>JASEVX010000011.1:18373561-18402307 GCA_031761405.1 Serripes groenlandicus
ATTAAACTAACGGTCATTGGCCTCTGGTACAAAGGACCCGGGTTCGAATCCCATGATGAGGGTTCTGCATTAGAGATATTTCCACACAAACGGCGCGAGTACTGGTTTAGTCTGCAGGAAGCAGACATTGGAATAGATAAGTTTTAAACTCAAGGTTATCTGCTACGCAGCCTTGTTGCATGCGGTAAGGGTTAATAGCTGGAAACATGAGTAAGAACTAAGCATGACCAAACATAAAACTCCGGCAATTAACCAAGACTTCTTTTCACCTAACATTGTTTCACAACAACTGACTAATGGTTACAATGACCTTGACTAATAACAGCAATGTGATTTGGCTCAATTGTGCAACTTACAGAAGAAAGAATATTAACTCTTTCAGCGCCACAGGCAATATTGAGATTTTGCAAACAATGCAGATTCAGGCGAGTCAGCTCGTAACGAAATGTCTTACCTAAAATCAGCATTGTTTGCCTTTAGTTACGAAAATAGTCCGAAAACTTTCATAAATTGAGAAAAATTTCAAACTTAATATGATTGTTTTAGTTGTTTAGCTTGGATCGTCGTTTAGAATGGGTTAATATTATTCTACATAAAATATATCAAGAAGAAAATCACGACAAGAAGATCTGAAGAACAAATGCCACCAAGAACAAAACAAATGAAAGTCAAACCTACCTGTAATTCTGATATACTTAATCCTGATGTTACTGATTTTCCCACACTGATAAACGTGTCAAGATGATGATGAATGACCAGTTGATCCTGGAGGAGAACATTGCTGTGAACTATGAGCCACCAGAAGAGGGTAATTATCAGAGTTCAAGACAAAGGGGGGTAATCTAATCCTTACCCCACAATGTCTCTTGTATTGCAAACAACAAGTATAATGTTTAAGTGCTGGCTGCTTTGATAACATCTATGTTAAAGAGTACATAAGCTTAAATATAAAACTGGAAGTATCATTTATAATAATGAATTGAAAACATTCTGTGAAAGACGGTAAATTGCTCACGTTTAGCATTTTTTCTTGCAATGTTTTCAAGGTGCCCCTGTCACAAGGCAATGAAATGCAATCCATATCAGGCCGAGGGTTTCATTCTTATTTGAACTCTCAAAAGGTTTATATTATTAAAAAGTAATGTCTCATTTAGTAACATAGCATGATAGGGTCTGAGTGCAACATAGTTGGAAATAATATCCCAGTTTAACTGAATCTTTTTATTATTTAGGCCTCTGATTCTTACATTATGACATTTATTTTGTATGTCGTTGGTAAACAAAGGATTTTATCTCTGATGTGTAAAAGTAATCTTAAACAGAAAGGGTTTTGTTAATGACAACATTTCTTTTATAAAGTATTTACCTTTATAAGAATTACTTATAGAGGTTGAAATGTTTCATGAGGGACATTTTGCAATAAAAAGAATTGCAGCATTGCAAACGATTTCTTTTAAATAATTGTAAGGGAAACATAATGTACTTGTAACATTCTCTGTTAAATTGTATCTGTATTTAGTGATTTACTTCTGATTTATTGTAGAAATGTGTGAGTATGCCAAGTGGATTGGCATAGACCCTGATACAGAACACTACCTTATGTTTATAGCCAAGAAGGGAATAAATGCCCCACTACCAGAACACTGGAAACCATGGTAAGTGCAAATTCAACATGGGCCAGTCAAGTCAAGCCAGGATAACTACTCTGTACTGCAATAACTGCTTTCTACTTTTAAAAAGAAATGCACTGATCTAAAATAATTGCTATTTACTTAAGAATTAAAACTCTGTTCTGAAATAAATGTTCACTCCTGGAGTTATCAACTACAACCCAGCTGGGCCATTCAGTTTTAGCTCCAAAATGGATGTTTTTTGTCTCAAATAATGGCTATAGTAAAACTTTTAATTATCCTCTCCTCCGAAAGTATAGTGCATTATAATATTTAAATGATGCTTTGGTGATTCTTTACGAATTTCTTTCAAGCAAATCTTAATGAATCAAAAGGAATGGTCGCCAATCGGCAGGGCTGATTTGCCTTAAGATATAGTTAATTAATTGTTATCTAATAGCAGTGGAGCGATACTGGCGTTTCCAATAAATGACAAAGGTCATGATGAATAGTGTCACTTGTTTTCCACTTTCAGCTTTAATGGTCTATATGGGTAAGTATTAAGTTGCCTGGTATGAGTATTAAATGGATAACTAATGCCAGAAAGCTAGAAAGCACATATAAAATGTATAGCCCATCGTAAAATAACATTCAAAATTGCATTAATTTAAATCAATCAATCTAAAAGAAGTCCTGTATTAACGTAACAGCTTTGACTATTTCAGCCAAGATCCCAATAAGGACATATATTACTTCAACTTTGCCACAGGAGAGACTAGCTGGGACCATCCCTGTGATGAGATCTACACACAAATGGTCATTGAGGAAAGGGAGAAATATAGGAAAGCTCCACAAAGTAAGGAAATAGTTTTTTCGTATTGTCAGCCTCGGCATGGATACTCTTAGTCTTTTCTTCTCTGTTGTATATCCATCCAATCATTTGTCAATCACTCTTCTATTCTCTGTTGTATATCCATCCAAGCATTTGTCCATCACTATGTGTAGTATATCCATCCAATCATTTGTCCATCACACTTCTCTTCTCTGTTCTATATCCATCCAAGCATTTGTCCATCACACTTCTCTTCTCTGTTCTATATCCATCCAAGCATTTGTCCATCACACTTCTCTTCTCTGATTTATATCCATCCAATCGTTTGTTCATCACAATTACAGTTGCTGATATTTTGGCTGACGACACTGTTAAACCTGGTAAGATGATGATCAATGAACAGTTGATTCTGAAGGAGGACTATTATGAGAACTATGAGCCAACAGAAGATGGTAATTATCAGAGTTCTAGACAAAGATTGGTTATCTAAACCTTACTCCGCAATGGGCAGGCTGATCTGGGTCGATACATTACGCAGGGGCCATAATGTTGGTTTTCTCTCGGGACGGCTCCCATGTTGTGTGTACTCAAAAGAATCGGCTCAGTGAGGCGATTCTTATGATTACTGACAACATAGGGTTTAAAGGTCAAATAAAGACTTGAGAATATGAGGTTCGACGTAAGGGCTGTAGTTCATGCCCTTAAAGCTTCAAAATACCTGGGAGTATAATGTTTAAGTGCTGTCTGCGTTGATTACATCTATGTTAAAGAGTACATTAGCTTAACAAAACTGGAAGTATCATTCATAATAATGAATTGAAAACATTCTGTGAAAGGTGGCAAAATGCTCACTTTTAGCATTTTTCCCCGCAATGTTTTCAAAGTGCCCCTGTCACAAGGGAATGAAATGCTATCCATATCAATCCAAGGGTTTGATTCTTATTTGACCTCTTAAACCATCCCTGTGATGATTTCTACAAACAAATGGTCATTAAGGAAAGGGATAAATATAAGAGAGCTCCACAACGTAAGGAAATATTTTGTGTATAGTTATCCTCTTCATTGAGTCTTCTCTTCTCAGTTGGCTACGGTCATGGTGGAGTACCCTTGGGTAAGGCACATTTTCTAGCCTTGTACTGGTTTGTTTACCCAGAGATAATAAATAAGTGAACTGTCGCCGTGATATAACTGAACTAATGTTGAAAACACCAATAAAGCAAAACTTCTCTGTTGTATATCCATCCAATTGTTTGTCCATCACACTCCTCTTCTCTGTTGTATATCCATCCAAGCATTTGTCCATCACGATGTTCTTCTCTGTTGTATATCCATCCAAGCATTTGTCCCTTGTTATTCTCTTCTACTAGTATATCAAGCCAAGCATTTGTCCACCACAGTTCTCTTCTCTGGTGTATATCCATCTAAGCATCACACTTCTATTCTCTGTTGTATATCCATCCAATCGTTTGTCTCTCTCACTTCTCTTCTCTGTTGTTTGTCCATCCGATCAGTTGTCCATCACACTTCTCTTATCTGTTGTATATCCATCCAATCATTCGTCCATCACACTTCTCTTATCTGTTGTATATCCACCCAATCATTTTTCCACTACACTTCTCTTCCCTGTTGTATATCCATCCTATCGTGTGTTCATCACACTTCTCTTATCTTACGATGTTCTTCTCTGTTGTATATCAATCCAAGCATTTGTCCCTCGTTATTCTCTTCTACTAGTATATCAAGCCAAGCATTTGTCCACCACAGTTCTCTTCTCTGGTGTATATCCATCTAAGCATCACACTTCTATTCTCTGTTGTATATCCATCCAATCGTTTGTCTCTCTCACTTCTCTTCTCTGTTGTTTGTCCATCCGATCAGTTGTCCATCACACTTCTCTTATCTGTTGTATATCCATCCAATCATTCGTCCATCACACTTCTCTTATCTGTTGTATATCCATCCAATCATTTTTTCACTACACTTCTCTTACCTGTTGTATATCCATCCTATCGTGTGTTCATCACACTTCTTTCTCTTATCTGTTGTATATCCATCCAAGTATTCGTCCATCACCCTTCTCTTCTCTGTTTAATACCCATCGAATCATTTGTCCATCACACTTCTCTTAGCAATCGTTTGTCCATCACACTTATCCTCTCTGGTGTTTATTCATCTAATGATTTGTTCATTTAACTTCTTTTGTCTGCTGTATATCCATCCAATCATTTGTCCATGACACTTCTCTTCTCTGTTGTATATCCGTCTAATTATTTGTCCATTACACTTCTCCTCTGTGGTGTGTATCCATCTAATCATGTGTCCATTACACTTCTCCTCTGTGTTGTATATACATCGAATCATTTGTCCATCACACTTCTCTTCTCTTTTGTATATCCATCCAATCATTTGTCCATCACTATTCTCTTATCTGTTGTGTATCTATCCAATCATTCGCCATCACACTGCTCTTCTCTGTTGTATATCCACCCAATCATTTATCCATCACACTTCTCTGCTCTGCTGTATATCCATCAGTGGTATATCCATCCAAAAATGTGTTCATCACACTTCTCTTCTCTGTTTTAATCATTTGTCCATGTCACTTCTCTTCGCTGTTGTATATCCATCCAAAAATGTGTCCATCACATTTCTCTTCTCTGTTGTATATCCATCCAATCATTTGTCAATCAAACTTCTCTTGTCTATTGTATATAAATCAAATCGTGTGTCCATCACACTTCTTTTGTCTGTTGTATATGCATTCAGTCAGTTATCCATCACACTTCTCTTTTCTGTTGTATATCTATCCAACCGTTTGTCCATCACAATTCTCTGCTGTGTTGTTTATCAATCCAATCGTTTGTTCATCACAGTTCCACTTGCTGATAGTTTGGCTGACGACACTATTAAACCTGTCAAGATGATTACCAATGAACAGTTGATTCTGGAGGAGGACTATGATGAGAACTATGAGCCAACAGAAGATGGTAATTATCAGAGTTCTAAACCAAGATGGGTAATCTAAACCTTACTCCGCAATGTCTCTGTTATTGCAATCAAAACCCTTATAATAATTGAGCCGTCCCACGAGAAAACTAACATTACGGTCTCTATGGTATGTATCGACCCGGATCAGCTAAAGCATGCCGCACATGCTTACCCAGTCAGACACTTTTAGCTAGGATTTTCTGTTTCAGGAATCATAACTCTATACCTCTATCCCCCTGATACGGAATGTATCGGCCCGCATAAGTATGCACGGACTGCGCAGGCTGATCTGGGTCGATATACGCAGAGGCCATAATGTTGGTTTTCCCGCGGGGCGGCTCCCATGTTTTGTGTTCTCAAAAGAGCCAGCCCGGTGAGACAAATAGTGTGAGTACCTGCAACATTGGGTTTAAAGGTAAAATAAAGATGTACGAATATTCTACGTCTGTAAGGGCTGTAGTTCATTCCCTTAAACCTTCACAATACCTGGAAGTATAATGTTTAAGTTCTGTCTGCTTTGATAACATCTATGTTTAAGAGTACATTAGCTAAAGAGAAAACTTGAAGTATCATTCATAATAATGAATTGAAAACATTCTGTGAAAGGCGGTAAATTCCTCACGTATAGCATTTTTTCCTGCAATGATTTCAAAGAGCCCCTTTACAAGGGAATGTAATCAATCCATATCAGGCCGACGGTCTAATTCTTATTTAACCTTCAAAAAGGTTTATTTTATCTACTTAAATGATGAATCCTGTCCAACGTTGATTCTTAGACCCTTAAACCATGTTGTGTGGGTACATATTTAAAAGAAATATCTCATTTAGTACACAAAACATAGCATGCTAGGGTCTGAGTACAACATAGTTGGAATAATATCCAGTTTAACTGTATTTTTTTTTATTTAGATGTTAATATTCTTACATAATGACATTTATTTTGTATGTCAAATATTTACGTTTATAAATAATAATTTGTTCTCACATAGGTTGAAATGTTTCAGTAGGGACATTTTGCAATAAAAAGAATTGCAGCATTGCCAACGATTTAGCTTAAATAATAAGGGAAATGTCGTACTGTCATCATAATGTACTTGTAACATTCTCTGTTAAATTGTATCTGTATTTAGTGATTTACTTCTGATTTATTGTAGAAATGTGTGAGTATGCCAAGTGGATTGGCATAGACCCTGATACAGAACACTACCTTATGTTTATAGCCAAGGAGGGAATAAATGCCCCACTACCAGAACACTGGAAACCATGGTAAGTGCAAATTCAACATGGGCCAGTCAAGTCAAGCCTGTATAACTACTCTGTACTGCAATAACTGCTTTCTACTTTTAAAAAAATGCACTGATCTAAAATAATTGCTCTTCACTTTAGACTTAAAATTCTGTTCTAAAATAAATGTTCATTCCGGGGGTTATTAATTACAACCCAGCCGGGTCATTCATTTTTTAGCCCCAAAATGGATGATTGTTGTCTCATAGAATAGCTAAATAGCTGATTTGCCTTAAACTATAGTTATTTAATTGTTAATTAATAGCAGCTGAGCGATACTGGTCCTCTTGAGCCTCTTGTTTCCAATACATGACAAAAGTCATGATGAATAGCGTCACTGGTTTTCCACTATCAGCTTAAATGGTTGATGTGGGTAAGTATCACGTTGCCTGGTAATAATTGTATGAATAATTAATGCGAGAAAGCAATAAATCACATATAAAGTGTACTGCCCATCGTGAAATAACATTCAAAATTGTAACAAATTGCAATCAAGCAATCTAAAAGAAATCCTGTATTTACGTAACTGCTTTGACTATTTCAGCCAAGATCCCAAGAAGGACATATATTACTTCAACTTTGCCACAGGGGAGACTAGCTGGGACCATCCCTGTGATGAGATCTACACAAAAATGGTCATTGAAGAAAGGGAGAAATATAGGAAAGCTCCACAAAGTAAGAAATAGTTGTAGTATTGTCAGTCTCGGCATGGAGACTCTTAGTCTTCTCTTCTCTGTTGTATATCCATCCAATAATTTGCCCATCACTCTCTGTAGTATATCCATCCAATCATTTGTCCATCACACTTCTCTTCTCTGTTTTGTATCCATCCAATCGATTGTTCATCACAATTACAGATGCTGATACTTTGGCTGACGACACTGTTAAACCTGTCAAGATGATGGTCAATGAACAGCTGATTCTGGAGGAGGACTATGAGCCAACAGAAGATGGTAATTATCTGAGTTCTAGACAAAGATAGGTACTCTAATTGAGCCGTCCCTCGAGAAAACCAACATTATGGATTCTGCGTAATGTACGAGGGTATAGCCAGAAATTCGCGGAATTGTTCAATAAAATTAAAACCTTTGGCAGCATGTCTTAAAAACATTCATACAATAATCATAAGCTAATTTGTAATGCGGAAGGCTGATTTCACCGTATAGCATGAAATAATGGCAATAGTTTTTGTATTGTCAGTCTCGGCATGGAGACTCTTAGTCTTCTCTTTTCTGTTGTATATCTATCCAATCATTTGTCAATCACACTTCTATTCTCTGTTGTATATCCATCCAAGCATTTGTCCATCACTCTTTGTAGTATATCCATCCAATCATTGGTCCATCACACTCCTCTTCTCTGCTGTATATCCACCCAAGCATTTGTCCACCAATCTCTGTAGTATATCCATCTAATCATTTGTCCATCACACTTCTCTTCTCTGTAGTATATCCATCAAAGCATTTGTCCATCATGTTTCTCTTCTCTGATTTATATCCATCCAATCGATTGTCCATCACAATTACAGTAGCTGATATTTTGGCAGACGACACTCTTAAACCTGTCAAGCTGATGATCAATGAACAGTTGATCCTGGAGGAGGACTATGATGAGAAATATGAGCCAACAGAAGATGGTAATAATCAGAGTTCTAGACACAGATTGGTTATCTAAACCTTACCCCACAATGTGCAGGCTGATCTGGGTCGATACATTACGCAGGGGCCATAATGTTGGTTTTCTCGCGGGACGGCTCAAATGTTGTGTGTACTCAAAAGAACCGGCTCAGTGAGACAATTCATATGAGTTCCCGCAACATAGGGTTTAAAGGCTGTAGTTAATGCCCTTAAACCTTCGAAATACCTGAAGTATAACATCTATGCTAAAGAGTACACTAGCTTTAAAAAACAACTAGAAGTATCATTCATAATAATGAATTGAAAATATTTTGTGAAAGGTGACAAAAAGCTCACTTTTAGCATTTTTTCTTGCAATGTTTTCAAAGTGCCCCTGTCACAAGGGAATGAAATGCAATTCATATACATCCGAGGGTTTCATTCTTATTTGACCTCTAAAAAGTTTTTTTTAATCTTCTGAACTTATGAATCCTGTCCAACTTTGGTCCATATTAGACCCTCAAAGCATGATGTGTGGGTACATATTCAAAATATCATTTAGTACTCATAACATAGCATGCTAGTCCGAGTACAACATAGTTGGAATAATATCCAGTTTCATATAGGCCTCTGATTTTGATGTTAATATTCTTACATTATGACATTTATTTTGTATGTCGTTGGTCAACAAAGGTTTTTATCTCTGATGAGTAAAGGTGATCTTAAACAGAGAAGGTTTTGTTAATGACAACATTTCTTTTATAAAATATTTACCTTTATAAATAATAATTTGTTTTCACAGAGGTTGAAATGTTTCAGTTGGGACATTTTGCAATAAAAAGAATTACAGCATTGCAAAAGATTTCTTTTAAATAACTGTAAGGGGAACATAATGTGCTTGTAATATTCTCTGTTAAATTGTATCTGTATTAGTGATTTTCCTCTGATTTATTGTAGAAATGTGTGAGTATGCCCAGTGGATTGGCATAGACCCTGATACAGAACACTACCTTATGTTTATAGCCAAGGAGGGAATAAATGCCCCACTACCAGAATACTGGAAACCATGGTAAGTGCAAATCCAACATGGGCCAGTCAAGTCAAGCCAGTATGACTACTCTGTACTGCAATAACTGCTTTCTACTTTAAAAAAAATATGCACTGATCTAAAATAATTGCTCTTTACTTAAGATTTAAAATTGTGTTCTAAAATAAATGTTCATTCCGGAGGTTATTAATTACAACCCAGCTGGGCCATTCATTTTTTAGCTCCAAAATGGATGATTATTGTCTCATATAATGGCTATAGTAAAACTGTTAATAATCCTCTCCTCTGAAAGTATAGTGCTGATTTTTAAAAAATAATTGTTCAAATGTTCCTTTGGTGATTCTCTACGAATTTCCTACAAGCAAATCTTAATAATTCAAAGGAATGGCCGCAAAGTGGCCGAGCTGATTTGCCTTAAACTATAGTTATTTAATTGTTAATTAATAGCAGCTGAGCGATACTGGTCCTCTTGAGCCTCTTGTTTCCAATACATGACAAAAGTCATGATGAATAGCGTCACTTGTTTTCCACTATCAGCTTAAATGGTTGATGTGGGTAAGTATCACGTTGCCTGGTAATAATTGTATGAATAATTAATGTGAGAAAGCAAGAAATCACATATAAAGCGTACTGCCCATCGTGAAATAACATTCAAAATTGTAATCAATTGCAATCAAGCAATCTAAAAGAAATCCTGTATTCACGTAACTGCTTTGACTATTTCAGCCAAGATCCCAATAAGGACATCTATTACTTCAACTTTGCCACAGGGGAGACTAGCTGGGACCATCCCTGTGATGAGATCTACAAAAATATGGTCATTGAGGAAAGGGAGAAAGATAGGAAAGCTCCACAAAGTAAGAAATAGTTTTAGTATTGTCAGTCTCGGCATGGAGACTCTTGGTCTTCTCTTCTCTGTTGTATATCCATCCAATAATTTGTTCATCACTCTCTGTAGTATATCCATCCAATCATTTGTCCATCACACTTCTCTTCTCTGTTTTATATCCATCCAATCGATTATTCATCACAATTACAGTTGCTGATACTTTGGCTGACGACACTGTTAAACCTGTCAAGATGATGGTCAATGAACAGCTGATTCTGGAGGAGGACTATGATCAGAACTATGAGCGAACAGAAGATGGTAATTATCAGAGTTCTAGACAAAGATGGGTAATCTAATTGAGCCGTCCCTCGAGAAAACCAACATTATGGTTTCTGCGTAATGTACGATGATATAGCCAGAAATTCGCGGAATTGTTCAATAAAATTTAAACCTTTGGCAGCATGTCTTGAAAACATTCATACAATAATCATAAGGTAATTCGGAAGGCTGATTTCACCGTATAGCATGTAATAATGGCAATAGTTTTTGTATTGTCAGTCTCGGCATGGAGACTCTTAGTCTTCTCTTCTATGTTGTATATCCATCCAATCATTTGTCCATCACAATTCTATTCTCTGTTGTATATCCATCTAAACATTGGTCCATCACTCTCTGTAGTATATCCATCCAATCATTTGTCCATTACACTTTTCTTCTCATTTGCATATCCATCCAAGCATTTGTCCATCACACTTCTCTTCTCTAATGTATATACATCCAATCGTTTGTTCATCACAATTACAGTTGCTGATTTGTTTGCAGACGGTACTGTTAAACCTGTCAAGATGACGATCAATGAACAGCTGATTCTGGAGGAGGACTATGATAAGAACTATGAACCAACAGAAGATGGTAATGATCAGAGTTCTAGACAAAGATGGATACTCTAAACCTTACCCCACAATGTCTCTTTTATTGCAAACGAAAACCCTAATTGAGCCGTCTCGCGAGAAAACCAACAAAATGGTATCTGCGTAATGTATCGACCTGGATCGTCTTAAGCTTGCCGCGCAGGCTAACCCGGACAGACCTTTTTCGTCTCCTGTTGATTTTCTGTTTCACGAAATATTACTCTATACCTCTATTCCCCTGAGACGGAATATGTCGGCCCGTATCAGTCTGCGCAGGCTGATCTGGGTGGATACATTACGCAGAGGCGATACTGTTGGTTTTTTCGGCGGGACGGCTCCTATGTTATGTGTACTCAAAAGAACCAGCTGAGTAAGACAATTCTTTTGAGTACCCCCAACATTTGGTTTGAAAGTCAAATAAAGATATAAGACTATGATATTCAACCTTCATCTCAAGGTCGGTATGGGCTGTAGTTAATGCCCTTAACCCTTTCACACATACAAGTAATCTGCAGCAGGTGAATTTGAACATAATGTTATTTTAAATTGAATGGCTAACCAATGTTTTCAAAAGTAGTCTACTTCAGAGACGCCAGAAAGCGTCTATAAGTGGGAAAGACTTATTGTCACAAGATAATAAAATGTTTTGAGTTCTTTACAGCTTATCTATGATACCATGTGTATTATTGCTTTAACCCTTTCCTGCATACAAAATATCTGCAGCAGAAGACGTTGAAAACATCTGAACACAAATATGGAAAACCTCGAAAATTGAAAAAAGTTTTCATACTGTTACAGAAGGAGAAATTGCTCATAATGAGTTGCATGTTGCTAAATGCATGTGCAAGAGGGGAAGGGTTAATTTTAGTATTCATGAAATATTGAACTGATATGAGACATTTTTCTCTTCATTTAGATGAGCTTCTGTTTACAATGTAATGTTTTTAATCTATTTGTAAAGCTTTAAAGAAAACAGGCAATCCATTAAATGTTGATGGGAAAAAGAAAAAGGAAATAATGGGAACAGAAACGGTATGTGTTTTTTTCTGAAACTGAATGACTTAACTATGTTTAGCTCCTCTTACTAAAATCCAATCAAGCCTATGGCATGGGGGTGTCCGTCTGTGATTTTAAACTGGGTCAATTGTGATGAAATCCACTCGTTCCCTTCAAAATGTTTTAATCCGTTGAGAACTGTTGTTGTAATGGCATGAAAAATGTGGTGTAAAAAAACATTTCAAAAGTTTTCTTTTAAGATACCATTTGCCTTATTATGTCTCCCCTTCTCCGAAAGGGAGACATACTTTATTTGTCATTATTCTTATTCTTCTTATTAGTATTACGATTCCCCGACCTTTGGTTGGGAATCGTATTGTTTTTATACTGTTTTTCTTTCTTTCTTTCTTTCTTTCTTTCTCTATTTTTTTTCTCCTATCCAATCGTTGTCCGAGCGATATCTTGTGAACGAATGGTCAGATAATATTAAAACTTGAAACATAGATAGATGGCAATGTGAAGTTGTGCAGCTTGCAAGAATTATAACTCGGGGCCACTTTGTTGCAAGGTTATCTCCCCTTGTTCAATATTTTAATAGTGTAAACTTTATCCAGAGCAGAACTCAAAAACTACCCGATGAAATTGATTGAAACTTGAAACACAGATAGATGGCAATGTGAAGTTGTTATTATTACTCTAGGCCAATTTGTTGCAAAGTTGTCTCCCCTTGTTCAATATTTTAATAGTGTAAACTTTGTCCATAAACTACCTGATGGAATTGATTGAAACAGATGGCAATGTGAAGTTGTGCACCTTGCAATAATTATAACTCTGGGCCACTTTGTTGCAAAGTTGTCTCCCCTTGTTCAATATTTTAATAGTGTAAACTTTGTCCATAAACTACCTGATGGAATTGATTGAAACTTGTAACATAGATAGATGGCAATGTGAAGTTGTGCACCTTGTAATAATTATAACTCTGGGCCACTTTTTTGCAAAGTTATCTCCCCTTGTTCAATATCTTAATAATGTAAACTTTGTTCAGAGCATAACTCGTAAACTACTTGATTGAATTGATTGAAACTTGGATCATAGATAGATAGCAATGTGAAGTTGTACACCTTGCAAGAATTATAACTCTGAGCCACTTATCTCCCCTTGTTCAATAAAAAAGTTTTTTAGGGGAGACATTACTACTAGTTTTTATATAATTTCACACGGATGTATCTTTAGTGACCATTACGATATGACTTTATTTCATTTTGATTGGTAAAAAAACAAAGCTATCAGAGGATGTATTTTCTTCTGATATGGCAAAAGTGAAATTTTTAGAGCATAGAAATCGATATTATTTTACAGGAATGTGCTCTGGTGACTTTCTACTAGATTCCTTCATTTAATTTATAATTTTGGTAAAAAAAAACAGGAATTCCAAGGGAAGGAACTGTCTTGCCTTATATGGATCTTGTGAAAAATCCTCTCCTGAATATATATATATATATATTTTAAGTTCTATCATTTTTCTTTAAGTCACGGTGATTTGCCTAAAAGTATGTAGGTCTTGCTGTTTAACTCTTTGTGAAAACCTTATTCTCCTCAAAACATATTGGTTTGATTTTTTCAATTTATTTCACAGAAAGCGACCTTCCTATAAATGACATATTCAACAGAGGATAATGTTGTTTTTTTGGCAAAATTGTAGTCCTATCTGACTGTGGCAACTGTATCAAACATGAGTGCTAAGCTCAATGTTCAAGTTTAGATTATTTACTTTTCCACAACATGTACAAGTGCTAAAGCTTTCAAACTAAGATCATAATTATATCTTTCTCACATTGCACCCAGTAAGTAATGAGTGTCATCTATTTTGGGGATACAACACATGAATTTCAGTTCATTTTGAGAATAAGACATAGCTTCTTCATGTTTTGTTTGATGGATTTTAAAATATTTATTTTTTCGATTAAACTTGCATGTTTGGTCAAAACACAGAATGGTGAGACATATACTTACGTATATTTATAGTTTGTCAAAACTAATTCAAGATCAAACATTTCGAAAAATAATTTCCATTGTTTTCTTCTTCCAACTTGAGCAAACTTGTCTGTGAGAAGTCAAAGAATTTCGTTTAAAAAAACAAATACTCTTTGATGTGCTTTATATGGAAAATCTTTAAAATGAAAGTATAACTATTTTATAGAAATGAAAACATTGTGGCAAAAGGATAAATGGCTCATCATGAGCCATTTCACCTTTTATTACAATATTTTTAAAACTCGTTTGCTGCAGATACATCACTTTGTCTGAATGTAGGAAAGGGTTTCAGTTCAGGCATCTACTTTTCCAGCAACGGGGTCCATTGAAGGCAGATCCGAGTCTAGGTACTCCAGCCATGCATAAACAGGCCTCCCTCGAGCCAATGACGGTATCCGTTCAACAACCAGGACAGCTCGCCACTCTGAGGAACTCCCCAGGGGCAGTTCCACCCTTTGCCACAACTAAATCATCTCCATTTAAGAGATGTGCATGTTGCTTCAATGTTTTTAATGTTCTCTGCTGCAGATTTGTTGTATGGGTGAAAAAGAGGTGTAGTACTTTATAGCAGTTGTCTATGAACACTAAACTAGACGTCTTTTGTAAGTGCAAAATTGTTTTAATTGGTTAAGGACCTTGTAATAGTGTGGATGTTGGAATTGAGGTGAAATGTCAACATATATTGGCATTTAAAACAATACTAGATATGCTGTTATGTTAACAAAACTAAAACGTCTGTCTTATGTTAACATTAATTAACCCTTTTCTTTGAAACTCACGGC
This sequence comes from Serripes groenlandicus, assembly GCA_031761405.1. Lineage (NCBI taxonomy): Eukaryota > Metazoa > Mollusca > Bivalvia > Cardiida > Cardiidae > Serripes > Serripes groenlandicus. The sequence continues at coordinate 18,388,492 of JASEVX010000011.1, forward strand.
AGCAGACGAGTTTTGTAAACGATAAAAGAAGAAACTGCTCATGATGATCCATTTTCCTTGATAAATAATTGCAGAAATCAGTTTAAAAGATATGACATTGGAGAAAACATCTACGAACAAAGAGGAGAAATTACTCGCGAATAATGATTAAATTTCTGATGTCTTTCATAGCTTTAGATAACGGACATTTGTCATGTTCTTTAATTTTGTTTGACACTCAAACCCTATGTTGTGGGTACTCAAACGAATCGTCTCACTGAGAAGATTTGTTTAATTGCCACATAATTTATCATTGGGGTTTTATTTTGTAATAAGAGAGATATTTTCTGGGAACGATTTGTTTACTTGCTCTAGATAACGGACATTGTTCATGTTCTTTAATTTTGTTTGACACGCAAACCCTATAATAGAGTACTCAAAATAATCGTCTCACTGAGAAGGCTTGTTTAAGTGCCACATCATTGGGGTTTATTGTGTAATAAGAGATATATTTGCGGGGAATGATTTTCCCCCTTATGTAGTCCTTGAGATCTGGTCTTAATCCAAAGAAGCCTACTGCAAAAGACATCTGTATCAGAAAAACTTATAAATGAATGTCATTTCTGATCTTTTTGTCTAATTCTAATTTACAATGGATCTATAATCATTTAGCACAAAGCCAAAAACAAATTTGTTTTTAGAATTCCTTCAAATTCATATGACACATAGTAATTTGAGCCGTCCAGCGAGAAAACCAACAGTGTGGACTCCGCGTAAAGTATCGATCCGGATCAGTCTTGTATGGCCTTCACATTTTGAATGAAACTCATCTAAGCAAGAAGTGCTTAGACGAGCTATTGGTATCCCTCTTCGATCTGTCCATCTAACCGTTTACATTTTCCTTTTTTTAACAAATGGACCAATTACAAAATATTTTTAAACAAATTGTCCTTTAATGACCCTCTACCAAAATTGTTCAATCTGTTCAACTTAACTACACAAGAGGGTCATCAGACTTAGAAATAAAAACATCTTTATACCATATCTCGACCGTAATCACTGACATAATTTCAAAATAAATTCACATTAGTTTTCCTTTAGTGACACTCTTCCGAAATTGATTACGCCATTCTGCTCCACTGCACTAGATTGCTGCTTAATAAGCTAAAAATAGGAAAACATTTAAATGACATCTGATCCAAATAAAAAAGAAGCATGTTAATTGACTGGCCCTCTACCAAAAGTGGTCAATCGGTTTTGATGTACTGCACAAAATGGCTGCTATGTCTTAAGTTAGACAAATATATAACCAGCATCGTTTCTAACTTATTCAATTACAACAATAAATATATGGTAAGCGATACAGGACCAACATGGTCCTCTTGTTATGGATTTTATACATGAGGATTTGCAGTGTGTTAGCCCATGTTTTTTACATATTAAATATTGTATGTTTATTGTTGCTTTACTAGGGTCCCCCGGGTTCTGTAAGTGTGTTATAGCAAGAATATAAAACATCTCATACCATACACAATAATTAAACCCTTTCCCTGACATGTTTAGTTGGTCCACTCTGTTTTTAATACTCAAATACATGTATTCAGTGTTCAGTGATTGGAGGACGGGTTTCATGTTCTAGATGTAGCTGATGGAAGTTCAACACATGCTTTACCTTTATCAGAAACATGTATATCTCTTTAGATTTTACAAAATTGAAAGTGTCTGCAGAAAGTAATGGACGATCAATGTATAGGATATTTTGAGTCTGAGTTGAAATAGTTATGTAAAGAGGAAACCGTGTTCATTAATACATGAAATGTATCCTTTCACCGTGTTTTTAATCCTTTCCCACTTGCTGAAGTATTTTTAAGCATCTGCATCATATGACTTTTGAAAACATTGTGGCAATAGTAGAAATTACTGATAATGAGCTATTTCTTCTTTTGTAAGAGAATTTTCAATTCTATTCAGTAATTATAAATTCTTTCAAAGTTTTCAAAGTTGTCTCCTGTTAATTTGTTAAGTTAAGTATCCAAGCTTTATTTGAGAGGTTCTAAAAATGACCTATCAAGTGAATAAAGGGAAAATTGATATTTCAGTGAATGGATTTTAACTAGACATATATTTTGTGCACAACACTAATATTATTATGCCCTCCTTTAGAGCACAAAAAGCTTGTCCGATTGATTACTGCAGAATGCTTGGGCATAATGTCCTCAAATTTGTCAAATTTGGCAGGGAACTATATTGTTTGCATGCCCCTTTTAAAAAAAACGAAAGATAGCTGGCCTCCCTGAACGATGTACCCAGATCTAAGTGCATTTGTTTTGCCAATAAGTGTTCATCCTAGGTTTCAAGTTATTCAAAATGACTGTTGAATGTGTATCAGTACGGAGGAATGGCAACCAGTATAGCATTGCAACCACCCATTTGCAACCACTCATTTGGGCATAATAAATAAAGACATGAAAGGGTACATGTTAACTGAGATGATGCAGTTTAATTTGATACATTTGAGCAGTTTCTTCATTTCCCACAACATGAGCTTTACTTCCAAAGCTTCGAGATATTACTTTTTACTTCCTTGGATGTTTTCAAAGAAGAGTACATTAAAAGGATAATATCAGTTAAACTGTTAACTCTTTCATACATGCAGATGCATATACATATACATCTTGATGATATGTAGGTCAAGTTCGAATATGGGTCATGTCGGGTCAAAAAATAGGTCACTATGCCAAATTGAAGGAAAATCTTGTTAACACTCTAGAGGCCGCAATTTTTGCTTCAGCATCTTGAGATTGTGTCAGAATATTTGTCTTAATGATATCTAGGTTAAGTTCGAATATTGGTCATATTGACTAGGTCACTAGGCCAAATTGATGGAAAATCTTGTTAACACTCTGGAGACTGCATTTTTTATTTCGGCAGTTTTAGACTTTGTCATGTGTTTTGCATTATAAATCTCATTGCATAACTCATGTGAGCAATCAGGGCCATCATGGCCCTCTTGTTTTATAATGGCTTTTTACAATTATTTTTGAACTGTATTGGTGTATCTTGTTTTATATTATGTAATATGTACAAAGATGAGACTTTAATAAAGAATATATATATATATATATTTATATATCTCTGTCAAAGAAAACCCATATTGTTAATCCTTTAATTATGTATTTGTTTGTTTAACTATTTCTCACATACAGACGTTTTCTGACGCATCTGCAGCAGACAACGTTTGAAAACAGTGTGGCAAAAGAAGGAATTGCTCAAAACGAGCAATTTCCCCTTTTGTCAGACTGTTTTCAACTTCTTTCAGTAATAATACTTTTATTTGTAGAGATAGTCCATACTCTTGTCTAGATGTTCTAAACGTCGTCTGTTGTGGGAATGGGTTAAATGTATATTCTTTTATTAACTGTTTGATTATACGAAATTGAGCAAAGATGACAATTACAAAGGTCCATCAGTTTGGATATACAGTCAAACCTGTGTTTAAAGACCAGCCATGTGAAGTGATTACTCTGGTCTCTTCACATGTGGTCTTTAGTTGCAGGGGGTCATTTATACAGTTGACTATTTGGGAAACTAATCGTATGGTCGCTATAGACAGGGAACTGCCATTCCAATGTGGTCTTTAGCACAGGTTCGACTGTAATTCAAGTGCTTTGTCCTCTTTAAAAGTCTGTATTCATCGTTAATCCCTTTCCCACATACAACACAACTGCTGCCGACGACTTTAAGAACATCTTGATGATAATTATGTAAACACCTATAATCATGAAAGTTTAATAATTGAATAGAGTTGAAAAACATTGTGGCTAAAAGAGAAATTGCCCACATTGTGAGCAATTTCTCCTTTTGCCAGAATGTTTTCAAATATCGTCTGCTACAGATGTGTCAAAATGCGGCTAAGTGTTATTATATACCTGTCATATTGTTATAGGAACCGGTTTTCAATTTCCTTTAATTGTTTTTTATGCTCCTAGCTTCAAAGAAGTTGGATGAGCTTATTTTATTTTTATATGTGTTTGTTCGTTATTCCTATCCCTCAGAAGAAATTGCTCTAAACTAATAATTTACTAATTTAATTTATCCTTCTGTCACCCTGTTTTCAACTCTATTCAGTTAATTAACTTTCATTTAAAGGCAGTTTCCAAAAATAAATGGGTATGTTTTCGAAGTCGTCTGCTGCAGTGTTGTTGTATGAGGGAAAGGGTTATATGTCCTTCATACAACTACTTTAATTAAATCACCTATGCAGAAGATGACTTCTGAAAACACTGTGACAAAAGGAGATATGTATCATAATGAGAAACTGTTCCTTTTGCAACAATGATTTAAACTCTTATTCAATGATTATACTTTCATTTACAGAGATGTTTCTACACTTAAGCTAGACATTTTCAAAGTCGCCTGCTGGAGTTGTGTTGTATGTGGGAAAGGACGTCTTTGAAAACATCTGCTGACAAATGTAGTAAATTTCTATAAATGGAAGTATATTTATTGAATCAAGTTGAAAACATTGCGATCATGTGAGAAATTTCTCATAATAAGCAATTTCTTCTTTTGTCACAATGTTTTCATAAGTCGTCTGCTGATGCATGAACATGTGTATGTAAGTGTGAAAGGGTTTAAGCTGCTTTTGGTACGGTCTTGAAATTTTATATGTGTGTGTCATGAAAGCAAAGAGCTTACTAGTATGTATTTCTTTTAAAAGCCGAGCTCCTGTAGCTCAGTAGGTAGCAGAGCGGGCTGTCAATCCGGGGGTTATGAGTTCGAATCGAATCCCAGCTCGGCATACATTATTTCCGTAATTTGACAAACGACACTGTGACAAACGTCATTCGTCTTACACAAATGGGCTCGCAGTCTATGTGGAAAAGCAGCCGGTTGCTTGTAAAGTATGTTGTGTAGAGTACTGATGTGAGAACGCTAGGAAACACATAATTGGAGACATCGGTCAGTTATCTCCCTTTAAAACTCTCTACATCTAGCTAGGTCCTATCATTTGGTTTCCTCTGTTTTTATCTTTGGTTTCTTTGCACTGAATAGTGCACTTATAATTGCATTTTTTGGCCAACTAGTATTAGATTGATTAGTAATTCCACATTTGTTTTCTTTAAACACTGCTATGTAATTTTTTTCTTTTGAATCATCACTTTAATTAACACATTTATGATTAATGTGTACAGAGTAATTGCAATATCTCATTGCGAAATAGCGATAAAGACAAAGGATTCCAACTAAAAGGACCTACCAACTATTTGGTCTTCCTTGGTCTTTTTCTGACAAGGGAGATAATATAATTATCATTAATGTCCCTCATTATATAAAATGGCCACCGTGATATGACTGAAACATTGTTTATCATGGCGGTAAGCTTCAATATATTTTAGAAACCATTAAGTTTCCTTGGGTGATAAACTTTTTTATCAAAACTCAAAATGTTTTTGGAACTTCCTACATCTTTTCTACCATCAGTGCTATGGTCTTGAAGTTTCCTTGAAAACCACTGTCCCAATTTCGAAATAAATTTAGAAAAATATCTCCATTTGACAGAATGTTTTCAAAAGGGGTCTGTTGCATCAAAAACAAAAAAAAGCGATATTTTGTAATTACGCTTAAAATGTGAAATTTGATGTTAGAATTCTGTCTTATCAATTTTAAAAAGTTCTAATTCACATTGTTGCTACCTTGCAATAAGTATAGATTAAATTATCGAAATTATAATGAAGTTAAATCAATAAAACGAATTGAACATCTCTATTTAAAACGAAGTTGCTTTATCTAACAAGGTTAAGCATACAAAGTTTTTATATACAAAAAGCGAACGCTATGTATTGAGCCAGGAACATAGATAGGATCTACGTTCCTGATTGAGCTCAGCAGCCAACAGTATCGAGTCTGGTCATACTGTGACAGATGAGCTGGCTGGCCTGGATCTATATTCTGATGAGCTGGTTGGCCTGTGTCTATATTCTGGATGAGCCGGCTAGCCTGGGTCTATATTCTGGATGAGCTGGCTAGCCTGGGTCTATATTATGGATGAGCTGGCTGGCTTGGGTCTATAATCTGGATGAGCTGGCTTGCCTGGGTCTATATTCTGGATGAGCTGGCTGGCCTGGGTCTATATTCTGGATGAGCTGGCTGGCCTGGGTCTATATTCTGGATAGGCTGGCTGGCCTGGGTCTATATTCTGGATGGGCTGGCTGGCCTGTGTTTATATTCTAATGAGCTGGCTGGCCTTGGTCTATATTCTGGATGAGCTGGCTGGCCTGGGTCTATATTCTGGATGAGCTGGCTGGCCTGGGTCTATATTCTGGATGAGCTGGCTGGCCTGGGTCTATATTTTTGATGGGCTGGCTGGCTTGTGTTTATATTCTAATGAGCTTGCTAGCCTGGGTCTATATTTTGATGAGCTGGCTGACCTGGGTCTATATTCTTGATGAGCTGGCTGGCCTGGTCATATATTATTGATGAGCTGGCTGGCCTTGGTATATATGCCTGGGTCTATATTATGGATGAGTTGGCTGGCCTGGATCTATATTATTGATGAGCTGGCTGACCTAGGATTATATTCTGGATGAGCTAGCTGGCCTTGGTCTATATGCCTGAGTCTATATTCTGGATGAGCTGGCTGACCTGGGTCTATATGCCGTGGTCTATATTCTAGATGAGCTGGCTGACCTGGGTCTATATGCCGTGGTCTATATTCTAGATGAGCTGGCTGACCTGGGTCTATATGCCTGGGTCTATATTCTAGATGAGCTGGCTGACTGAAGTCTATATTCTAGATGAGCTGGCTGGCCTAGGATTATATTCTGGGTGAGCTAGCTGACTTTGGTCTATATACCTGGGTATATATTCTGGATGAGCTGGCTGGCCTTGGTCTATATGCATGGGTCTATATTCTGAATAATCTGGCTGACCTGGGTTAATTTTCTGGATGTGCTGGCTGACCTGGGTCTATATGCCTGGGTCTATATTATGATGAGCTGGCTGACATTGGTCTATATTCTGGATGATCTTGCAAGCCTGGGTCTATATTATGGATAAGCTGGCTGGTCTATGTTTATCTTCTGAAAGAGCTGGCTGACCTAGGTCTATATTCGGATGAGCTAGCTAACCTGGGTCTATATTCTGGATGAGCTTGCTTGCCTGGATCTATATTCTGGATGAGCTGGCTTACCTTGGTCTATATTCTGGATGATCTGGCTAGCCTTGGTCTATATTGTGGATAAGCTGGCTGGTCTATGTTTATCTTCTGAAAGAGCTGGCTGACCTAGATCTATATTCGGATGAGCTGGCTTACCTGGGTCTACATTCTGCCTGAGCCGGCTGACCTGATCTATATTCGGATGAGCTGGCTGACTTAGGTATTTATTCTGGATGAGCTGGCTGGCCTGGGTCTATATGCCTGGGTCTATATTCTAGATGAGGTGGCTGACCTGAGTCTATATTATGGATGAGCTGGCTGGCCTAGGATTATATTCTGGATGATCTGGCTATCCTGGGTTTATATCATTGATGAGCTGGCTGGTCTAGGTCTATCTTCTGGATAAGCTGGCTGACCTGGATCTATATTCTGGATGAGCTGGCTGACCTGGATCTATATTCTGGATGAGCTGGCTAACATGAGTATATATTCTGGATGAGCTGGCTTGCCTAGGATTTTATTCTTGATGAGCTAGCTGGACTGGGTCTATATTCTAGATGAGCTGGCTGACTTGAGTCTATATATTGGATGAGCTGGCAGGCCTAGGCTTATATTCTTAATGAGCTAGCTGGCCTTTGTATATATGCCTGGGTCTATATTCTAGATGAGCTGGCTGACTTGAGTCTATATTCTGGATGAGCTGGCTGGCCTATGATTATATTCTTGATGAGCTAGCTGGCCTTGGTCTATATGCCTGGGTCTATATTCTAGATGAGCTGGCTGACTTGACTATATCCTGCATGAGCTGGCTGGTCTAGGTCTTTCTTTTGAATAAGCTGGCTGACCTTGGTCTATTTTATGGCTGAGCTGGCTGACCTGAGTCTATCTTCTGAATGAGCTGGCTGACCTGGGGTCTATTTTCTGGATGAGCTGGCTGACATGAGTCTATAGTCTGGATGAGCTTGTTTACCTGGTCTATATTCTGGCTGAGCCGGCTGACCTGGGTCTTGTTCGGATGAGCTGGCTGACCTGGGTCTATATTCTGATGAAACAAGCTTCCATAAATTCGCTTTCAGCAGCCAAAGGGTAAATCGAATGTTTTTGTTAACGTACTGAAGCTACGCAGCAAACAGTATCAAGTCTGGTCAGACTGCGACAGATGAGCGCTGGCTGACATGGATCTATGTTCTGGTGAGCTGGCTGGCTTGGGTCTATATTTTGATGACACAAACTTCCATAAAATCGCTATCGAATGGGTTTTTACGTACAGCAGCAGACGACTTTTGAAAACATTGTGACAAAAGAAGCAATTTCTCCTTTTGTCACGATGTTTTCAACTTTTATTTCATCCTTATACAATAATTTATATATTTTTTCTAAAGTCTTCACAAGACGTTTACAAAGTTGTTAGGTGCATAAGTGTCGTATGTTTTGGGAAGACTTAACCTTTTCCCACATACAGACGCTTTTTGACGTTTTTTGTCACGATGTTTTCAACTCTATTTGATCATTATTCTTTCATATATATTTTCTATAGTCTTGACAAGATGTTTACAAAAATGTCAGCTGCAGATTTGTCGTATGTGGGGAAGACTTAACTTTTTCCCACATACAGACACTTTTTGACGCCTCTGCAGGAGACGACTTTTGAAAACATAGTGGCAAAAGAAGAAATTACTAATCATGAGCAATATCTCCTTTTGCCATAATGTTTTCAACAACTTTTTATCAATAGAGATTTATTATGTTTTTCCAAAGGTTTACAAAGTCGTCAGCTGCAGATTTGTCGTATGTGTGGAAGACTTAATAGTAAAATAGCTGAAGGAAAATAGCATTAAATCTTTAAATTATTTATAAAATTAAGAATATAGTAATTATAAAATATTCTTATTTCATACCTTGTGTGTTTTGGTTTGATACACAACCTAAATGCGTCAAAAACAAAAATAGGTCCAGTTTATCTGTCACAAAAAAAAATAAAAGTAGCAAGTTGAACTTTTCTTTGGCCAATTTAACTTGTTCCCTGCTATGCAGTCTTAACAGGATCTTCACTGTTTATCGGTCAAGCATTGTTGATGCTTATGTAGAAACAATAGTTGGTCTCAAGAATAATGGGTTAAAATACAACTTGATCAGGATTATCATTAATCATACCCTTTCCCATTTTCGGCAAATATGCAGCTTCGAAATCGTCTATGCAACAATATGGAAAATTACTATAAATGGAAATTTAAATAAATTTCTTGAACTCGTTTAATAAAACTTTATATGAAATGACAACTCATGTCAGATCCTATATACATGTCCCCATTTTCAATTAGATTTTTTTATCATTTGAGCCATCTCACATCAAAAAAACCATTTCGAGGTTTTTAACCCTTCCCCGCATACAGCGAATCAGCAACAGACGACTTTGAAAGTATCTAGGCAAACACACGGAAAAGCTCTAGAAATGTAAGTAATTTTTTTGAAAATAGTTTAAAATATTATGGGCAAAAGGAAAACTTTCCCGTTTTGAGCAATTTCGACTTTTGTCATATTGTTTTCAAACGTCGACTGCTGCAGAGGCGTCAAAATGCTTCTATATGTGGGACAGGGTTAAAATAAATGGCAATTAAACTTTAATTGCATAATTGTATTGTTTATATTCGTGTCGCATCTCTGAGCAGTACGACACATATATTCTAAGTCGTCTTTCTGTCGATATTTCATTTACTGACCTATTGGCAGACGACACGAGTGTTCCTTCATAACCTTTCCCTGAAATCTTCGAATTGCTTATGTATTACTACATAGCAAACAAGGAAAGGAGCGGGATGACTAAATTCGAATACAAAACATCGTATGACATACGAGACCCCAATTTACAAAGCGTCAAAGATGGCGGTCGTTAGGTTTCCTGTACTCAGCTCAAGAGCTTTGAGCTCAATTTCAGTTTTACCAAATATACCACTAACGCGAAACATTCTCCTTTCCCTCGGCACGGACATGTTTGTAATTTTGGCTTTTAAAACTCCGATTTTGAATGTATCGTCAGACCACGTTCCGACAGGATTCTTTTGCTTGGATCCATACAGAGGGAATGTAATAACATCCTTGTCATCCGCAGGAACTCTGTTTTTTCCCCACTCCCGACGCTCGCCAATTCCGACAGGTTCTCCTATTTCTACCAGTTTGATAAAGGCATCTTTCAGTTTTGCTGTGCCTCGAACGAGCACTGACTTGTTTAAGGAATGCGTCCCTTCTATAAAGTCCGTAAATCCAATGAACCCGTAGGTAAGCTTACTCACTCTCACTGATATGGCCTGGTCGTAATGACCAAAAATGGCTGCACCTTTGAGAACAACTAAACCTGCTTCTGGTGGTATAATGATTCTCAGGTCAGGGAATGTCTGTTTAATGTTCTCTTGTAGGTAAACGGATTCTGAAAACCCCCCAACCATGAGCATAAATTTGGATTTCCTGATCACTGGATCTCGCATCAGATCCTGAAGATGCTGGAGTATACTCTTCACTGCTGGGTCAAAGAAACTTCTCATACAGTCCGCGTCTAGTCGTAGTTTATTTCCCGGTAGTAGTGCCACGGTCCCTTGAAAGCTCATTTGCTCAATAGTTTCCTCCAAAGACTCCCCTGTTTCCTCTAAAGACTCCGGTGCTTCAAATAACTCCACTAAAGATACGGGTAGGCGGAAATATGTGGTCGCATCTTCACTGGACACGGTCCTCTTCTTGACTTCAAAATCACGGTAAATCTCAATATAATCATCCATGCTTTCAATTTTAAATTTCTTCATCAACGGAGCCCCGAATATTTTGATGAGAAACTGAAAGAAGTTCGCGTCAACTTGTGTCCCACCCCATGCACCACCACTGGCGCTGTGTAGTTCTTTTATCTTGTCATCAGGTAATACCTCGTGCACGGTTATATCCACTGTACCACCTACAATTATCAAGTATATGTATGTGAGATGCTCTAGGATAACCAACATTAACTATTGCAGGGCCGAATTGTTTAGAGTAGACTATTCCATGTACAAAATCGGGCGTCTCCATTTCTCATATAATAAGAGTTTTTGGAATATTTTGTTAAAGAAACTGCAGACAATGCCGATTTCGCTGACTCCACTGAATCTATATTGTTTGTAATAATCTCAATTTCGCAGGTGTTGAAACAAGAAGACATGCCTGTCCATTCGAGCAAACAGAACCTCTGCTGCGCTATTTTCGTAATCTGATTTTAGCACTGGCGTAAAAGCATTTAAGTATAAATGAATAATGAACTGAAATACAAAAATGATTGGGCATGAATCGTGTAATTTATGGGTCCCTTTTAAGTGTATATAAGTTCCGAACAACGTGTGGTCATGCAAAAACATGCCATGAACATTATCATCGTATAGTCAATTACTTTTAACATGCTCTTTAATTTGTGTTTACAATCATTTTACGGGGTATTTCGTAAAAAGGTAGCACCTATAGATGTATTACACACACACACACACACACACACACACACACACACACACACACACACACACACACAGACAGAGACAGAGAGAGACAGAGATAGAGACAGAGAGAGAGGAGGAGAGAGACAGAGAGATAGAGAGAGAGACACACACACACAAACAAACAAAAACAGAGAGAGGGGGGAGTCAGAGAAAGTGACACACAAACAGGGAGAGGGAGAGAGGGAGACAGTTAGCCAGAGAGACAGACATAAACAGAGAGGGAGAGAGATAGACATAAACAGAGAGGGAGTAACATAAATGTACAACCAGACATGTACAAGGTGCAAGCACCCAACACTGACTTTAAGTAGCACTTGTAGTCGTTTAGCAAAATTGTGGAAGCCGACTGGAAAGCCCTGCCGAATTTGAATATGTAACTGGTCCATAGTCTAACTTTCGTTAGTTCTAGTGCATAGAAGTAGCCGGCCGCAATATCTAATCAATAACGGCACTATATAAATCTTGTTGGTGGGAAAAGAAATGCATTTTGTATACGCGTTGATATTGTTAGATGTGTGAAGTAAAAACTAACTAGTTAAATATTGTGTTAGTCACACAGGCTTGGTTAACTTTATTTAGTGTGACACAAGACAACGCATCGCGAAGACGTGCGAAAATGGGCCACAAGACATAATATTCCACTAGCTTGTCCGATTTGACTGTCCGTGTTTAGCCATTGAAATAGGCCAAGTATATACCTTATAACATAATTGTTAGCAGCCAATTCACTTTAACAAAGTATTTAGATATTGAAATAGGTAACCTTTATGCCCTTTAAAATAATAGTCGGCGATCAGTTCAACTAAGTAAGTGTTAAGCCATTGAAATTGGCTATATCTGTATGGTTAGCAGCCAGTTCATATAACCAAGTGTTTAGCCATTGAACTAGACAATGTCCATGCCCTATGATATAAAACTCAGCGGCCAGTTCACTTAAGTAAGTGTTTAGCCATTGATATAGGCAAAATATATGCTTTATAACATAATAGTCAGCGGCCAGTTCACCTTACCGATTGCGTCATGACTTGTCAGCACCAATATGATACAAAACATTCTCCCAAGGCAACTTGACCACATTGACTATTTGTTGGTCAATTGGTGGAATACGCAGTGGCTTTTGTTTATCACCGGAAAGAATCAATGGCCTTGAATTGGAAGCAACAAATGAAACTACATACGTACCTCCGGCATCAAACACAATATAACTGGATCCAGGTGAAAATGTGTCCATGTCAAGTCCTTCCGTGCCTCCATGTTTATCAACAGAAAGGTGTTTGCAGAAGATAGAAGCAGCTTCAGGCTCCAAGGCAATTGTCACTCTATCTTTGGGTATTCCAGCCTGGAAACATGTATCAGGAATACAGTGTGAAACCTCCGCAGAGCAACGTCTGGAGGACCCGAATAAAACATCTGTGAAGGCATGATACTTTGGAAAACATTGTCGGATACTGCGAATTGCTCGATTTTTACACAACATGTTCTACTACATACCACAAATAACTAACATTTTTGGATCCATAGTTTCCATTTGCAATTTATTTAATTAGGGAACTATTTAACTGTCGTTCTAACAAGGTGTTCGTTCTACAGTGGTGTTGTTTTGAGATGTTACGCTGTAATTTATTAGTTTAGTTTATGGTATTCGACTGTACAGGGAGATAACATTCATAAAACCAACTTGGCATCAAAGTAATGAATGTACTAATGTCTGATTGGTAGCAGTGTTACTTTCATGAATAAATCGCCCCTTTATAACAAACATTTTTTCATATAATATGTTTCAAAATGACAAGCTCATCCATTTCTGTGCGTTAATAGTTGGTCAATCCGTAATAAAAGCAATAAAACCACCGCGGGTAAACGTTTTTTTTTAGATTGACCGTTCTGCGACGGCATAAAAGCAGTTATAGCTCTGATTTGAACTATTTAAGAATTATGTGAAGATATCATATCAACAAATGATTATGTTTGTTTACCAAAGTATTAAACGTACCATTTCAGCAGCTTCTCTCATGAATTGTTTTGCAGCATCGTTCCATATTGCTGGCACAGTTATGACCCAATATATTTCGTCAGCTTTTATATCACCAGCTAACTGTTTGTTACATTCTGTTAGAAAGTCATCACGAAGATACTTCGTGGCCAAACTGAACACTCTGAGAGCAGG
>JASEVX010000011.1:18402507-18462507 GCA_031761405.1 Serripes groenlandicus
AATGAAGCCTGGTGTAGTGGGGCAGGCGATAACCTCTGCAGCGTACTCATCAATGATGGCTTGGCATACTTCATGGACACATATTGACATCGTGTTACTGGGAACCACTTTATGCTGCTGTAACTGTCGCTGGATGTCAGATGCCTCATGGTACAGGCAAATGTCAGTCCTGGATCAATGGCTTGCCTCCACCAGTAATCTTGTTTGGTTACGCGGAGTGTGATCCTAGAAACGACTTCATCGTACAGTTCCATGGGCATCCTCATGTAGTTGATGAAAGCTTCTGGATCTTCTTCTCTCGGCTCTCTCACCAATGTGTCGTACTTGCTGAGCAGCTACCTTCTGGATATCCAGGGCTTGACACAGTATCTTCTTTTTCTACCGGGTTGCAGTGCTCTTCTGTTCAAATAATTACTGGCAAACAGAGGGTCTTCTTCTCTACCTTCCATTTACATGAGATCAACCTGCTTTTGTTTGTTTGTTTGTTTGTTTGGAGTTTAACGCCGCTTTCAACAGCTTTGGTCATATCACGGCGGTCAGTGCACCTACCCATGTTTTCCTGGCTTTCCCACACCAGTACTTACACAACATTCTTTCGAAGCCACTGACTACTTTCTCACATATATCAGAGGTGAGAGGCAATGGAAAACATCGCCCGAAAGAATGTCGCCGCAACCGGGTATCGAACCCGTGATCTCCAGATCACGAGTCAGATACGCTACCAATTGAGCTACCCGGCCGGGTCAGATCAACCTGCTGCAGAAGTCTCTGCCTACGTGTAGCATTCATGGTTGACCAGTCATGAATGACACACACACACATACAAACACACACCCACACACCCAGACCCCCCGCCCCCACACACGCACGCAAGCACGCACGCACACACGCACGCACGCAATCACGCACACACAGGCATGCATGCATGCAGGCATGCATGCAGGCAGGCAGGCAGGCAGGCAGGCAAGCAGGCAGGAAGGCAGGAAGGCAGGCAAGCAGGCAGGCAGGCAGGCAGGAAGGCAAGCAGGCAGGTAGGCAAGCAGGCAGGCAGGCAGGTAGGCAGACAGACAGGCAGACAGGCAGGTAGGCAGGCAGGCAGGCAGACAGACAGACATGCAGGCAGGCAGGCAGACCGACAGGCAGGAAGGAAGGCAGGAAGGCAGACAGGCAGACAGCCAGACGTCCCCTCCTAGTAATTGCTACTAGTCTTATATGTAATATATACTTGAAGTTAAATTGAAATAGTGTAACAACACTGTCTGATCTACACGATCTACAATGTTCACATACTACATCCATAACTTAAGAGACAAGCTTAGTTTACCGAAATATAGTAATACAGAAAGACATACATGATGATAGACATGTATACATACAAACAAACGCATAGACAGATAAACGTACACAATGCCATGTTTAAAGATGCATACAGGCAGATTGACAGTTACACCAACAGATAAACGGAGAGATAGACGGACATGCATGTAAACATACAAATAGAGACATAAATACAGATAGACATACACTCAGATAGACATAATTTGAGAAAGGCATAAATTCAGTGGCAATATCTGGACGCAATCCATTGTTACGATTTTGATACGATACAGCAGAATCTGTCACGAATATTAATATACACGATTGCAATCCGACTAGACAACATCGGGTGAATTTTTCGAATGTACGGGACGAACCTAACTGTCGGGACTGCCTGGCTGACCTCTCCGGACCATTCCCGAACCGTAGGACTCGGTTAAGAACGTATAGGACTGCGTTCAGACAAATATAGGATATTATAAATCATTAAGGATAGTAATCCGAGTGTTTCACTTTTAGTGTCGTAGCGCTGTCCTATCTCAAACGGTATCAATAATCGGCACTGTGTGAACGCCGCATTACGAAGACCTTGCAGATCACCCCGATAAAAAGGTTATCAACTCGGGGCGTTATCGCCATTAAATCCAGCAATTTGGCCAATTAAAGACCAAATCACGACTGTAATGTGATGCTTAGAACTACGTCAAAGGCGCTGCTGACTCGCTGCCACTACAATTACACCCATACCAATGCCTGGAAGACTGTAGGATGATGTCGCTACGCTGGTGTTGACCATATTGCATTTATAGTACGCTTCTAGTACGATTGTTTGGGATGTCCATATAAATCGGGGGTGTTCATGCATTTCATGTCAGTTCTTTCCCAACTTCGAAGATGAACGGGCCTGGTGCTGATTTGATTCAACTGGCTCTGCTCCAACAAGACAAGATGCTGGTTAAAATCTAGATGGAGTAATAGTTTCCAGATAAATAGTTGCGTTTTTAATACGACAACAGATATATCACCACGATGCTACTACGCTGCAAAAACGATAATGGCCTTCCCAATTTTAATAAAACTTTGTCCCGATTTGTGTTACGCTTATTTTTGTAAACAGCTGGTGAAGTGGTTATTTAAGCAAAACAAACATACTATTTCCAATGAAGATCCGGTCGTGCGAAAGAGATACACTGTGGATTTTGTGAACATTATAGATCCAGATCAGCCTGTCCTTACACACTCACAATATCGTGAAACTGAAGTATAATTTATAAAATGGGACAAGAATCAAAGCTACATCATGATCGCCGAGTTTTGCCAGGTTATGCCTTCACATTCTTTCTTATATAAATAGCCTGGGTGGTGTAGTAGTACTAATAGCTTTCGTATCGTGTGCAGGCGGTCGCAGTTTTGCTTCCCGGCCGGGTCATGCAAAATTATTTTAACAATTGCATTATTTACTTCCTCTCATTGGTGCTCAGGATTTTCGGGTTAGCATTACGACTGACTAGTAGTGCTAGTAGCTTATCCCGGAATCGCCGAGATATAACTGAAAGATGTAAACTACGAAACAAACTAACGCAGATTTTAGAGTATTTCTCTCATTTTCTTTTTGTTCCTGTGTCTATAAAAATAAACAGGAATAACTTCGTTGAAAATAAACCAGAATAACTTAAGGCCCTGACACAATGTCATGATGGCGTACTATAGTAAGTTATCACTTCTGCAATGAACCAACAATGGCGTCGAGATTGGTCACATCCCCTTATATATCGCTATCGTATATAATGTGAATTAGTAAATATTCAATGTTTATACAATTCGTAAACTCTCCAGCGGTCCAATACATCTTGGTGTTAGGAATCAATACGTAGAAAATGAAGCAAACTTCCTTCAGAATTGAAAAGTTAAACCGGTTGGTCACACAACAAATGTTGTCTCTGAACCCTTTTGCTTGCTACACCTTGTCCATAGGACGCCGCCATTATAAGTATATGCCTGTTCCTATATATAATGTTATGGTAGCGGCAGGTAACTCCAGACTATATTTTTGGTGCATCTCTTCAACGAACTTAATTGGCGAAACAGGACGAGATTATGTTCCAATTTTCTTTGAACGTAGAATTCGTACAATGAACGCGTGGATATTCGAGAGGCCATGAAGGTCAAAAATACGTTACAGGGGAAAAAACGCGCCATTTAATGATGTATTAAGATATTTGCAGGATAATTGTTTGTTAAGTATTGAACAATAGTTCATAACACGAACATTATGTAAAGTTTATTGTGTCGCTTCCTAGAAACTTCCACTTTTCGCGATATTCTTGACCCCAACCGTCGCCCTGCTCCCGCATCTGCGTACAATGAAAACTGAGGATGCACTGAATCACCCGAATCTCTACCGTCGGAATATATGTTATGCTTACATAAATACATATTTTGAAAAACACTGAAAGTTTTATTTCTTGGTGATGTATTTTGTATGTTAATTAACCTTGCAACATGTATTTGTTAGTAACGATAATCGGACTAAATTATCCGAAGATCTTCAGTTCTAGTTTAACCCCGTTTCCGGTTGTGCATGAAATATGCCTTAAAACATATAGGCACATATATGGAGAATTTCTAGAAATGAAGGTTAAATAAAAAATTAAATAGTTGGATAAATTGTTGCCATATGAAAAATTGCTCATCGTCTGCTTAAAAAATGCCTCTGCAAGACGAACGGATTTAAGAGTCAATGCCATACAGTTATTAACATTCAGGGTGGGCACACTCATCATTCGACTTTTCTCCAATCCACGAGTTAATCCGTATTGCAGTTTTGGCTTTTTCAATATCAACCCCTCTATCATTTTTTGTCTTCGATTTTTGATTGACTTGAAATTACTACGATCAAATGACATATATCTTTTAATATATCATGAAATTGTCAGCACTATTATACAAATATTAAACAAAGCACTGCCAAATGTATACCTGCACAGTTATAAGTTGTGTTAAGTGTATAATGGTTGTCTTATTTCAATATACCGTTTTCAAATATAAAGGTGAATAACTCATTTCATGTGACTTCATGTGTTAATATTATGTTTATATTGATGGTGCCTTATAGACCAAGCGGATCGGTTGTGGTAACTTTGCATACAACTTGTTATTCATGTATCCAAAATGTACGCAGGTCACGATACTAAACGATTGGTCTTACCTTTTTTATCTTTCAGGCGAGAATGAACGCGTCTGTAGTAAACGGCGATCGACACATTATGGCAAAATGATTTCAACGCTACTGAATATATTTGCCAAGATGTTTTAAAGTCTTCTGCTCGAGATGTGTTGTTTGTGGAAAAGAGTCAAGCGCATTAAGACAAAAGCTTGTAAAGAAGTAGAAGGTAAATTGTATTTTATAAACACTGTCGCCTACAACGTCTATTTAAAGTCAGATTGTTCAAATGAGACCGGTATAGGTATAGGTATATGTACATGTACCACGGCATGCGATTAGGGGTCTAACTGCATCTGTTTACAGTGAAGTCTCGGTGGATCCTCGGGTGAGCCTGTGCATACTGTATTCACTGTCTGCCTATATGATATATATATATATATAGGGAATATTATGTTGCAGTAGCGATGCCGGTTTTAGTATACAACGATGGTTGTGGACAATGGAAATCTCGCGAAGGAGATATCAATTTGACTACACCGAGTAGACAATACAATGTCTCGAAACTGCAACGAAATATTCCTTTTATTATATACCTAGTATAACTCTCAAGACAGAAAATAAACCGTTTCAATAATTCTCAGTCATGTCACGGCTGCCAGTTTGACCTATGTGTTTCCTAGTTTCTCTCACACCAGTATTCCACACAAGTTTTGCCAAGCAACTGGCTGCATTTCCACAATGACCGTTAGCCCATTGCTAGAAGATGAATGACGCTTGTCGCATTAACTTTTGTCGGAATGAATATTTGCCGAATTAGGGATCGTACTCGCAAGCCCCCGAATTGATAGCCGGCGTCGCTATCGGGGCCCGGTTCAACGGATTTGAATAAATAGGAAGCTTATATGTGCCAAACTATTTTTAAATTATGCCAGTTCTTTGGACAGGACCATTTCCCATTCCGTGGGAAACGTGGCAGCAAGGCAGCATGGAATTTTATTGTTC
This sequence comes from Serripes groenlandicus, assembly GCA_031761405.1. Lineage (NCBI taxonomy): Eukaryota > Metazoa > Mollusca > Bivalvia > Cardiida > Cardiidae > Serripes > Serripes groenlandicus. The sequence goes on from JASEVX010000011.1 coordinate 18,407,993, forward strand.
TATCTCCTCTAATAGAATATCACCTTAGCTATGGTAACCAGGGTTTTCCATGTTAGTTAATTTATCAATTTAACGAGCTTCACATTTGAATAAGTAATCAATAAAAGACAATGAATACGTAATCGCAAATGCGTTTCATAGTTGTATCATTCACCGTTTTGGTTTGGTCAGAAGTTATCCCTACGGCTGTTAAAAAATAGTGTACGCTTTGATGAGGATATGCACATTGTATACATCTTTCTTTTGCCTTACTATGCACATTATTCGATTTAAACCATTTGCGTTTGGTCGCGTAATGAACGTCGACGATAATTAGTTTAACGGTCGTAGTAAACTTTAGTCTGAAGAACACCAGTTGTGGTTAACGAACTGGAAAGCGATTATCGATATAATTAGGTCCAGACATGGAGGGAGAACTTGGTATACAGCTCTTTTCATAACAATATATCCCTTATTATCCAACCAAATCCTATGATGTGGGTACTCAAAAAGAAGTCTCTTTCCGACGATTTGTTTGAGAACTCACAAAAATTGGTAGGAGGGTCAAATAATGATGTAGAACGTATAAAACGCCCAATATGTCGAGCTCTGGTCCATCACCGATATACATGACGCATTTGCTAATGAAAGTTTAGTGTATTGATACAAATATATGAAATGCTTTTCTAGTGAATTGTTGAGAAATGGACTCATCTTGGTCAATTTACTGCTTCAACGATTGGTTTAACTAGTCTTACTTTGCAATAAATCAAGATATGAAATGAACAAATAAACAGAACAATTGCAAGTTTAGATGTAACAACGAGATGTGTTGCCCTTTCTGAACATCTAACGTGAAAAGTTAATTTTTATTCTAGACATAGCACTCATGAAAATCACTTTTGAGTTCAGAGATGACAGTGTCGATATCTTCTTAAGGATCTCTTTAAGCAACGAATTCCATTACACTTTATTCTGTTTTAAATACCGTTATAAATTATATTTGCTTGGGATAATAGTAAATTGCCATTTTTATTTGTCAAGATGAACAGAGTAGTCGTCAATACTTTCTTTGTGCGTTTGCCTTTAGTCAACGCTCAAGGACCAGCAGGCAATTAATTCTCTTATTCAACTCTATACCACAAATATGCAGACGACATTAATAAAACGTTGCAAAAATTGATTGAAAATCTAAATTAACACGGTACATATTGAATCAACTCGATTTAATGAGAAATTTCGATTATAATGCAATAGTTACGAGGTCGTCGTAAGACAAGGTACAATCGACCGTCAACAATAATCAGACTGACAAGGCAGGAGATACAAAACGACGTTTGGTTTTGAGGTAAGAGAGCGAGGCTCGGTAGTGGGATGTCGTGGGTTAGATCTCATGCCGAGGCATACCAAAGTCCTTTTAATGGCATTTCTTGGCACTGTGCTTGTTAGATATGGACTAAAGGTGTAATTTACTCAGGACGCGTCGTTATATAACTTGGAGACTAGGGTAGTTATATGAAAGTTAAAACAGATTGGTTGCACTTGTTTAAGTATTAGATTATTACAGAATATTTCAAATATTTCAATCAATAATAAAGATGCTATCGGTCAGTCTTCAAGCCTTCATGATCACAAACAGCATGGCCAATGTCAAACTAACAGATCCTGAAATTATAAAGGGCCGTTATAAAGATAAGTTTGGTATAATCCGGACAAACAGTATTGACCGCGTCAAATAAGTGTACGGCCTTGCGTTCAATTGGCACATCAACGGAACATGTTTCGCTCAAAGCCAGTAAGTGTCAGTAATTTTCCCCTATAAAACAAGACTTCGTCGAAACGGGTGTACGTATAACTGGTACAGTTCAGAGTGAATTGTATGCAAGGTTAACTACATTTACAAAACGGAAATAAGTACTTTGTTAAAAATAGATTAGCCCTATGTTAAACATTGTCATTTAATACGTGCCCGTTAAAACATTTTCACACCCTACCCGGTAAGTCTACGATGAAGGGATGCTATTAGGTATGTCTTCAATAGACGTACATGGAAGGTTTTGATGACTGATAGACTTACAGACTCACACGAGTCTCCCATTGTTGACAAATGCAAAGACCCGTTAACTGTTCAAGTACCCTGGCCTTATTGACAAAAACAAAGACCATTACCTTTAAATGTATTAGTCTTACCATTAGCGCGAGTAGATCCTCCGAGAACATCTTTGATTATCAATCTTTTGCTGAAAGATGCAATTTCGGCACTATCGTCATCTGCATCGTTGCTAGAGAGTGCACGCCTCCTTCGTGCACCACAAGACTGAAGTATATATCGAGTTGTTATAGAGACATCGTTTCGACAAATGTGTAACCATTATTTGTAAGAAATATGACAAGCGTCATCCCATTTCAAAAAATAAAAGGAATATGGAACTTGGAATTCAAATACAACTGAAATTAATGTTGGTAAATGCAACCGAAATTTAGAATGGATTCAATCCATCTAACTTGTATTCCAGCTACTTGGATCATTTAACCCTTCTGATAAGCGATATATTTTAAATATAGAGTGAGACTCATTATGACTTACAATAACACAGTCACTGCTGGAGATACAAATTTTGACAGTACACTCTAAAACCACAACATCAGTGTCGAAGAACTTGAATGCATGAAATGTCATGTCGTAATCAACCTCGTGGGTTGCGACTGTCTTAGTAAAATCGGACACCAGATTTCCATCATCGGAACAGCTGAAAAAGACAAGAAAATAAGCAAAACACCATGGAAATAGATTGTAAGTCTATAGAAACAGACATTGCTCGAGTGAGCAATTAAGTGTCTCGCCAGTCAAAAATATTATTTCCTACGATACATTGATTGATGTTTAACAATTTCTCAGTTATATCACGGCGGCCAGTTCACCTACTCATGCATTTCCTGGTACTCCACACAACAATCTTCCCAAGCAACTGGCTGCTTTTCCATATAGACATAGCCCATTGGTGGAAGAAGAATGACGCATGTCGCATTGACTTGTCAATCGTCGGAAAGAAAGTTGGCCGAGCCGGGATTCGAACTCACAACCCCCGGATTGACAGCCCGCGTCGCTACCGACTGAGCTCCCGGTGCTCGGCTCCTACGATACAAGATGATATAATTCGATCAGGGAAGATCAGTTGAACGAAAGAGAATAAAATAAGTGCATGACTTTCGTGAACATACCCGTTTGTGATGAGAATCTTAGAATTGCTTCCGCCTTTTGCAACACAGGTTAAAGGCTTCATGGTATAATTATCTGAAATGAGTATATAACTTGGATAACAATAATCGTATCAATTACACTGACAATATTTCTCTATTTAACTAATAGACGCTAATAAGTCTATTAGATGGATATTCTGGAAACAGACATCGAGAGAGTGTTGTAGAATTTACTTCAAATCGTAGAAAAATATTGAAAGTTATTTATCTTGGTTGCTAAATAACGGATGACTGCATGGAATATAATTATATGAGTTGGCTTTGAAAGCTCACCAAAATATGTACACATGTATAATGAAATGTCACTATCTTACTTGGTCCATTGATCTTGAAAGTCAGGTCCTGTCCTACTGTGGCCGTATTAACAACATTTGCACCAAGAAAGAAGTCAGCGGTGATATCATAGTATGGATCCGATGATTCAACAGTGTGGTTAACGCTGGAAACCAAGTACGAGACGATTACGTGAATTCAACAGAATAAGTACATCATAACTATGGTAATATTGAAATTAGCTTAATCCACACTAACTATAGTCTAGTAGAATGATTGAAGCAGTTTAAGTCGTAACAGAGTTTACAGTAGATTAAACCAACTAAATCGCCCCGGCTGGTAAGAGAGTGTTATCTTATATCTCACTATAAATCAATCCAGGACATTTCAGACCACGACTTGGAATAATAATGTTGTGCAGAAAACGTTGACGAATCAAAGCAATGTTTCAACGTTCGTCGATAGATACTAATGACTTCAAGTAATATATAAGGTGAACCATGTGTTATCAAGACATGCACTAGTTATTCCGAACTTTATATGCAAAAAGTTGTTCTGTATGAAACAAAGCTTTAACGAATGAAATAAGCGAAATGTAAATACCTCACTTCAGTCAGGTTTCCAAACAAGGTTACGTTATAGTCACTCAAAGGGGCACACTGGAATGTATACTTGACACCTGCTCCTCCAATAATATCGTCATCACTCAAAGTTCGGTCAGAGAAATAGGCAGTGATATTGTTAGACTGTATGAAAGTGAGAGATATTAGCTTATCGGATTAAATAATCATTTACATTAACATAAAACAAGAATCGCGTAGGCGCTTGTGAATGTTAAATGTATTGCGTCAAAAAATACCTTGAATGTTAGTGTATATATATGGAAATATAACAACTTAACCGTCTTGACAGCGATATTATAAATAACTAGGTTGGTTTTCATAGCTAGACTGGATTATAACAAACCATATCTACTTCCATGTTCAACTACAGTGGTTGAATAATGTAATCATATGCATAAGTTTTAGCACAGTATTCATGTATATGCATAAGTTTTGACACTAACTGAAACGAAGTATTTAAGCCTTCATCCATTTTCATTGACGACATGATCAAGTTTTAAAAATATTCCAAGAGAATACCGCGTGTGTTTGAGGAAGTAGTAAAGCTAACAACGAAGGAATATTCTGAAACATTTCATAACAGGTGCCAAAAGACCTTAAACCCAAAGAACGAAAATACCCAACACCCAGGTATGGCTGCGTGCAAGTTGTGCTCAGAAAGCAAAAAGATATATAGCATTCCTATTAAGATGCATGTAGCTTAGAGACCTAATGTTCCCGTTCTAAATATCGTATGAAATGAGAAAGCTTACCGTAGAACCACAGGTAAAGATAACGGTAGCATGACCGTCATCAGTGTCTTGTGTACAATTCGTGATAGAACCGCTGCTAGAATAAAAAGCTCTGTAATGGGTGAAGACAGCGGAATTTGGATTTTTGAATTGAATCGTCTGATTTGGGAAACACTCTGGAATTAAAATAAATAATTTCATTCTTTATATGTACTTTGTACGTTATGAACAGATCATAAACTAGTTTTTTTATTTACAATGTTACACAAATTAGACTAGTCTGATTAAGCATGCTTAATATACTCCAGAAATATATATATATATTGGGGGGAAAAATGGCCACAGACCCACTCAAATTAAACACATTTATATTTTTGGGATATTACCCAATGCAATTAACAACTTTTCAAATACACAATTATGCGTTATCAAAACAAGCACATACCAAGTGTTGCTCAAGTTCTATATATCAAACAGGTTATACTAATCATACTAAAATGTTAGCAGACGTGCCTCAGTAGCTCAAGTCTGTAGCATCCAAAAAGTTTCTGGAGATCACAAATGAAAGTCCGATGGAGTTTTGAATTTCATTATGGTTTAAAAAAAGACACTTTTATAAAATTGAACTCACTGAAATCATCGCCCATAACGTCACAAGCCATTACGACCAACATAACGAATACTGCAACTCTCAACATCTGTAAAATAAAACGAGTCCATTTAGAAATCAACTTGTAAATCCTGCTCAACCAATGTAGTTCACTTTTCGTGAAATACATTGGACTCGCGATATCTTGAGCAGAGCACAAGTCGATTACATCGTTTTAACTCGAACCATATCAATAAACGGATATCTTCATCAAAGCAGGGTAGTAGAAATCACCGATTGCTCATACTAGCAAACATAACTGCATCTGTCGTTTTCTTTTCAGGTTTTAAAATTGCGACTCTTAAAATGTACCAGTTAAATTGTCCATAGTTGAGATACTTCCAAATTACAGACGGTTTTTGAAAATGTGGGAAAAGGAGATACAGTCTCAACTCTAATTAACACTTTCATGTTATTTCATTCTTCAGCGTTATTATTAACTCGGAATTCTCTTGAAATAAAATGTGCACGGGTTAAATCGGTTTTACAATAAATGCGAAATTTGAGAGTTGGAAAACTAAAACTACATTTGTCCAGTTACACACCTTTTCCTTGGATGCGTTTTTTGAAAAAGTACAGAAGACATAATATCAGTTAAGCCTTTACCACTTACAGATGCTTTCCGATGCATCTGCAGAATACGGCTTTTGGAAGTTGTGGCAAAAGGAGTAATCCAAGTAATTTCCTCCCTTAACACTCAAAGTCGTCAAATTTGCTGTATTTGAGAAATTGTTAAATGGTAATTTACCGTGGATCTAAACCGCCACAATTTGGTACAACAGTAACAAAAAGAAAACCTACCATTCTAAGCTATCTTCTTACGCTTCTCGCCGAGTGTCAACTAGTCAACCTTTCTGGAACGCCTGCTCTTTAAACTGATAATGTCTTCGGCGTCGGTCTTATTTATATAGTCATTTATGCTAATGCACGAGACTTTGAATACAATTCATGTGCTCGTGAACATTTTAATACCTGTAGTTGTGGACCTATGTCACAAGAAAATGAGCCCACCACGTGTTCCTATCTTTTATTCAATTTTTACAAATAAAATGTCTATCTTTTACAATAAATGCCAGATTTAAAACATGTGATTGTTTAAATTTCTGCTCTAGCAAAAACATAACTTGATACGGATCTACAATACTTTAATGGCATTGAATCAATTTTCCTAAGTCACATTTTTCTTTGACACAGTAATTTTACAAACATTTGAAAGGGCTGACCAATATTCAATGGAATGACAGGAATTCGAAATGTTCACACACGATGTATCAGTCTCATTATCATGGTGAAGTGCCCTTGGAAAATGCACATTTCTAGTACTGGTTTGTTTACCAATGGATCATGAATGAGCGAACTGTCGCCGTGCTATAGGTGAACTACGGTTGAAAACGGCGTAAAATAGAAAGAATAAAAAGAAACCTCATCACAACCAGAGGTAACTTCGCTTGCTAGTATATATATATATATCTGATAACTGCCCCATACAGGTTGAATCAAAATCGTTAAGTATATAACAGTGGAGATAACCCATATAGATAAACGAGATAGAGAAGCGGTGTTTGTCAAGTGTTCAGATTGTATAGTGTAAGTGTATGGCCTTTTAAGCAGTGTCGTCTGATCCAATATACGTACAGAGAAGAATTTTGGTCTGATGTTAAAGATATTGCATATTTTCGTGCGGTTGTAGGAAATCCAACAAAGTTGTTGTTTCGTAACATTTTCCCACGTGCAGAAGCTTTCTGACGTCTCTGCAACAGACAACTTTTGAAAACTTTTGTTTAAAGTGATCCCCTTTCTCATCCTTATTTCAATGATAACGTTTTTAAAACGTTAACCATACTACATGTGTACAAGTGCTTTTCTTAGAAATATCAATTTTGGTTAAATCTTTACCAGCCCTTGATAAAGTCGGTCGGGTATTGAGTGCTAGCAAGCCTTTATCACGTGCGCGCATGCCTTTTCCCAGGTTCCTAAAGACACATTGTGTAAACAACCGAGCCAAGGCAGACAATATGCGGCCTTATTGTATGCACGTTTTGCGAGGTCTCACATGAAGATGTATGCAAGTGACTTAAGGGGCTACAATCCTAGTTTTTGTCAGCATTTACATTCAAAATCTACATCGTCTACGCGGAAACTGAAGGCGCTGGCGAACCTATATATCTGTTTCACTTTTCCGCAGAGACAACACGACTGCCTTTTACTTGACACGGCTCAATGTTACCCAAACGTAAACACACTCACACTATCATGAACCGATTTATTGGGGTGTAACGCCGTTTTCAACAAAGTTTCAGTCATATTACGACGACCAGTTCACATACCCATGTGTTTCCTGGCTTTATCACACCAGTACTCCATTCAACAGTCTTTCCAACTAGACAAGATGGGGTTTGAACTTACAGCCCTGGATATTCAGCCCGCATCGCTGCCGACCGAAAACCAAAATAACGGCTTAGACTTATACCCCGTTCACCGTTCACATAGCTCTGCGACCTTAAGCCTCAGTCACACATTCAGGAGGTTTACTGCCGTCCTTGATAGGACCATTCCCGATTAAAAAAATAAAAAGAATGATTAAGATCCTGTAGTAACGGGAACGGGGTATAGGTATAATCATCACTTCTACAGCCTTGCTGTGTAAGCCGGCTTTTATAGCGACGTTGGTAGATTGGTTGACCTATTCTTTAAAAACAATTCAAAAGCCTGATTAAGATCCCGTTGTAACGGGAACGGGGTATAGGTATAATCATCACTTCTACAGCCTTGCTTTGTAAGCCGGCTTTTATAGCGACGTTGGTAGAGTGGTTGACCTTTTCTTAAAGTTAAGCAACGTTCATCGCGGTTAGTGCCTGGATGGGTGACCCGCGATGGCTTAACGTCGGTACACGTTACAAATGGTGGCAGCGGTTGGATTTTGGGTTGATATCACCATCATCCCCGAACCCCAATGGTTCCCATTGAGTTTACATAGCTCTAGTGTACTGCTTGTGTTCAGTTGTGTGACTTCGGGTCGAAGTCAAGAGAAAAGGGGGATAAATGTAACGGGAACGGGGTATAGGTTTACATACCACTTATACAGCCTTGCGGAAGACATCGTTACAAAACTGTTTCACGTGATAGTCCCGTTCTATAAAAGAATCGTGCGACGGCGGATTCTAACTCCATCCACAGCAGTTCTACAATGAGCCATCAATTATTGACAGATTGTCTCCATTTAAATTATATAATTTCATCTTTATAAGGAGTAAGTTACCTCACTATGCCTGCTAAGAAGAAGCCTGTGTCTGCTAAGAAAGAGGCTGCAAGACAACTAAGGAAAATGAAGCCTGGTGTAGTGGGGCAGGCGATAATCTCTGAAGCGTACTCATCAATGATGGCTTGGCATACTTCATGGACACACATTGACATCGTGTTACTGGGAACCCTTTATGTGCCTAGATGGGTGACCCGCGATGGCTTAACGTCGGTACACGTTACAAATGGTGGCAGCGGTTGGATGTTGGGTTGATATCACCATCATCTCCGAACCCCAATGGTTCCCAGTGAGTTTACATAGCTCTAGTGTACTGCTTGTGTTCAGTTGTGTGACTTCGGGTCGAAGTCAAGAGAAAAGGAGGAGAAATGTAACGGGAACGGGGTATAGGTATGCATATCACTTATACAGCCTTGCGGAAGACATCGTTACAAAACTGTTTCACGTGATAGTCCCGTTCTATAAAAGTATCGTCCGACGGCGGATTCTAACTTCATCCACAGCAGTTCTACAATGAGCCATCAGTTATTGGCAGATTGTCTCCATTTAAATTATATAATTTCATCTTTATAAGGAGTAAGTTACCTCACTATGCCTGCTAAGAAGAAGCCTGTGTCTGCTAAGAAAAAAGCTGCAAGACAACTAAGGAAAATGAAGCCTGGTGTAGTGGGGCAGGCGATAACCTCTGCAGCGTACTCATCAATGATGGCTTGGCATACTTCATGGACACATATTGACATCGTGTTACTGGGAACCACTTTATGCTGCTGTAACTGTCGCTGGATGTCAGATGCCTCATGGTACAGGCAAATGTCAGTCCTGGATCAATGGCTTGCCTCCACCAGTAATCTTGTTTGGTTACGCGGAGTGTGATCCGAGAAACGACTTCATCGTACAGTTCCATGGGCATCCTCATGTAGTTGATGAAAGCTTCTGGATCTTCTTCTCTCGGCTCTCTCACCAATGTGTCGTACTTGCTGAGCAGCTACCTTCTGGATATCCAGGGCTTGACACAGTATCTTCTTTTTCTACCGGGTTGCAGTGCTCTTCTGTTCAAATAATTACTGGCAAACAGAGGGTCTTCTTCTCTACCTTCCATTTACATGAGATCAACCTGCTTTTGTTTGTTTGTTTGTTTGTTTGGAGTTTAACGCCGCTTTCAACAGCTTTGGTCATATCACGGCGGTCAGTGCACCTACCCATGTTTTCCTGGCTTTCCCACACCAGTACTTACACAACATTCTTTCGAAGCCACTGACTACTTTCTCACATATATCAGAGGTGAGAGGCAATGGAAAACATCGCCCGAAAGAATGTCGCCGCAACCGGGTATCGAACCCGTGATCTCCAGATCACGAGTCAGATACGCTACCAATTGAGCTACCCGGCCGGGTCAGATCAACCTGCTGCAGAAGTCTCTGCCTACGTGTAGCATTCATGGTTGACCAGTCATGAATGACACACACACACATACAAACACACACCCACACACCCAGACCCCCCGCCCCCACACACGCACGCAAGCACGCACGCACACACGCACGCACGCAATCACGCACACACAGGCATGCATGCATGCAGGCATGCATGCAGGCAGGCAGGCAGGCAGGCAGGCAAGCAGGCAGGAAGGCAGGAAGGCAGGCAAGCAGGCAGGCAGGCAGGCAGGAAGGCAAGCAGGCAGGTAGGCAAGCAGGCAGGCAGGCAGGTAGGCAGACAGACAGGCAGACAGGCAGGTAGGCAGGCAGGCAGGCAGACAGACAGACATGCAGGCAGGCAGGCAGACCGACAGGCAGGAAGGAAGGCAGGAAGGCAGACAGGCAGACAGCCAGACGTCCCCTCCTAGTAATTGCTACTAGTCTTATATGTAATATATACTTGAAGTTAAATTGAAATAGTGTAACAACACTGTCTGATCTACACGATCTACAATGTTCACATACTACATCCATAACTTAAGAGACAAGCTTAGTTTACCGAAATATAGTAATACAGAAAGACATACATGATGATAGACATGTATACATACAAACAAACGCATAGACAGATAAACGTACACAATGCCATGTTTAAAGATGCATACAGGCAGATTGACAGTTACACCAACAGATAAACGGAGAGATAGACGGACATGCATGTAAACATACAAATAGAGACATAAATACAGATAGACATACACTCAGATAGACATAATTTGAGAAAGGCATAAATTCAGTGGCAATATCTGGACGCAATCCATTGTTACGATTTTGATACGATACAGCAGAATCTGTCACGAATATTAATATACACGATTGCAATCCGACTAGACAACATCGGGTGAATTTTTCGAATGTACGGGACGAACCTAACTGTCGGGACTGCCTGGCTGACCTCTCCGGACCATTCCCGAACCGTAGGACTCGGTTAAGAACGTATAGGACTGCGTTCAGACAAATATAGGATATTATAAATCATTAAGGATAGTAATCCGAGTGTTTCACTTTTAGTGTCGTAGCGCTGTCCTATCTCAAACGGTATCAATAATCGGCACTGTGTGAACGCCGCATTACGAAGACCTTGCAGATCACCCCGATAAAAAGGTTATCAACTCGGGGCGTTATCGCCATTAAATCCAGCAATTTGGCCAATTAAAGACCAAATCACGACTGTAATGTGATGCTTAGAACTACGTCAAAGGCGCTGCTGACTCGCTGCCACTACAATTACACCCATACCAATGCCTGGAAGACTGTAGGATGATGTCGCTACGCTGGTGTTGACCATATTGCATTTATAGTACGCTTCTAGTACGATTGTTTGGGATGTCCATATAAATCGGGGGTGTTCATGCATTTCATGTCAGTTCTTTCCCAACTTCGAAGATGAACGGGCCTGGTGCTGATTTGATTCAACTGGCTCTGCTCCAACAAGACAAGATGCTGGTTAAAATCTAGATGGAGTAATAGTTTCCAGATAAATAGTTGCGTTTTTAATACGACAACAGATATATCACCACGATGCTACTACGCTGCAAAAACGATAATGGCCTTCCCAATTTTAATAAAACTTTGTCCCGATTTGTGTTACGCTTATTTTTGTAAACAGCTGGTGAAGTGGTTATTTAAGCAAAACAAACATACTATTTCCAATGAAGATCCGGTCGTGCGAAAGAGATACACTGTGGATTTTGTGAACATTATAGATCCAGATCAGCCTGTCCTTACACACTCACAATATCGTGAAACTGAAGTATAATTTATAAAATGGGACAAGAATCAAAGCTACATCATGATCGCCGAGTTTTGCCAGGTTATGCCTTCACATTCTTTCTTATATAAATAGCCTGGGTGGTGTAGTAGTACTAATAGCTTTCGTATCGTGTGCAGGCGGTCGCAGTTTTGCTTCCCGGCCGGGTCATGCAAAATTATTTTAACAATTGCATTATTTACTTCCTCTCATTGGTGCTCAGGATTTTCGGGTTAGCATTACGACTGACTAGTAGTGCTAGTAGCTTATCCCGGAATCGCCGAGATATAACTGAAAGATGTAAACTACGAAACAAACTAACGCAGATTTTAGAGTATTTCTCTCATTTTCTTTTTGTTCCTGTGTCTATAAAAATAAACAGGAATAACTTCGTTGAAAATAAACCAAAATAACTTAAGGCCCTGACACAATGTCATGATGGCGTACTATAGTAAGTTATCACTTCTGCAATGAACCAACAATGGCGTCGAGATTGGTCACATCCCCTTATATATCGCTATCGTATATAATGTGAATTAGTAAATATTCAATGTTTATACAATTCGTAAACTCTCCAGCGGTCCAATACATCTTGGTGTTAGGAATCAATACGTAGAAAATGAAGCAAACTTCCTTCAGAATTGAAAAGTTAAACCGGTTGGTCACACAACAAATGTTGTCTCTGAACCCTTTTGCTTGCTACACCTTGTCCATAGGACGCCGCCATTATAAGTATATGCCTGTTCCTATATATAATGTTATGGTAGCGGCAGGTAACTCCAGACTATATTTTTGGTGCATCTCTTCAACGAACTTAATTGGCGAAACAGGACGAGATTATGTTCCAATTTTCTTTGAACGTAGAATTCGTACAATGAACGCGTGGATATTCGAGAGGCCATGAAGGTCAAAAATACGTTACAGGGGAAAAAACGCGCCATTTAATGATGTATTAAGATATTTGCAGGATAATTGTTTGTTAAGTATTGAACAATAGTTCATAACACGAACATTATGTAAAGTTTATTGTGTCGCTTCCTAGAAACTTCCACTTTTCGCGATATTCTTGACCCCAACCGTCGCCCTGCTCCCGCATCTGCGTACAATGAAAACTGAGGATGCACTGAATCACCCGAATCTCTACCGTCGGAATATATGTTATGCTTACATAAATACATATTTTGAAAAACACTGAAAGTTTTATTTCTTGGTGATGTATTTTGTATGTTAATTAACCTTGCAACATGTATTTGTTAGTAACGATAATCGGACTAAATTATCCGAAGATCTTCAGTTCTAGTTTAACCCCGTTTCCGGTTGTGCATGAAATATGCCTTAAAACATATAGGCACATATATGGAGAATTTCTAGAAATGAAGGTTAAATAAAAAATTAAATAGTTGGATAAATTGTTGCCATATGAAAAATTGCTCATCGTCTGCTTAAAAAATGCCTCTGCAAGACGAACGGATTTAAGAGTCAATGCCATACAGTTATTAACATTCAGGGTGGGCACACTCATCATTCGACTTTTCTCCAATCCACGAGTTAATCCGTATTGCAGTTTTGGCTTTTTCAATATCAACCCCTCTATCATTTTTTGTCTTCGATTTTTGATTGACTTGAAATTACTACGATCAAATGACATATATCTTTTAATATATCATGAAATTGTCAGCACTATTATACAAATATTAAACAAAGCACTGCCAAATGTATACCTGCACAGTTATAAGTTGTGTTAAGTGTATAATGGTTGTCTTATTTCAATATACCGTTTTCAAATATAAAGGTGAATAACTCATTTCATGTGACTTCATGTGTTAATATTATGTTTATATTGATGGTGCCTTATAGACCAAGCGGATCGGTTGTGGTAACTTTGCATACAACTTGTTATTCATGTATCCAAAATGTACGCAGGTCACGATACTAAACGATTGGTCTTACCTTTTTTATCTTTCAGGCGAGAATGAACGCGTCTGTAGTAAACGGCGATCGACACATTATGGCAAAATGATTTCAACGCTACTGAATATATTTGCCAAGATGTTTTAAAGTCTTCTGCTCGAGATGTGTTGTTTGTGGAAAAGAGTCAAGCGCATTAAGACAAAAGCTTGTAAAGAAGTAGAAGGTAAATTGTATTTTATAAACACTGTCGCCTACAACGTCTATTTAAAGTCAGATTGTTCAAATGAGACCGGTATAGGTATAGGTATATGTACATGTACCACGGCATGCGATTAGGGGTCTAACTGCATCTGTTTACAGTGAAGTCTCGGTGGATCCTCGGGTGAGCCTGTGCATACTGTATTCACTGTCTGCCTATATGATATATATATATATATAGGGAATATTATGTTGCAGTAGCGATGCCGGTTTTAGTATACAACGATGGTTGTGGACAATGGAAATCTCGCGAAGGAGATATCAATTTGACTACACCGAGTAGACAATACAATGTCTCGAAACTGCAACGAAATATTCCTTTTATTATATACCTAGTATAACTCTCAAGACAGAAAATAAACCGTTTCAATAATTCTCAGTCATGTCACGGCTGCCAGTTTGACCTATGTGTTTCCTAGTTTCTCTCACACCAGTATTCCACACAAGTTTTGCCAAGCAACTGGCTGCATTTCCACAATGACCGTTAGCCCATTGCTAGAAGATGAATGACGCTTGTCGCATTAACTTTTGTCGGAATGAATATTTGCCGAATTAGGGATCGTACTCGCAAGCCCCCGAATTGATAGCCGGCGTCGCTATCGGGGCCCGGTTCAACGGATTTGAATAAATAGGAAGCTTATATGTGCCAAACTATTTTTAAATTATGCCAGTTCTTTGGACAGGACCATTTCCCATTCCGTGGGAAACGTGGCAGCAAGGCAGCATGGAATTTTATTGTTCTATCTCCTCTAATAGAATATCACCTTAGCTATGGTAACCAGGGTTTTCCATGTTAGTTAATTTATCAATTTAACGAGCTTCACATTTGAATAAGTAATCAATAAAAGACAATGAATACGTAATCGCAAATGCGTTTCATAGTTGTATCATTCACCGTTTTGGTTTGGTCAGAAGTTATCCCTACGGCTGTTAAAAAATAGTGTACGCTTTGATGAGGATATGCACATTGTATACATCTTTCTTTTGCCTTACTATGCACATTATTCGATTTAAACCATTTGCGTTTGGTCGCGTAATGAACGTCGACGATAATTAGTTTAACGGTCGTAGTAAACTTTAGTCTGAAGAACACCAGTTGTGGTTAACGAACTGGAAAGCGATTATCGATATAATTAGGTCCAGACATGGAGGGAGAACTTGGTATACAGCTCTTTTCATAACAATATATCCCTTATTATCCAACCAAATCCTATGATGTGGGTACTCAAAAAGAAGTCTCTTTCCGACGATTTGTTTGAGAACTCACAAAAATTGGTAGGAGGGTCAAATAATGATGTAGAACGTATAAAACGCCCAATATGTCGAGCTCTGGTCCATCACCGATATACATGACGCATTTGCTAATGAAAGTTTAGTGTATTGATACAAATATATGAAATGCTTTTCTAGTGAATTGTTGAGAAATGGACTCATCTTGGTCAATTTACTGCTTCAACGATTGGTTTAACTAGTCTTACTTTGCAATAAATCAAGATATGAAATGAACAAATAAACAGAACAATTGCAAGTTTAGATGTAACAACGAGATGTGTTGCCCTTTCTGAACATCTAACGTGAAAAGTTAATTTTTATTCTAGACATAGCACTCATGAAAATCACTTTTGAGTTCAGAGATGACAGTGTCGATATCTTCTTAAGGATCTCTTTAAGCAACGAATTCCATTACACTTTATTCTGTTTTAAATACCGTTATAAATTATATTTGCTTGGGATAATAGTAAATTGCCATTTTTATTTGTCAAGATGAACAGAGTAGTCGTCAATACTTTCTTTGTGCGTTTGCCTTTAGTCAACGCTCAAGGACCAGCAGGCAATTAATTCTCTTATTCAACTCTATACCACAAATATGCAGACGACATTAATAAAACGTTGCAAAAATTGATTGAAAATCTAAATTAACACGGTACATATTGAATCAACTCGATTTAATGAGAAATTTCGATTATAATGCAATAGTTACGAGGTCGTCGTAAGACAAGGTACAATCGACCGTCAACAATAATCAGACTGACAAGGCAGGAGATACAAAACGACGTTTGGTTTTGAGGTAAGAGAGCGAGGCTCGGTAGTGGGATGTCGTGGGTTAGATCTCATGCCGAGGCATACCAAAGTCCTTTTAATGGCATTTCTTGGCACTGTGCTTGTTAGATATGGACTAAAGGTGTAATTTACTCAGGACGCGTCGTTATATAACTTGGAGACTAGGGTAGTTATATGAAAGTTAAAACAGATTGGTTGCACTTGTTTAAGTATTAGATTATTACAGAATATTTCAAATATTTCAATCAATAATAAAGATGCTATCGGTCAGTCTTCAAGCCTTCATGATCACAAACAGCATGGCCAATGTCAAACTAACAGATCCTGAAATTATAAAGGGCCGTTATAAAGATAAGTTTGGTATAATCCGGACAAACAGTATTGACCGCGTCAAATAAGTGTACGGCCTTGCGTTCAATTGGCACATCAACGGAACATGTTTCGCTCAAAGCCAGTAAGTGTCAGTAATTTTCCCCTATAAAACAAGACTTCGTCGAAACGGGTGTACGTATAACTGGTACAGTTCAGAGTGAATTGTATGCAAGGTTAACTACATTTACAAAACGGAAATAAGTACTTTGTTAAAAATAGATTAGCCCTATGTTAAACATTGTCATTTAATACGTGCCCGTTAAAACATTTTCACACCCTACCCGGTAAGTCTACGATGAAGGGATGCTATTAGGTATGTCTTCAATAGACGTACATGGAAGGTTTTGATGACTGATAGACTTACAGACTCACACGAGTCTCCCATTGTTGACAAATGCAAAGACCCGTTAACTGTTCAAGTACCCTGGCCTTATTGACAAAAACAAAGACCATTACCTTTAAATGTATTAGTCTTACCATTAGCGCGAGTAGATCCTCCGAGAACATCTTTGATTATCAATCTTTTGCTGAAAGATGCAATTTCGGCACTATCGTCATCTGCATCGTTGCTAGAGAGTGCACGCCTCCTTCGTGCACCACAAGACTGAAGTATATATCGAGTTGTTATAGAGACATCGTTTCGACAAATGTGTAACCATTATTTGTAAGAAATATGACAAGCGTCATCCCATTTCAAAAAATAAAAGGAATATGGAACTTGGAATTCAAATACAACTGAAATTAATGTTGGTAAATGCAACCGAAATTTAGAATGGATTCAATCCATCTAACTTGTATTCCAGCTACTTGGATCATTTAACCCTTCTGATAAGCGATATATTTTAAATATAGAGTGAGACTCATTATGACTTACAATAACACAGTCACTGCTGGAGATACAAATTTTGACAGTACACTCTAAAACCACAACATCAGTGTCGAAGAACTTGAATGCATGAAATGTCATGTCGTAATCAACCTCGTGGGTTGCGACTGTCTTAGTAAAATCGGACACCAGATTTTCATCATCGGAACAGCTGAAAAAGACAAGAAAATAAGCAAAACACCATGGAAATAGATTGTAAGTCTATAGAAACAGACATTGCTCGAGTGAGCAATTAAGTGTCTCGCCAGTCAAAAATATTATTTCCTACGATACATTGATTGATGTTTAACAATTTCTCAGTTATATCACGGCGGCCAGTTCACCTACTCATGCATTTCCTGGTACTCCACACAACAATCTTCCCAAGCAACTGGCTGCTTTTCCATATAGACATAGCCCATTGGTGGAAGAAGAATGACGCATGTCGCATTGACTTGTCAATCGTCGGAAAGAAAGTTGGCCGAGCCGGGATTCGAACTCACAACCCCCGGATTGACAGCCCGCGTCGCTACCGACTGAGCTCCCGGTGCTCGGCTCCTACGATACAAGATGATATAATTCGATCAGGGAAGATCAGTTGAACGAAAGAGAATAAAATAAGTGCATGACTTTCGTGAACATACCCGTTTGTGATGAGAATCTTAGAATTGCTTCCGCCTTTTGCAACACAGGTTAAAGGCTTCATGGTATAATTATCTGAAATGAGTATATAACTTGGATAACAATAATCGTATCAATTACACTGACAATATTTCTCTATTTAACTAATAGACGCTAATAAGTCTATTAGATGGATATTCTGGAAACAGACATCGAGAGAGTGTTGTAGAATTTACTTCAAATCGTAGAAAAATATTGAAAGTTATTTATCTTGGTTGCTAAATAACGGATGACTGCATGGAATATAATTATATGAGTTGGCTTTGAAAGCTCACCAAAATATGTACACATGTATAATGAAATGTCACTATCTTACTTGGTCCATTGATCTTGAAAGTCAGGTCCTGTCCTACTGTGGCCGTATTAACAACATTTGCACCAAGAAAGAAGTCAGCGGTGATATCATAGTATGGATCCGATGATTCAACAGTGTGGTTAACGCTGGAAACCAAGTACGAGACGATTACGTGAATTCAACAGAATAAGTACATCATAACTATGGTAATATTGAAATTAGCTTAATCCACACTAACTATAGTCTAGTAGAATGATTGAAGCAGTTTAAGTCGTAACAGAGTTTACAGTAGATTAAACCAACTAAATCGCCCCGGCTGGTAAGAGAGTGTTATCTTATATCTCACTATAAATCAATCCAGGACATTTCAGACCACGACTTGGAATAATAATGTTGTGCAGAAAACGTTGACGAATCAAAGCAATGTTTCAACGTTCGTCGATAGATACTAATGACTTCAAGTAATATATAAGGTGAACCATGTGTTATCAAGACATGCACTAGTTATTCCGAACTTTATATGCAAAAAGTTGTTCTGTATGAAACAAAGCTTTAACGAATGAAATAAGCGAAATGTAAATACCTCACTTCAGTCAGGTTTCCAAACAAGGTTACGTTATAGTCACTCAAAGGGGCACACTGGAATGTATACTTGACACCTGCTCCTCCAATAATATCGTCATCACTCAAAGTTCGGTCAGAGAAATAGGCAGTGATATTGTTAGACTGTATGAAAGTGAGAGATATTAGCTTATCGGATTAAATAATCATTTACATTAACATAAAACAAGAATCGCGTAGGCGCTTGTGAATGTTAAATGTATTGCGTCAAAAAATACCTTGAATGTTAGTGTATATATATGGAAATATAACAACTTAACCGTCTTGACAGCGATATTATAAATAACTAGGTTGGTTTTCATAGCTAGACTGGATTATAACAAACCATATCTACTTCCATGTTCAACTACAGTGGTTGAATAATGTAATCATATGCATAAGTTTTAGCACAGTATTCATGTATATGCATAAGTTTTGACACTAACTGAAACGAAGTATTTAAGCCTTCATCCATTTTCATTGACGACATGATCAAGTTTTAAAAATATTCCAAGAGAATACCGCGTGTGTTTGAGGAAGTAGTAAAGCTAACAACGAAGGAATATTCTGAAACATTTCATAACAGGTGCCAAAAGACCTTAAACCCAAAGAACGAAAATACCCAACACCCAGGTATGGCTGCGTGCAAGTTGTGCTCAGAAAGCAAAAAGATATATAGCATTCCTATTAAGATGCATGTAGCTTAGAGACCTAATGTTCCCGTTCTAAATATCGTATGAAATGAGAAAGCTTACCGTAGAACCACAGGTAAAGATAACGGTAGCATGACCGTCATCAGTGTCTTGTGTACAATTCGTGATAGAACCGCTGCTAGAATAAAAAGCTCTGTAATGGGTGAAGACAGCGGAATTTGGATTTTTGAATTGAATCGTCTGATTTGGGAAACACTCTGGAATTAAAATAAATAATTTCATTCTTTATATGTACTTTGTACGTTATGAACAGATCATAAACTAGTTTTTTTATTTACAATGTTACACAAATTAGACTAGTCTGATTAAGCATGCTTAATATACTCCAGAAATATATATATATATTGGGGGGAAAAATGGCCACAGACCCACTCAAATTAAACACATTTATATTTTTGGGATATTACCCAATGCAATTAACAACTTTTCAAATACACAATTATGCGTTATCAAAACAAGCACATACCAAGTGTTGCTCAAGTTCTATATATCAAACAGGTTATACTAATCATACTAAAATGTTAGCAGACGTGCCTCAGTAGCTCAAGTCTGTAGCATCCAAAAAGTTTCTGGAGATCACAAATGAAAGTCCGATGGAGTTTTGAATTTCATTATGGTTTAAAAAAAGACACTTTTATAAAATTGAACTCACTGAAATCATCGCCCATAACGTCACAAGCCATTACGACCAACATAACGAATACTGCAACTCTCAACATCTGTAAAATAAAACGAGTCCATTTAGAAATCAACTTGTAAATCCTGCTCAACCAATGTAGTTCACTTTTCGTGAAATACATTGGACTCGCGATATCTTGAGCAGAGCACAAGTCGATTACATCGTTTTAACTCGAACCATATCAATAAACGGATATCTTCATCAAAGCAGGGTAGTAGAAATCACCGATTGCTCATACTAGCAAACATAACTGCATCTGTCGTTTTCTTTTCAGGTTTTAAAATTGCGACTCTTAAAATGTACCAGTTAAATTGTCCATAGTTGAGATACTTCCAAATTACAGACGGTTTTTGAAAATGTGGGAAAAGGAGATACAGTCTCAACTCTAATTAACACTTTCATGTTATTTCATTCTTCAGCGTTATTATTAACTCGGAATTCTCTTGAAATAAAATGTGCACGGGTTAAATCGGTTTTACAATAAATGCGAAATTTGAGAGTTGGAAAACTAAAACTACATTTGTCCAGTTACACACCTTTTCCTTGGATGCGTTTTTTGAAAAAGTACAGAAGACATAATATCAGTTAAGCCTTTACCACTTACAGATGCTTTCCGATGCATCTGCAGAATACGGCTTTTGGAAGTTGTGGCAAAAGGAGTAATCCAAGTAATTTCCTCCCTTAACACTCAAAGTCGTCAAATTTGCTGTATTTGAGAAATTGTTAAATGGTAATTTACCGTGGATCTAAACCGCCACAATTTGGTACAACAGTAACAAAAAGAAAACCTACCATTCTAAGCTATCTTCTTACGCTTCTCGCCGAGTGTCAACTAGTCAACCTTTCTGGAACGCCTGCTCTTTAAACTGATAATGTCTTCGGCGTCGGTCTTATTTATATAGTCATTTATGCTAATGCACGAGACTTTGAATACAATTCATGTGCTCGTGAACATTTTAATACCTGTAGTTGTGGACCTATGTCACAAGAAAATGAGCCCACCACGTGTTCCTATCTTTTATTCAATTTTTACAAATAAAATGTCTATCTTTTACAATAAATGCCAGATTTAAAACATGTGATTGTTTAAATTTCTGCTCTAGCAAAAACATAACTTGATACGGATCTACAATACTTTAATGGCATTGAATCAATTTTCCTAAGTCACATTTTTCTTTGACACAGTAATTTTACAAACATTTGAAAGGGCTGACCAATATTCAATGGAATGACAGGAATTCGAAATGTTCACACACGATGTATCAGTCTCATTATCATGGTGAAGTGCCCTTGGAAAATGCACATTTCTAGTACTGGTTTGTTTACCAATGGATCATGAATGAGCGAACTGTCGCCGTGCTATAGGTGAACTACGGTTGAAAACGGCGTAAAATAGAAAGAATAAAAAGAAACCTCATCACAACCAGAGGTAACTTCGCTTGCTAGTATATATATATATATCTGATAACTGCCCCATACAGGTTGAATCAAAATCGTTAAGTATATAACAGTGGAGATAACCCATATAGATAAACGAGATAGAGAAGCGGTGTTTGTCAAGTGTTCAGATTGTATAGTGTAAGTGTATGGCCTTTTAAGCAGTGTCGTCTGATCCAATATACGTACAGAGAAGAATTTTGGTCTGATGTTAAAGATATTGCATATTTTCGTGCGGTTGTAGGAAATCCAACAAAGTTGTTGTTTCGTAACATTTTCCCACGTGCAGAAGCTTTCTGACGTCTCTGCAACAGACAACTTTTGAAAACTTTTGTTTAAAGTGATCCCCTTTCTCATCCTTATTTCAATGATAACGTTTTTAAAACGTTAACCATACTACATGTGTACAAGTGCTTTTCTTAGAAATATCAATTTTGGTTAAATCTTTACCAGCCCTTGATAAAGTCGGTCGGGTATTGAGTGCTAGCAAGCCTTTATCACGTGCGCGCATGCCTTTTCCCAGGTTCCTAAAGACACATTGTGTAAACAACCGAGCCAAGGCAGACAATATGCGGCCTTATTGTATGCACGTTTTGCGAGGTCTCACATGAAGATGTATGCAAGTGACTTAAGGGGCTACAATCCTAGTTTTTGTCAGCATTTACATTCAAAATCTACATCGTCTACGCGGAAACTGAAGGCGCTGGCGAACCTATATATCTGTTTCACTTTTCCGCAGAGACAACACGACTGCCTTTTACTTGACACGGCTCAATGTTACCCAAACGTAAACACACTCACACTATCATGAACCGATTTATTGGGGTGTAACGCCGTTTTCAACAAAGTTTCAGTCATATTACGACGACCAGTTCACATACCCATGTGTTTCCTGGCTTTATCACACCAGTACTCCATTCAACAGTCTTTCCAACTAGACAAGATGGGGTTTGAACTTACAGCCCTGGATATTCAGCCCGCATCGCTGCCGACCGAAAACCAAAATAACGGCTTAGACTTATACCCCGTTCACCGTTCACATAGCTCTGCGACCTTAAGCCTCAGTCACACATTCAGGAGGTTTACTGCCGTCCTTGATAGGACCATTCCCGATTAAAAAAATAAAAAGAATGATTAAGATCCTGTAGTAACGGGAACGGGGTATAGGTATAATCATCACTTCTACAGCCTTGCTGTGTAAGCCGGCTTTTATAGCGACGTTGGTAGATTGGTTGACCTATTCTTTAAAAACAATTCAAAAGCCTGATTAAGATCCCGTTGTAACGGGAACGGGGTATAGGTATAATCATCACTTCTACAGCCTTGCTTTGTAAGCCGGCTTTTATAGCGACGTTGGTAGAGTGGTTGACCTTTTCTTAAAGTTAAGCAACGTTCATCGCGGTTAGTGCCTGGATGGGTGACCCGCGATGGCTTAACGTCGGTACACGTTACAAATGGTGGCAGCGGTTGGATTTTGGGTTGATATCACCATCATCCCCGAACCCCAATGGTTCCCATTGAGTTTACATAGCTCTAGTGTACTGCTTGTGTTCAGTTGTGTGACTTCGGGTCGAAGTCAAGAGAAAAGGGGGATAAATGTAACGGGAACGGGGTATAGGTTTACATACCACTTATACAGCCTTGCGGAAGACATCGTTACAAAACTGTTTCACGTGATAGTCCCGTTCTATAAAAGAATCGTGCGACGGCGGATTCTAACTCCATCCACAGCAGTTCTACAATGAGCCATCAATTATTGACAGATTGTCTCCATTTAAATTATATAATTTCATCTTTATAAGGAGTAAGTTACCTCACTATGCCTGCTAAGAAGAAGCCTGTGTCTGCTAAGAAAGAGGCTGCAAGACAACTAAGGAAAATGAAGCCTGGTGTAGTGGGGCAGGCGATAATCTCTGAAGCGTACTCATCAATGATGGCTTGGCATACTTCATGGACACACATTGACATCGTGTTACTGGGAACCCTTTATGTGCCTAGATGGGTGACCCGCGATGGCTTAACGTCGGTACACGTTACAAATGGTGGCAGCGGTTGGATGTTGGGTTGATATCACCATCATCTCCGAACCCCAATGGTTCCCAGTGAGTTTACATAGCTCTAGTGTACTGCTTGTGTTCAGTTGTGTGACTTCGGGTCGAAGTCAAGAGAAAAGGAGGAGAAATGTAACGGGAACGGGGTATAGGTATGCATATCACTTATACAGCCTTGCGGAAGACATCGTTACAAAACTGTTTCACGTGATAGTCCCGTTCTATAAAAGTATCGTCCGACGGCGGATTCTAACTTCATCCACAGCAGTTCTACAATGAGCCATCAGTTATTGGCAGATTGTCTCCATTTAAATTATATAATTTCATCTTTATAAGGAGTAAGTTACCTCACTATGCCTGCTAAGAAGAAGCCTGTGTCTGCTAAGAAAAAAGCTGCAAGACAACTAAGGAAAATGAAGCCTGGTGTAGTGGGGCAGGCGATAACCTCTGCAGCGTACTCATCAATGATGGCTTGGCATACTTCATGGACACATATTGACATCGTGTTACTGGGAACCACTTTATGCTGCTGTAACTGTCGCTGGATGTCAGATGCCTCATGGTACAGGCAAATGTCAGTCCTGGATCAATGGCTTGCCTCCACCAGTAATCTTGTTTGGTTACGCGGAGTGTGATCCGAGAAACGACTTCATCGTACAGTTCCATGGGCATCCTCATGTAGTTGATGAAAGCTTCTGGATCTTCTTCTCTCGGCTCTCTCACCAATGTGTCGTACTTGCTGAGCAGCTACCTTCTGGATATCCAGGGCTTGACACAGTATCTTCTTTTTCTACCGGGTTGCAGTGCTCTTCTGTTCAAATAATTACTGGCAAACAGAGGGTCTTCTTCTCTACCTTCCATTTACATGAGATCAACCTGCTTTTGTTTGTTTGTTTGTTTGTTTGGAGTTTAACGCCGCTTTCAACAGCTTTGGTCATATCACGGCGGTCAGTGCACCTACCCATGTTTTCCTGGCTTTCCCACACCAGTACTTACACAACATTCTTTCGAAGCCACTGACTACTTTCTCACATATATCAGAGGTGAGAGGCAATGGAAAACATCGCCCGAAAGAATGTCGCCGCAACCGGGTATCGAACCCGTGATCTCCAGATCACGAGTCAGATACGCTACCAATTGAGCTACCCGGCCGGGTCAGATCAACCTGCTGCAGAAGTCTCTGCCTACGTGTAGCATTCATGGTTGACCAGTCATGAATGACACACACACACATACAAACACACACCCACACACCCAGACCCCCCGCCCCCACACACGCACGCAAGCACGCACGCACACACGCACGTACGCAATCACGCACACACAGGCATGCATGCATGCAGGCATGCATGCAGGCAGGCAGGCAGGCAGGCAGGCAAGCAGGCAGGAAGGCAGGAAGGCAGGCAAGCAGGCAGGCAGGCAGGCAGGAAGGCAAGCAGGCAGGTAGGCAAGCAGGCAGGCAGGCAGGTAGGCAGACAGACAGGCAGACAGGCAGGTAGGCAGGCAGGCAGGCAGACAGACAGACATGCAGGCAGGCAGGCAGACCGACAGGCAGGAAGGAAGGCAGGAAGGCAGACAGGCAGACAGCCAGACGTCCCCTCCTAGTAATTGCTACTAGTCTTATATGTAATATATACTTGAAGTTAAATTGAAATAGTGTAACAACACTGTCTGATCTACACGATCTACAATGTTCACATACTACATCCATAACTTAAGAGACAAGCTTAGTTTACCGAAATATAGTAATACAGAAAGACATACATGATGATAGACATGTATACATACAAACAAACGCATAGACAGATAAACGTACACAATGCCATGTTTAAAGATGCATACAGGCAGATTGACAGTTACACCAACAGATAAACGGAGAGATAGACGGACATGCATGTAAACATACAAATAGAGACATAAATACAGATAGACATACACTCAGATAGACATAATTTGAGAAAGGCATAAATTCAGTGGCAATATCTGGACGCAATCCATTGTTACGATTTTGATACGATACAGCAGAATCTGTCACGAATATTAATATACACGATTGCAATCCGACTAGACAACATCGGGTGAATTTTTCGAATGTACGGGACGAACCTAACTGTCGGGACTGCCTGGCTGACCTCTCCGGACCATTCCCGAACCGTAGGACTCGGTTAAGAACGTATAGGACTGCGTTCAGACAAATATAGGATATTATAAATCATTAAGGATAGTAATCCGAGTGTTTCACTTTTAGTGTCGTAGCGCTGTCCTATCTCAAACGGTATCAATAATCGGCACTGTGTGAACGCCGCATTACGAAGACCTTGCAGATCACCCCGATAAAAAGGTTATCAACTCGGGGCGTTATCGCCATTAAATCCAGCAATTTGGCCAATTAAAGACCAAATCACGACTGTAATGTGATGCTTAGAACTACGTCAAAGGCGCTGCTGACTCGCTGCCACTACAATTACACCCATACCAATGCCTGGAAGACTGTAGGATGATGTCGCTACGCTGGTGTTGACCATATTGCATTTATAGTACGCTTCTAGTACGATTGTTTGGGATGTCCATATAAATCGGGGGTGTTCATGCATTTCATGTCAGTTCTTTCCCAACTTCGAAGATGAACGGGCCTGGTGCTGATTTGATTCAACTGGCTCTGCTCCAACAAGACAAGATGCTGGTTAAAATCTAGATGGAGTAATAGTTTCCAGATAAATAGTTGCGTTTTTAATACGACAACAGATATATCACCACGATGCTACTACGCTGCAAAAACGATAATGGCCTTCCCAATTTTAATAAAACTTTGTCCCGATTTGTGTTACGCTTATTTTTGTAAACAGCTGGTGAAGTGGTTATTTAAGCAAAACAAACATACTATTTCCAATGAAGATCCGGTCGTGCGAAAGAGATACACTGTGGATTTTGTGAACATTATAGATCCAGATCAGCCTGTCCTTACACACTCACAATATCGTGAAACTGAAGTATAATTTATAAAATGGGACAAGAATCAAAGCTACATCATGATCGCCGAGTTTTGCCAGGTTATGCCTTCACATTCTTTCTTATATAAATAGCCTGGGTGGTGTAGTAGTACTAATAGCTTTCGTATCGTGTGCAGGCGGTCGCAGTTTTGCTTCCCGGCCGGGTCATGCAAAATTATTTTAACAATTGCATTATTTACTTCCTCTCATTGGTGCTCAGGATTTTCGGGTTAGCATTACGACTGACTAGTAGTGCTAGTAGCTTATCCCGGAATCGCCGAGATATAACTGAAAGATGTAAACTACGAAACAAACTAACGCAGATTTTAGAGTATTTCTCTCATTTTCTTTTTGTTCCTGTGTCTATAAAAATAAACAGGAATAACTTCGTTGAAAATAAACCAGAATAACTTAAGGCCCTGACACAATGTCATGATGGCGTACTATAGTAAGTTATCACTTCTGCAATGAACCAACAATGGCGTCGAGATTGGTCACATCCCCTTATATATCGCTATCGTATATAATGTGAATTAGTAAATATTCAATGTTTATACAATTCGTAAACTCTCCAGCGGTCCAATACATCTTGGTGTTAGGAATCAATACGTAGAAAATGAAGCAAACTTCCTTCAGAATTGAAAAGTTAAACCGGTTGGTCACACAACAAATGTTGTCTCTGAACCCTTTTGCTTGCTACACCTTGTCCATAGGACGCCGCCATTATAAGTATATGCCTGTTCCTATATATAATGTTATGGTAGCGGCAGGTAACTCCAGACTATATTTTTGGTGCATCTCTTCAACGAACTTAATTGGCGAAACAGGACGAGATTATGTTCCAATTTTCTTTGAACGTAGAATTCATACAATGAACGCGTGGATATTCGAGAGGCCATGAAGGTCAAAAATACGTTACAGGGGAAAAAAACGCGCCATTTAATGATGTATTAAGATATTTGCAGGATAATTGTTTGTTAAGTATTGAACAATAGTTCATAACACGAACATTATGTAAAGTTTATTGTGTCGCTTCCTAGAAACTTCCACTTTTCGCGATATTCTTGACCCCAACCGTCGCCCTGCTCCCGCATCTGCGTACAATGAAAACCGAGGATGCACTGAATCACCCGAATCTCTACCGTCGGAATATATGTTATGCTTACATAAATACATATTTTGAAAAACACTGAAAGTTTTATTTCTTGGTGATGTATTTTGTATGTTAATTAACCTTGCAACATGTATTTGTTAGTAACGATAATCGGACTAAATTATCCGAAGATCTTCAGTTCTAGTTTAACCCCGTTTCCGGTTGTGCATGAAATATGCCTTAAAACATATAGGCACATATATGGAGAATTTCTAGAAATGAAGGTTAAATAAAAAATTAAATAGTTGGATAAATTGTTGCCATATGAGAAATTGCTCATCGTCTGCTTAAAAAATGCCTCTGCAAGACGAACGGATTTAAGAGTCAATGCCATACAGTTATTAACATTCAGGGTGGGCACACTCACCATTCGACTTTTCTCCAATCCACGAGTTAATCCGTATTGCAGTTTTGGCTTTTTCAATATCAACCCCTCTATCATTTTTTGTCTTCGATTTTTGATTGACTTGAAATTACTACGATCAAATGACATATATCTTTTAATATATCATGAAATTGTCAGCACTATTATACAAATATTAAACAAAGCACTGCCAAATGTATACCTGCACAGTTATAAGTTGTGTTAAGTGTATAATGGTTGTCTTATTTCAATATACCGTTTTCAAATATAAAGGTGAATAACTCATTTCATGTGACTTCATGTGTTAATATTATGTTTATATTGATGGTGCCTTATAGACCAAGCGGATCGGTTGTGGTAACTTTGCATACAACTTGTTATTCATGTATCCAAAATGTACGCAGGTCACGATACTAAACGATTGGTCTTACCTTTTTTATCTTTCAGGCGAGAATGAACGCGTCTGTAGTAAACGGCGATTGACACATTATGGCAAAATGATTTCAACGCTACTGAATATATTTGCCAAGATGTTTTAAAGTCTTCTGCTCGAGATGTGTTTGTGGAAAAGAGTCAAGCGCATTAAGACAAAAGCTTGTAAAGAAGTAGAAGGTAAATTGTATTTTATAAACACTGTCGCCTACAACGTCTATTTAAAGTCAGATTGTTCAAATGAGACCGGTATAGGTATAGGTATATGTACATGTACCACGGCATGCGATTAGGGGTCTAACTGCATCTGTTTACAGTGAAGTCTCGGTGGATCCTCGGGTGAGCCTGTGCATACTGTATTCACTGTCTGCCTATATGATATATATATATATAGGGAATATTATGTTGCAGTAGTGATGCCGGTTTTAGTATACAACGATGGTTGTGGACAATGGAAATCTCGCGAAGGAGATATCAATTTGACTACACCGAGTAGACAATACAATGTCTCGAAACTGCAACGAAATATTCCTTTTATTATATACCTAGTATAACTCTCAAGACCGAAAATAAACCGTTTCAATAATTCTCAGTCATGTCACGGCAGCCAGTTTGACCTATGTGTTTCCTAGTTTCTCTCACACCAGTATTCCACACAAGTTTTGCCAAGCAACTGGCTGCATTTCCACAATGACCGTTAGCCCATTGCTAGAAGATGAATGACGCTTGTCGCATTAACTTTTGTCGGAATGAATATTTGCCGAATTAGGGATCGTACTCGCAAGCCCCCGAATTGATAGCCGGCGTCGCTATCGGGGCCCGGTTCAACGGATTTGAATAAATAGGAAGCTTATATGTGCCAAACTATTTTTAAATTATGCCAGTTCTTTGGACAGGACCATTTCCCATTCCGTGGGAAACGTGGCAGCAAGGCAGCATGGAATTTTATTGTTCTATCTCCTCTAATAGAATATCACCTTAGGAACATTCCTATTAAGCATGGTCAAAACTGGCTGCGTGGTTTAGGAAGGTATTTAAATATAAATTAACTTTTTTAAAAATCCGTTGCTATGGTAACCAGGGTTTTCCATGTTAGTTAATTTATCAATTTAACGAGCTTCACATTTGAATAAGTAATCAATAAAAGACAATGAATACGTAATCGCAAATGCGTTTCATAGTTGTATCATTCACCGTTTTGGTTTGGTCAGAAGTTATCCCTACGGCTGTTAAAAAATAGTGTACGCTTTGATGAGGATATGCACATTGTATACATCTTTCTTTTGCCTTACTATGCACATTATTCGATTTAAACCATTTGCGTTTGGTCGCGTAATGAACGTCGACGATAATTAGTTTAACGGTCGTAGTAAACTTTAGTCTGAAGAACACCAGTTGTGGTTAACGAACTGGAAAGCGATTATCGATATAATTAGGTCCAGACATGGAGGGAGAACTTGGTATACAGCTCTTTTCATAACAATATATCCCTTATTATCCAACCAAATCCTATGATGTGGGTACTCAAAAAGAAGTCTCTTTCCGACGATTTGTTTGAGAACTCACAAAAATTGGTAGGAGGGTCAAATAATGATGTAGAACGTATAAAACGCCCAATATGTCGAGCTCTGGTCCATCACCGATATACATGACGCATTTGCTAATGAAAGTTTAGTGTATTGATACAAATATATGAAATGCTTTTCTAGTGAATTGTTGAGAAATGGACTCATCTTGGTCAATTTACTGCTTCAACGATTGGTTTAACTAGTCTTACTTTGCAATAAATCAAGATATGAAATGAACAAATAAACAGAACAATTGCAAGTTTAGATGTAACAACGAGATGTGTTGCCCTTTCTGAACATCTAACGTGAAAAGTTAATTTTTATTCTAGACATAGCACTCATGAAAATCACTTTTGAGTTCAGAGATGACAGTGTCGATATCTTCTTAAGGATCTCTTTAAGCAACGAATTCCATTACACTTTATTCTGTTTTAAATACCGTTATAAATTATATTTGCTTGGGATAATAGTAAATTGCCATTTTTATTTGTCAAGATGAACAGAGTAGTCGTCAATACTTTCTTTGTGCGTTTGCCTTTAGTCAACGCTCAAGGACCAGCAGGCAATTAATTCTCTTATTCAACTCTATACCACAAATATGCAGACGACATTAATAAAACGTTGCAAAAATTGATTGAAAATCTAAATTAACACGGTACATATTGAATCAACTCGATTTAATGAGAAATTTCGATTATAATGCAATAGTTACGAGGTCGTCGTAAGACAAGGTACAATCGACCGTCAACAATAATCAGACTGACAAGGCAGGAGATACAAAACGACGTTTGGTTTTGAGGTAAGAGAGCGAGGCTCGGTAGTGGGATGTCGTGGGTTAGATCTCATGCCGAGGCATACCAAAGTCCTTTTAATGGCATTTCTTGGCACTGTGCTTGTTAGATATGGACTAAAGGTGTAATTTACTCAGGACGCGTCGTTATATAACTTGGAGACTAGGGTAGTTATATGAAAGTTAAAACAGATTGGTTGCACTTGTTTAAGTATTAGATTATTACAGAATATTTCAAATATTTCAATCAATAATAAAGATGCTATCGGTCAGTCTTCAAGCCTTCATGATCACAAACAGCATGGCCAATGTCAAACTAACAGATCCTGAAATTATAAAGGGCCGTTATAAAGATAAGTTTGGTATAATCCGGACAAACAGTATTGACCGCGTCAAATAAGTGTACGGCCTTGCGTTCAATTGGCACATCAACGGAACATGTTTCGCTCAAAGCCAGTAAGTGTCAGTAATTTTCCCCTATAAAACAAGACTTCGTCGAAACGGGTGTACGTATAACTGGTACAGTTCAGAGTGAATTGTATGCAAGGTTAACTACATTTACAAAACGGAAATAAGTACTTTGTTAAAAATAGATTAGCCCTATGTTAAACATTGTCATTTAATACGTGCCCGTTAAAACATTTTCACACCCTACCCGGTAAGTCTACGATGAAGGGATGCTATTAGGTATGTCTTCAATAGACGTACATGGAAGGTTTTGATGACTGATAGACTTACAGACTCACACGAGTCTCCCATTGTTGACAAATGCAAAGACCCGTTAACTGTTCAAGTACCCTGGCCTTATTGACAAAAACAAAGACCATTACCTTTAAATGTATTAGTCTTACCATTAGCGCGAGTAGATCCTCCGAGAACATCTTTGATTATCAATCTTTTGCTGAAAGATGCAATTTCGGCACTATCGTCATCTGCATCGTTGCTAGAGAGTGCACGCCTCCTTCGTGCACCACAAGACTGAAGTATATATCGAGTTGTTATAGAGACATCGTTTCGACAAATGTGTAACCATTATTTGTAAGAAATATGACAAGCGTCATCCCATTTCAAAAAATAAAAGGAATATGGAACTTGGAATTCAAATACAACTGAAATTAATGTTGGTAAATGCAACCGAAATTTAGAATGGATTCAATCCATCTAACTTGTATTCCAGCTACTTGGATCATTTAACCCTTCTGATAAGCGATATATTTTAAATATAGAGTGAGACTCATTATGACTTACAATAACACAGTCACTGCTGGAGATACAAATTTTGACAGTACACTCTAAAACCACAACATCAGTGTCGAAGAACTTGAATGCATGAAATGTCATGTCGTAATCAACCTCGTGGGTTGCGACTGTCTTAGTAAAATCGGACACCAGATTTCCATCATCGGAACAGCTGAAAAAGACAAGAAAATAAGCAAAACACCATGGAAATAGATTGTAAGTCTATAGAAACAGACATTGCTCGAGTGAGCAATTAAGTGTCTCGCCAGTCAAAAATATTATTTCCTACGATACATTGATTGATGTTTAACAATTTCTCAGTTATATCACGGCGGCCAGTTCACCTACTCATGCATTTCCTGGTACTCCACACAACAATCTTCCCAAGCAACTGGCTGCTTTTCCATATAGACATAGCCCATTGGTGGAAGAAGAATGACGCATGTCGCATTGACTTGTCAATCGTCGGAAAGAAAGTTGGCCGAGCCGGGATTCGAACTCACAACCCCCGGATTGACAGCCCGCGTCGCTACCGACTGAGCTCCCGGTGCTCGGCTCCTACGATACAAGATGATATAATTCGATCAGGGAAGATCAGTTGAACGAAAGAGAATAAAATAAGTGCATGACTTTCGTGAACATACCCGTTTGTGATGAGAATCTTAGAATTGCTTCCGCCTTTTGCAACACAGGTTAAAGGCTTCATGGTATAATTATCTGAAATGAGTATATAACTTGGATAACAATAATCGTATCAATTACACTGACAATATTTCTCTATTTAACTAATAGACGCTAATAAGTCTATTAGATGGATATTCTGGAAACAGACATCGAGAGAGTGTTGTAGAATTTACTTCAAATCGTAGAAAAATATTGAAAGTTATTTATCTTGGTTGCTAAATAACGGATGACTGCATGGAATATAATTATATGAGTTGGCTTTGAAAGCTCACCAAAATATGTACACATGTATAATGAAATGTCACTATCTTACTTGGTCCATTGATCTTGAAAGTCAGGTCCTGTCCTACTGTGGCCGTATTAACAACATTTGCACCAAGAAAGAAGTCAGCGGTGATATCATAGTATGGATCCGATGATTCAACAGTGTGGTTAACGCTGGAAACCAAGTACGAGACGATTACGTGAATTCAACAGAATAAGTACATCATAACTATGGTAATATTGAAATTAGCTTAATCCACACTAACTATAGTCTAGTAGAATGATTGAAGCAGTTTAAGTCGTAACAGAGTTTACAGTAGATTAAACCAACTAAATCGCCCCGGCTGGTAAGAGAGTGTTATCTTATATCTCACTATAAATCAATCCAGGACATTTCAGACCACGACTTGGAATAATAATGTTGTGCAGAAAACGTTGACGAATCAAAGCAATGTTTCAACGTTCGTCGATAGATACTAATGACTTCAAGTAATATATAAGGTGAACCATGTGTTATCAAGACATGCACTAGTTATTCCGAACTTTATATGCAAAAAGTTGTTCTGTATGAAACAAAGCTTTAACGAATGAAATAAGCGAAATGTAAATACCTCACTTCAGTCAGGTTTCCAAACAAGGTTACGTTATAGTCACTCAAAGGGGCACACTGGAATGTATACTTGACACCTGCTCCTCCAATAATATCGTCATCACTCAAAGTTCGGTCAGAGAAATAGGCAGTGATATTGTTAGACTGTATGAAAGTGAGAGATATTAGCTTATCGGATTAAATAATCATTTACATTAACATAAAACAAGAATCGCGTAGGCGCTTGTGAATGTTAAATGTATTGCGTCAAAAAATACCTTGAATGTTAGTGTATATATATGGAAATATAACAACTTAACCGTCTTGACAGCGATATTATAAATAACTAGGTTGGTTTTCATAGCTAGACTGGATTATAACAAACCATATCTACTTCCATGTTCAACTACAGTGGTTGAATAATGTAATCATATGCATAAGTTTTAGCACAGTATTCATGTATATGCATAAGTTTTGACACTAACTGAAACGAAGTATTTAAGCCTTCATCCATTTTCATTGACGACATGATCAAGTTTTAAAAATATTCCAAGAGAATACCGCGTGTGTTTGAGGAAGTAGTAAAGCTAACAACGAAGGAATATTCTGAAACATTTCATAACAGGTGCCAAAAGACCTTAAACCCAAAGAACGAAAATACCCAACACCCAGGTATGGCTGCGTGCAAGTTGTGCTCAGAAAGCAAAAAGATATATAGCATTCCTATTAAGATGCATGTAGCTTAGAGACCTAATGTTCCCGTTCTAAATATCGTATGAAATGAGAAAGCTTACCGTAGAACCACAGGTAAAGATAACGGTAGCATGACCGTCATCAGTGTCTTGTGTACAATTCGTGATAGAACCGCTGCTAGAATAAAAAGCTCTGTAATGGGTGAAGACAGCGGAATTTGGATTTTTGAATTGAATCGTCTGATTTGGGAAACACTCTGGAATTAAAATAAATAATTTCATTCTTTATATGTACTTTGTACGTTATGAACAGATCATAAACTAGTTTTTTTATTTACAATGTTACACAAATTAGACTAGTCTGATTAAGCATGCTTAATATACTCCAGAAATATATATATATATTGGGGGGAAAAATGGCCACAGACCCACTCAAATTAAACACATTTATATTTTTGGGATATTACCCAATGCAATTAACAACTTTTCAAATACACAATTATGCGTTATCAAAACAAGCACATACCAAGTGTTGCTCAAGTTCTATATATCAAACAGGTTATACTAATCATACTAAAATGTTAGCAGACGTGCCTCAGTAGCTCAAGTCTGTAGCATCCAAAAAGTTTCTGGAGATCACAAATGAAAGTCCGATGGAGTTTTGAATTTCATTATGGTTTAAAAAAAGACACTTTTATAAAATTGAACTCACTGAAATCATCGCCCATAACGTCACAAGCCATTACGACCAACATAACGAATACTGCAACTCTCAACATCTGTAAAATAAAACGAGTCCATTTAGAAATCAACTTGTAAATCCTGCTCAACCAATGTAGTTCACTTTTCGTGAAATACATTGGACTCGCGATATCTTGAGCAGAGCACAAGTCGATTACATCGTTTTAACTCGAACCATATCAATAAACGGATATCTTCATCAAAGCAGGGTAGTAGAAATCACCGATTGCTCATACTAGCAAACATAACTGCATCTGTCGTTTTCTTTTCAGGTTTTAAAATTGCGACTCTTAAAATGTACCAGTTAAATTGTCCATAGTTGAGATACTTCCAAATTACAGACGGTTTTTGAAAATGTGGGAAAAGGAGATACAGTCTCAACTCTAATTAACACTTTCATGTTATTTCATTCTTCAGCGTTATTATTAACTCGGAATTCTCTTGAAATAAAATGTGCACGGGTTAAATCGGTTTTACAATAAATGCGAAATTTGAGAGTTGGAAAACTAAAACTACATTTGTCCAGTTACA
Organism: Serripes groenlandicus; assembly: GCA_031761405.1. Classification (NCBI taxonomy): domain Eukaryota; kingdom Metazoa; phylum Mollusca; class Bivalvia; order Cardiida; family Cardiidae; genus Serripes; species Serripes groenlandicus. The sequence goes on from JASEVX010000011.1 coordinate 18,443,953, forward strand.
CACCTTTTCCTTGGATGCGTTTTTTGAAAAAGTACAGAAGACATAATATCAGTTAAGCCTTTGCCACTTACAGATGCTTTCCGATGCATCTGCAGAATACGGCTTTTGGAAGTTGTGGCAAAAGGAGTAATCCAAGTAATTTCCTCCCTTAACACTCAAAGTCGTCAAATTTGCTGTATTTGAGAAATTGTTAAATGGTAATTTACCGTGGATCTAAACCGCCACAATTTGGTACAACAGTAACAAAAAGAAAACCTACCATTCTAAGCTATCTTCTTACGCTTCTCGCCGAGTGTCAACTAGTCAACCTTTCTGGAACGCCTGCTCTTTAAACTGATAATGTCTTCGGCGTCGGTCTTATTTATATAGTCATTTATGCTAATGCACGAGACTTTGAATACAATTCATGTGCTCGTGAACATTTTAATACCTGTAGTTGTGGACCTATGTCACAAGAAAATGAGCCCACCACGTGTTCCTATCTTTTATTCAATTTTTACAAATAAAATGTCTATCTTTTACAATAAATGCCAGATTTAAAACATGTGATTGTTTAAATTTCTGCTCTAGCAAAAACATAACTTGATACGGATCTACAATACTTTAATGGCATTGAATCAATTTTCCTAAGTCACATTTTTCTTTGACACAGTAATTTTACAAACATTTGAAAGGGCTGACCAATATTCAATGGAATGACAGGAATTCGAAATGTTCACACACGATGTATCAGTCTCATTATCATGGTGAAGTGCCCTTGGAAAATGCACATTTCTAGTACTGGTTTGTTTACCAATGGATCATGAATGAGCGAACTGTCGCCGTGCTATAGGTGAACTACGGTTGAAAACGGCGTAAAATAGAAAGAATAAAAAGAAACCTCATCACAACCAGAGGTAACTTCGCTTGCTAGTATATATATATATATCTGATAACTGCCCCATACAGGTTGAATCAAAATCGTTAAGTATATAACAGTGGAGATAACCCATATAGATAAACGAGATAGAGAAGCGGTGTTTGTCAAGTGTTCAGATTGTATAGTGTAAGTGTATGGCCTTTTAAGCAGTGTCGTCTGATCCAATATACGTACAGAGAAGAATTTTGGTCTGATGTTAAAGATATTGCATATTTTCGTGCGGTTTTAGGAAATCCAACAAAGTTGTTGTTTCGTAACATTTTCCCACGTGCAGAAGCTTTCTGACGTCTCTGCAACAGACAACTTTTGAAAACTTTTGTTTAAAGTGATCCCCTTTCTCATCCTTATTTCAATGATAACGTTTTTAAAACGTTAACCATACTACATGTGTACAAGTGCTTTTCTTAGAAATATCAATTTTGGTTAAATCTTTACCAGCCCTTGATAAAGTCGGTCGGGTATTGAGTGCTAGCAAGCCTTTATCACGTGCGCGCATGCCTTTTCCCAGGTTCCTAAAGACACATTGTGTAAACAACCGAGCCAAGGCAGACAATATGCGGCCTTATTGTATGCACGTTTTGCGAGGTCTCACATGAAGATGTATGCAAGTGACTTAAGGGGCTACAATCCTAGTTTTTGTCAGCATTTACATTCAAAATCTACATCGTCTACGCGGAAACTGAAGGCGCTGGCGAACCTATATATCTGTTTCACTTTTCCGCAGAGACAACACGACTGCCTTTTACTTGACACGGCTCAATGTTACCCAAACGTAAACACACTCACACTATCATGAACCGATTTATTGGGGTGTAACGCCGTTTTCAACAAAGTTTCAGTCATATTACGACGACCAGTTCACATACCCATGTGTTTCCTGGCTTTATCACACCAGTACTCCATTCAACAGTCTTTCCAACTAGACAAGATGGGGTTTGAACTTACAGCCCTGGATATTCAGCCCGCATCGCTGCCGACCGAAAACCAAAATAACGGCTTAGACTTATACCCCGTTCACCGTTCACATAGCTCTGCGACCTTAAGCCTCAGTCACACATTCAGGAGGTTTACTGCCGTCCTTGATAGGACCATTCCCGATTAAAAAAATAAAAAGAATGATTAAGATCCTGTAGTAACGGGAACGGGGTATAGGTATAATCATCACTTCTACAGCCTTGCTGTGTAAGCCGGCTTTTATAGCGACGTTGGTAGATTGGTTGACCTATTCTTTAAAAACAATTCAAAAGCCTGATTAAGATCCCGTTGTAACGGGAACGGGGTATAGGTATAATCATCACTTCTACAGCCTTGCTTTGTAAGCCGGCTTTTATAGCGACGTTGGTAGAGTGGTTGACCTTTTCTTAAAGTTAAGCAACGTTCATCGCGGTTAGTGCCTGGATGGGTGACCCGCGATGGCTTAACGTCGGTACACGTTACAAATGGTGGCAGCGGTTGGATTTTGGGTTGATATCACCATCATCCCCGAACCCCAATGGTTCCCATTGAGTTTACATAGCTCTAGTGTACTGCTTGTGTTCAGTTGTGTGACTTCGGGTCGAAGTCAAGAGAAAAGGGGGATAAATGTAACGGGAACGGGGTATAGGTTTACATACCACTTATACAGCCTTGCGGAAGACATCGTTACAAAACTGTTTCACGTGATAGTCCCGTTCTATAAAAGAATCGTGCGACGGCGGATTCTAACTCCATCCACAGCAGTTCTACAATGAGCCATCAATTATTGACAGATTGTCTCCATTTAAATTATATAATTTCATCTTTATAAGGAGTAAGTTACCTCACTATGCCTGCTAAGAAGAAGCCTGTGTCTGCTAAGAAAGAGGCTGCAAGACAACTAAGGAAAATGAAGCCTGGTGTAGTGGGGCAGGCGATAATCTCTGAAGCGTACTCATCAATGATGGCTTGGCATACTTCATGGACACACATTGACATCGTGTTACTGGGAACCCTTTATGTGCCTAGATGGGTGACCCGCGATGGCTTAACGTCGGTACACGTTACAAATGGTGGCAGCGGTTGGATGTTGGGTTGATATCACCATCATCTCCGAACCCCAATGGTTCCCAGTGAGTTTACATAGCTCTAGTGTACTGCTTGTGTTCAGTTGTGTGACTTCGGGTCGAAGTCAAGAGAAAAGGAGGAGAAATGTAACGGGAACGGGGTATAGGTATGCATATCACTTATACAGCCTTGCGGAAGACATCGTTACAAAACTGTTTCACGTGATAGTCCCGTTCTATAAAAGTATCGTCCGACGGCGGATTCTAACTTCATCCACAGCAGTTCTACAATGAGCCATCAGTTATTGGCAGATTGTCTCCATTTAAATTATATAATTTCATCTTTATAAGGAGTAAGTTACCTCACTATGCCTGCTAAGAAGAAGCCTGTGTCTGCTAAGAAAAAAGCTGCAAGACAACTAAGGAAAATGAAGCCTGGTGTAGTGGGGCAGGCGATAACCTCTGCAGCGTACTCATCAATGATGGCTTGGCATACTTCATGGACACATATTGACATCGTGTTACTGGGAACCACTTTATGCTGCTGTAACTGTCGCTGGATGTCAGATGCCTCATGGTACAGGCAAATGTCAGTCCTGGATCAATGGCTTGCCTCCACCAGTAATCTTGTTTGGTTACGCGGAGTGTGATCCTAGAAACGACTTCATCGTACAGTTCCATGGGCATCCTCATGTAGTTGATGAAAGCTTCTGGATCTTCTTCTCTCGGCTCTCTCACCAATGTGTCGTACTTGCTGAGCAGCTACCTTCTGGATATCCAGGGCTTGACACAGTATCTTCTTTTTCTACCGGGTTGCAGTGCTCTTCTGTTCAAATAATTACTGGCAAACAGAGGGTCTTCTTCTCTACCTTCCATTTACATGAGATCAACCTGCTTTTGTTTGTTTGTTTGTTTGTTTGGAGTTTAACGCCGCTTTCAACAGCTTTGGTCATATCACGGCGGTCAGTGCACCTACCCATGTTTTCCTGGCTTTCCCACACCAGTACTTACACAACATTCTTTCGAAGCCACTGACTACTTTCTCACATATATCAGAGGTGAGAGGCAATGGAAAACATCGCCCGAAAGAATGTCGCCGCAACCGGGTATCGAACCCGTGATCTCCAGATCACGAGTCAGATACGCTACCAATTGAGCTACCCGGCCGGGTCAGATCAACCTGCTGCAGAAGTCTCTGCCTACGTGTAGCATTCATGGTTGACCAGTCATGAATGACACACACACACATACAAACACACACCCACACACCCAGACCCCCCGCCCCCACACACGCACGCAAGCACGCACGCACACACGCACGCACGCAATCACGCACACACAGGCATGCATGCATGCAGGCATGCATGCAGGCAGGCAGGCAGGCAGGCAGGCAAGCAGGCAGGAAGGCAGGAAGGCAGGCAAGCAGGCAGGCAGGCAGGCAGGAAGGCAAGCAGGCAGGTAGGCAAGCAGGCAGGCAGGCAGGTAGGCAGACAGACAGGCAGACAGGCAGGTAGGCAGGCAGGCAGGCAGACAGACAGACATGCAGGCAGGCAGGCAGACCGACAGGCAGGAAGGAAGGCAGGAAGGCAGACAGGCAGACAGCCAGACGTCCCCTCCTAGTAATTGCTACTAGTCTTATATGTAATATATACTTGAAGTTAAATTGAAATAGTGTAACAACACTGTCTGATCTACACGATCTACAATGTTCACATACTACATCCATAACTTAAGAGACAAGCTTAGTTTACCGAAATATAGTAATACAGAAAGACATACATGATGATAGACATGTATACATACAAACAAACGCATAGACAGATAAACGTACACAATGCCATGTTTAAAGATGCATACAGGCAGATTGACAGTTACACCAACAGATAAACGGAGAGATAGACGGACATGCATGTAAACATACAAATAGAGACATAAATACAGATAGACATACACTCAGATAGACATAATTTGAGAAAGGCATAAATTCAGTGGCAATATCTGGACGCAATCCATTGTTACGATTTTGATACGATACAGCAGAATCTGTCACGAATATTAATATACACGATTGCAATCCGACTAGACAACATCGGGTGAATTTTTCGAATGTACGGGACGAACCTAACTGTCGGGACTGCCTGGCTGACCTCTCCGGACCATTCCCGAACCGTAGGACTCGGTTAAGAACGTATAGGACTGCGTTCAGACAAATATAGGATATTATAAATCATTAAGGATAGTAATCCGAGTGTTTCACTTTTAGTGTCGTAGCGCTGTCCTATCTCAAACGGTATCAATAATCGGCACTGTGTGAACGCCGCATTACGAAGACCTTGCAGATCACCCCGATAAAAAGGTTATCAACTCGGGGCGTTATCGCCATTAAATCCAGCAATTTGGCCAATTAAAGACCAAATCACGACTGTAATGTGATGCTTAGAACTACGTCAAAGGCGCTGCTGACTCGCTGCCACTACAATTACACCCATACCAATGCCTGGAAGACTGTAGGATGATGTCGCTACGCTGGTGTTGACCATATTGCATTTATAGTACGCTTCTAGTACGATTGTTTGGGATGTCCATATAAATCGGGGGTGTTCATGCATTTCATGTCAGTTCTTTCCCAACTTCGAAGATGAACGGGCCTGGTGCTGATTTGATTCAACTGGCTCTGCTCCAACAAGACAAGATGCTGGTTAAAATCTAGATGGAGTAATAGTTTCCAGATAAATAGTTGCGTTTTTAATACGACAACAGATATATCACCACGATGCTACTACGCTGCAAAAACGATAATGGCCTTCCCAATTTTAATAAAACTTTGTCCCGATTTGTGTTACGCTTATTTTTGTAAACAGCTGGTGAAGTGGTTATTTAAGCAAAACAAACATACTATTTCCAATGAAGATCCGGTCGTGCGAAAGAGATACACTGTGGATTTTGTGAACATTATAGATCCAGATCAGCCTGTCCTTACACACTCACAATATCGTGAAACTGAAGTATAATTTATAAAATGGGACAAGAATCAAAGCTACATCATGATCGCCGAGTTTTGCCAGGTTATGCCTTCACATTCTTTCTTATATAAATAGCCTGGGTGGTGTAGTAGTACTAATAGCTTTCGTATCGTGTGCAGGCGGTCGCAGTTTTGCTTCCCGGCCGGGTCATGCAAAATTATTTTAACAATTGCATTATTTACTTCCTCTCATTGGTGCTCAGGATTTTCGGGTTAGCATTACGACTGACTAGTAGTGCTAGTAGCTTATCCCGGAATCGCCGAGATATAACTGAAAGATGTAAACTACGAAACAAACTAACGCAGATTTTAGAGTATTTCTCTCATTTTCTTTTTGTTCCTGTGTCTATAAAAATAAACAGGAATAACTTCGTTGAAAATAAACCAGAATAACTTAAGGCCCTGACACAATGTCATGATGGCGTACTATAGTAAGTTATCACTTCTGCAATGAACCAACAATGGCGTCGAGATTGGTCACATCCCCTTATATATCGCTATCGTATATAATGTGAATTAGTAAATATTCAATGTTTATACAATTCGTAAACTCTCCAGCGGTCCAATACATCTTGGTGTTAGGAATCAATACGTAGAAAATGAAGCAAACTTCCTTCAGAATTGAAAAGTTAAACCGGTTGGTCACACAACAAATGTTGTCTCTGAACCCTTTTGCTTGCTACACCTTGTCCATAGGACGCCGCCATTATAAGTATATGCCTGTTCCTATATATAATGTTATGGTAGCGGCAGGTAACTCCAGACTATATTTTTGGTGCATCTCTTCAACGAACTTAATTGGCGAAACAGGACGAGATTATGTTCCAATTTTCTTTGAACGTAGAATTCGTACAATGAACGCGTGGATATTCGAGAGGCCATGAAGGTCAAAAATACGTTACAGGGGAAAAAACGCGCCATTTAATGATGTATTAAGATATTTGCAGGATAATTGTTTGTTAAGTATTGAACAATAGTTCATAACACGAACATTATGTAAAGTTTATTGTGTCGCTTCCTAGAAACTTCCACTTTTCGCGATATTCTTGACCCCAACCGTCGCCCTGCTCCCGCATCTGCGTACAATGAAAACTGAGGATGCACTGAATCACCCGAATCTCTACCGTCGGAATATATGTTATGCTTACATAAATACATATTTTGAAAAACACTGAAAGTTTTATTTCTTGGTGATGTATTTTGTATGTTAATTAACCTTGCAACATGTATTTGTTAGTAACGATAATCGGACTAAATTATCCGAAGATCTTCAGTTCTAGTTTAACCCCGTTTCCGGTTGTGCATGAAATATGCCTTAAAACATATAGGCACATATATGGAGAATTTCTAGAAATGAAGGTTAAATAAAAAATTAAATAGTTGGATAAATTGTTGCCATATGAGAAATTGCTCATCGTCTGCTTAAAAAATGCCTCTGCAAGACGAACGGATTTAAGAGTCAATGCCATACAGTTATTAACATTCAGGGTGGGCACACTCATCATTCGACTTTTCTCCAATCCACGAGTTAATCCGTATTGCAGTTTTGGCTTTTTCAATATCAACCCCTCTATCATTTTTTGTCTTCGATTTTTGATTGACTTGAAATTACTACGATCAAATGACATATATCTTTTAATATATCATGAAATTGTCAGCACTATTATACAAATATTAAACAAAGCACTGCCAAATGTATACCTGCACAGTTATAAGTTGTGTTAAGTGTATAATGGTTGTCTTATTTCAATATACCGTTTTCAAATATAAAGGTGAATAACTCATTTCATGTGACTTCATGTGTTAATATTATGTTTATATTGATGGTGCCTTATAGACCAAGCGGATCGGTTGTGGTAACTTTGCATACAACTTGTTATTCATGTATCCAAAATGTACGCAGGTCACGATACTAAACGATTGGTCTTACCTTTTTTATCTTTCAGGCGAGAATGAACGCGTCTGTAGTAAACGGCGATCGACACATTATGGCAAAATGATTTCAACGCTACTGAATATATTTGCCAAGATGTTTTAAAGTCTTCTGCTCGAGATGTGTTGTTTGTGGAAAAGAGTCAAGCGCATTAAGACAAAAGCTTGTAAAGAAGTAGAAGGTAAATTGTATTTTATAAACACTGTCGCCTACAACGTCTATTTAAAGTCAGATTGTTCAAATGAGACCGGTATAGGTATAGGTATATGTACATGTACCACGGCATGCGATTAGGGGTCTAACTGCATCTGTTTACAGTGAAGTCTCGGTGGATCCTCGGGTGAGCCTGTGCATACTGTATTCACTGTCTGCCTATATGATATATATATATATATAGGGAATATTATGTTGCAGTAGTGATGCCGGTTTTAGTATACAACGATGGTTGTGGACAATGGAAATCTCGCGAAGGAGATATCAATTTGACTACACCGAGTAGACAATACAATGTCTCGAAACTGCAACGAAATATTCCTTTTATTATATACCTAGTATAACTCTCAAGACAGAAAATAAACCGTTTCAATAATTCTCAGTCATGTCACGGCTGCCAGTTTGACCTATGTGTTTCCTAGTTTCTCTCACACCAGTATTCCACACAAGTTTTGCCAAGCAACTGGCTGCATTTCCACAATGACCGTTAGCCCATTGCTAGAAGATGAATGACGCTTGTCGCATTAACTTTTGTCGGAATGAATATTTGCCGAATTAGGGATCGTACTCGCAAGCCCCCGAATTGATAGCCGGCGTCGCTATCGGGGCCCGGTTCAACGGATTTGAATAAATAGGAAGCTTATATGTGCCAAACTATTTTTAAATTATGCCAGTTCTTTGGACAGGACCATTTCCCATTCCGTGGGAAACGTGGCAGCAAGGCAGCATGGAATTTTATTGTTCTATCTCCTCTAATAGAATATCACCTTAGCTATGGTAACCAGGGTTTTCCATGTTAGTTAATTTATCAATTTAACGAGCTTCACATTTGAATAAGTAATCAATAAAAGACAATGAATACGTAATCGCAAATGCGTTTCATAGTTGTATCATTCACCGTTTTGGTTTGGTCAGAAGTTATCCCTACGGCTGTTAAAAAATAGTGTACGCTTTGATGAGGATATGCACATTGTATACATCTTTCTTTTGCCTTACTATGCACATTATTCGATTTAAACCATTTGCGTTTGGTCGCGTAATGAACGTCGACGATAATTAGTTTAACGGTCGTAGTAAACTTTAGTCTGAAGAACACCAGTTGTGGTTAACGAACTGGAAAGCGATTATCGATATAATTAGGTCCAGACATGGAGGGAGAACTTGGTATACAGCTCTTTTCATAACAATATATCCCTTATTATCCAACCAAATCCTATGATGTGGGTACTCAAAAAGAAGTCTCTTTCCGACGATTTGTTTGAGAACTCACAAAAATTGGTAGGAGGGTCAAATAATGATGTAGAACGTATAAAACGCCCAATATGTCGAGCTCTGGTCCATCACCGATATACATGACGCATTTGCTAATGAAAGTTTAGTGTATTGATACAAATATATGAAATGCTTTTCTAGTGAATTGTTGAGAAATGGACTCATCTTGGTCAATTTACTGCTTCAACGATTGGTTTAACTAGTCTTACTTTGCAATAAATCAAGATATGAAATGAACAAATAAACAGAACAATTGCAAGTTTAGATGTAACAACGAGATGTGTTGCCCTTTCTGAACATCTAACGTGAAAAGTTAATTTTTATTCTAGACATAGCACTCATGAAAATCACTTTTGAGTTCAGAGATGACAGTGTCGATATCTTCTTAAGGATCTCTTTAAGCAACGAATTCCATTACACTTTATTCTGTTTTAAATACCGTTATAAATTATATTTGCTTGGGATAATAGTAAATTGCCATTTTTATTTGTCAAGATGAACAGAGTAGTCGTCAATACTTTCTTTGTGCGTTTGCCTTTAGTCAACGCTCAAGGACCAGCAGGCAATTAATTCTCTTATTCAACTCTATACCACAAATATGCAGACGACATTAATAAAACGTTGCAAAAATTGATTGAAAATCTAAATTAACACGGTACATATTGAATCAACTCGATTTAATGAGAAATTTCGATTATAATGCAATAGTTACGAGGTCGTCGTAAGACAAGGTACAATCGACCGTCAACAATAATCAGACTGACAAGGCAGGAGATACAAAACGACGTTTGGTTTTGAGGTAAGAGAGCGAGGCTCGGTAGTGGGATGTCGTGGGTTAGATCTCATGCCGAGGCATACCAAAGTCCTTTTAATGGCATTTCTTGGCACTGTGCTTGTTAGATATGGACTAAAGGTGTAATTTACTCAGGACGCGTCGTTATATAACTTGGAGACTAGGGTAGTTATATGAAAGTTAAAACAGATTGGTTGCACTTGTTTAAGTATTAGATTATTACAGAACATTTCAAATATTTCAATCAATAATAAAGATGCTATCGGTCAGTCTTCAAGCCTTCATGATCACAAACAGCATGGCCAATGTCAAACTAACAGATCCTGAAATTATAAAGGGCCGTTATAAAGATAAGTTTGGTATAATCCGGACAAACAGTATTGACCGCGTCAAATAAGTGTACGGCCTTGCGTTCAATTGGCACATCAACGGAACATGTTTCGCTCAAAGCCAGTAAGTGTCAGTAATTTTCCCCTATAAAACAAGACTTCGTCGAAACGGGTGTACGTATAACTGGTACAGTTCAGAGTGAATTGTATGCAAGGTTAACTACATTTACAAAACGGAAATAAGTACTTTGTTAAAAATAGATTAGCCCTATGTTAAACATTGTCATTTAATACGTGCCCGTTAAAACATTTTCACACCCTACCCGGTAAGTCTACGATGAAGGGATGCTATTAGGTATGTCTTCAATAGACGTACATGGAAGGTTTTGATGACTGATAGACTTACAGACTCACACGAGTCTCCCATTGTTGACAAATGCAAAGACCCGTTAACTGTTCAAAGTACCCTGGCCTTATTGACAAAAACAAAGACCATTACCTTTAAATGTATTAGTCTTACCATTAGCGCGAGTAGATCCTCCGAGAACATCTTTGATTATCAATCTTTTGCTGAAAGATGCAATTTCGGCACTATCGTCATCTGCATCGTTGCTAGAGAGTGCACGCCTCCTTCGTGCACCACAAGACTGAAGTATATATCGAGTTGTTATAGAGACATCGTTTCGACAAATGTGTAACCATTATTTGTAAGAAATATGACAAGCGTCATCCCATTTCAAAAAATAAAAGGAATATGGAACTTGGAATTCAAATACAACTGAAATTAATGTTGGTAAATGCAACCGAAATTTAGAATGGATTCAATCCATCTAACTTGTATTCCAGCTACTTGGATCATTTAACCCTTCTGATAAGCGATATATTTTAAATATAGAGTGAGACTCATTATGACTTACAATAACACAGTCACTGCTGGAGATACAAATTTTGACAGTACACTCTAAAACCACAACATCAGTGTCGAAGAACTTGAATGCATGAAATGTCATGTCGTAATCAACCTCGTGGGTTGCGACTGTCTTAGTAAAATCGGACACCAGATTTTCATCATCGGAACAGCTGAAAAAGACAAGAAAATAAGCAAAACACCATGGAAATAGATTGTAAGTCTATAGAAACAGACATTGCTCGAGTGAGCAATTAAGTGTCTCGCCAGTCAAAAATATTATTTCCTACGATACATTGATTGATGTTTAACAATTTCTCAGTTATATCACGGCGGCCAGTTCACCTACTCATGCATTTCCTGGTACTCCACACAACAATCTTCCCAAGCAACTGGCTGCTTTTCCATATAGACATAGCCCATTGGTGGAAGAAGAATGACGCATGTCGCATTGACTTGTCAATCGTCGGAAAGAAAGTTGGCCGAGCCGGGATTCGAACTCACAACCCCCGGATTGACAGCCCGCGTCGCTACCGACTGAGCTCCCGGTGCTCGGCTCCTACGATACAAGATGATATAATTCGATCAGGGAAGATCAGTTGAACGAAAGAGAATAAAATAAGTGCATGACTTTCGTGAACATACCCGTTTGTGATGAGAATCTTAGAATTGCTTCCGCCTTTTGCAACACAGGTTAAAGGCTTCATGGTATAATTATCTGAAATGAGTATATAACTTGGATAACAATAATCGTATCAATTACACTGACAATATTTCTCTATTTAACTAATAGACGCTAATAAGTCTATTAGATGGATATTCTGGAAACAGACATCGAGAGAGTGTTGTAGAATTTACTTCAAATCGTAGAAAAATATTGAAAGTTATTTATCTTGGTTGCTAAATAACGGATGACTGCATGGAATATAATTATATGAGTTGGCTTTGAAAGCTCACCAAAATATGTACACATGTATAATGAAATGTCACTATCTTACTTGGTCCATTGATCTTGAAAGTCAGGTCCTGTCCTACTGTGGCCGTATTAACAACATTTACACCAAGAAAGAAGTCAGCGGTGATATCATAGTATGGATCCGATGATTCAACAGTGTGGTTAACGCTGGAAACCAAGTACGAGACGATTACGTGAATTCAACAGAATAAGTACATCATAACTATGGTAATATTGAAATTAGCTTAATCCACACTAACTATAGTCTAGTAGAATGATTGAAGCAGTTTAAGTCGTAACAGAGTTTACAGTAGATTAAACCAACTAAATCGCCCCGGCTGGTAAGAGAGTGTTATCTTATATCTCACTATAAATCAATCCAGGACATTTCAGACCACGACTTGGAATAATAATGTTGTGCAGAAAACGTTGACGAATCAAAGCAATGTTTCAACGTTCGTCGATAGATACTAATGACTTCAAGTAATATATAAGGTGAACCATGTGTTATCAAGACATGCACTAGTTATTCCGAACTTTATATGCAAAAAGTTGTTCTGTATGAAACAAAGCTTTAACGAATGAAATAAGCGAAATGTAAATACCTCACTTCAGTCAGGTTTCCAAACAAGGTTACGTTATAGTCACTCAAAGGGGCACACTGGAATGTATACTTGACACCTGCTCCTCCAATAATATCGTCATCACTCAAAGTTCGGTCAGAGAAATAGGCAGTGATATTGTTAGACTGTATGAAAGTGAGAGATATTAGCTTATCGGATTAAATAATCATTTACATTAACATAAAACAAGAATCGCGTAGGCGCTTGTGAATGTTAAATGTATTGCGTCAAAAAATACCTTGAATGTTAGTGTATATATATGGAAATATAACAACTTAACCGTCTTGACAGCGATATTATAAATAACTAGGTTGGTTTTCATAGCTAGACTGGATTATAACAAACCATATCTACTTCCATGTTCAACTACAGTGGTTGAATAATGTAATCATATGCATAAGTTTTAGCACAGTATTCATGTATATGCATAAGTTTTGACACTAACTGAAACGAAGTATTTAAGCCTTCATCCATTTTCATTGACGACATGATCAAGTTTTAAAAATATTCCAAGAGAATACCGCGTGTGTTTGAGGAAGTAGTAAAGCTAACAACGAAGGAATATTCTGAAACATTTCATAACAGGTGCCAAAAGACCTTAAACCCAAAGAACGAAAATACCCAACACCCAGGTATGGCTGCGTGCAAGTTGTGCTCAGAAAGCAAAAAGATATATAGCATTCCTATTAAGATGCATGTAGCTTAGAGACCTAATGTTCCCGTTCTAAATATCGTATGAAATGAGAAAGCTTACCGTAGAACCACAGGTAAAGATAACGGTAGCATGACCGTCATCAGTGTCTTGTGTACAATTCGTGATAGAACCGCTGCTAGAATAAAAAGCTCTGTAATGGGTGAAGACAGCGGAATTTGGATTTTTGAATTGAATCGTCTGATTTGGGAAACACTCTGGAATTAAAATAAATAATTTCATTCTTTATATGTACTTTGTACGTTATGAACAGATCATAAACTAGTTTTTTTATTTACAATGTTACACAAATTAGACTAGTCTGATTAAGCATGCTTAATATACTCCAGAAATATATATATATTGGGGGGAAAAATGGCCACAGACCCACTCAAATTAAACACATTTATATTTTTGGGATATTACCCAATGCAATTAACAACTTTTCAAATACACAATTATGCGTTATCAAAACAAGCACATACCAAGTGTTGCTCAAGTTCTATATATCAAACAGGTTATACTAATCATACTAAAATGTTAGCAGACGTGCCTCAGTAGCTCAAGTCTGTAGCATCCAAAAAGTTTCTGGAGATCACAAATGAAAGTCCGATGGAGTTTTGAATTTCATTATGGTTTAAAAAAAGACACTTTTATAAAATTGAACTCACTGAAATCATCGCCCATAACCACTTGGGGACTATCGCCGCCCATAACGTCACAAGCCATTACGACCAACATAACGAATACTACAACTCTCAACATCTGTAAAATAAAACGAGTCCATTTAGAAATCAACTTGTAAATCCTGCTCAACCAATGTAGTTCACTTTTCGTGAAATACATTGGACTCGCGATATCTTGAGCAGAGCACAAGTCGATTACATCGTTTTAACTCGGAACCATATCAATAAACGGATATCTTCATCAAAGCAGGGTAGTAGAAATCACCGATTGCTCATACTAGCAAACATAACTGCATCTGTCGTTTTCTTTTCAGGTTTTAAAATTGCGACTCTTAAAATGTACCAGTTAAATTGTCCATAGTTGAGATACTTCCAAATTACAGACGGTTTTTGAAAATGTGGGAAAAGGAGATACAGTCTCAACTCTAATTAACACTTTCATGTTATTTCATTCTTCAGCGTTATTATTAACTCGGAATTCTCTTGAAATAAAATGTGCACGGGTTAAATCGGTTTTACAATAAATGCGAAATTTGAGAGTTGGAAAACTAAAACTACATTTGTCCAGTTACACACCTTTTCCTTGGATGCGTTTTTTTAAAAGTACAGAAGACATAATATCAGTTAAGCCTTTACCACTTACAGATGCTTTCCGATGCATCTGCAGAATACGGCTTTTGGAAGTTGTGGCAAAAGGAGTAATCCAAGTAATTTCCTCCCTTAACACTCAAAGTCGTCAAATTTGCTGTATTTGAGAAATTGTTAAATGTTAATTTACCGTGGATCTAAACCGCCACAATTTGGTACAACAGTAACAAAAAGAAAACCTACCATTCTATACTATCTTCTTACGCTTCTCGCCGAGTGTCAACTAGTCAACCTTTCTGGAACGCCTGCTCTTTAAACTGATAATGTCTTCGGCGTCGGTCTTATTTATATAGTCATTTATGCTAATGCACGAGACTTTGAATACAATTCATGTGCTCGTGAACATTTTAATACCTGTAGTTGTGGACCTATGTCACAAGAAAATGAGCCCACCACGTGTTCCTATCTTTTATTCAATTTTTACAAATAAAATGTTTATCTTTTACAATAAATGCCAGATTTAAAACATGTGATTGTTTAAATTTCTGCTCTAGCAAAAACATAACTTGATACGGATCTACAATACTTTAATGGCATTGAATCAATTTTCCTAAGTCACATTTTTCTTTGACACAGTAATTTTACAAACATTTGAAAGGGCTGACCAATATTCAATGGAATGACAGGAATTCGAAATGTTCACACACGATGTATCAGTCTCATTATCATGGTGAAGTGCCCTTGGAAAATGCACATTTCTAGTACTGGTTTGTTTACCAATGGATCATGAATGAGCGAACTGTCGCCGTGCTATAGGTGAACTACGGTTGAAAACGGCGTAAAATAGAAAGAATAAAAAGAAACCTCATCACAACCAGAGGTAACTTCGCTTGCTAGTATATATATATATCTGATAACTGCCCCATACAGGTTGAATCAAAATCGTTAAGTATATAACAGTGGAGATAACCCATATGGATAAACGAGATAGAGAAGCGGTGTTTGTCAAGTGTTCAGATTGTATAGTGTAAGTGTATGGCCTTTTAAGCAGTGTCGTCTGATCCAATATACGTACAGAGAAGAATTTTGGTCTGATGTTAAAAATATTGCATATTTTCGTGCGGTTGTAGGAAATCCAACAAAGTTGTTGTTTCGTAACATTTTCCCACGTGCAGAAGCTTTCTGACGTCTCTGCAACAGACAACTTTTGAAAACATTTGTTTAAAGTGATCCCCTTTCTCATCCTTATTTCAATGATAACGTTTTTAAAACGTTAACCATACTACATGTGTACAAGTGCTTTTCTTAGAAATATCAATTTTGGTTAAATCTTTACCAGCCCTTGATAAAGTCGGTCGGGTATTGAGTGCTAGCAAGCCTTTATCACGTGCGCGCATGCCTTTTCCCAGGTTCCTAAAGACACATTGTGTAAACAACCGAGCCAAGGCAGACAATATGCGGCCTTATTGTATGCACGTTTTGCGAGGTCTCACATGAAGATGTATGCAAGTGACTTAAGGGGCTACAATCCTAGTTTTTGTCAGCATTTACATTCAAAATCTACATCGTCTACGCGGAAACTGAAGGCGCTGGCGAACCTATATATCTGTTTCACTTTTCCGCAGAGACAACACGACTGCCTTTTACTTGACACGGCTCAATGTAACCCAAACGTAAACACACTCACACTATCATGAACCGATTTATTGGGGTGTAACGCCGTTTTCAACAAAGTTTCAGTCATATTACGACGACCAGTTCACATACCCATGTGTTTCCTGGCTTTATCACACCAGTACTCCATTCAACAGTCTTTCCAACTAGACAAGATGGGGTTTGAACTTACAGCCCTGGATATTCAGCCCGCATCGCTGCCGACCGAAAACCAAAATAACGGCTTAGACTTATACCCCGTTCACATAGCTCTGCGACCTTAAGCCTCAGTCACACATTCAGGAGGTTTACTGCCGTCCTTGATAGGACCATTCCGGTTTAAAAAAAAAAAAGCCTGATTAAGATCCTGTTGTAACGGGAACGGGGTATAGGTATATTCATCACTTCTACAGCCTTGCTGTGTAAGCTGATTTTTATAGCGACGTTGGTAGAGTGGTTGACCTTTTCTTAAAAACAAATCAAAAGCCTGATTAAGATCCTGTTGTAACGGGAACGGGGTATAGGTATAATCTTCACTGCTACAGCCTTGCCGTGTAAGCCGGCTTTTATAGCGACGTTGGTAGATTGGTTGACCTTTTATTAAAGTTAAGCAACGTTCATCGCGGTTAGTGCCTGGATTGGTGACCCGCGATTGCTTAACGTCGGTACACGTTACAAATGGTGGCAGCGGTGAGATTTTGGGTTGATATCACCATCATCCCCGGACCCCAATGGTTCCCAGTGATTTTACATAGCTCTGGTGTACTGCTTGTGTTCAGTTGTGTGACTTCGGGTCGAAGAGAAAAGAAGGAGAAATGTAACGGGAACGGGGTATAGGTATAAATATCTCTTATACAGCCTTGCGGAAGACATCGTTACAAAACTGTTTCATGTGATAGTTCCGTCCTACAAAAGAATCGTGCGACGGCGGATTCCCCCTCCATCCACAGCAGTTTTACAATGAGCCATCAGTTATTGGCAGATTGTCTCCATTTAAATGATAAAATATCATCTTTATAAGGATTAAGTTACCTCACTTTGCCTGCTAAGAAGAACCCTGTGTCTGCCATTAAAAAAGCTGCAAGACAACTAAGGATAAGGAAGCCTATTTATATTTCTCCTATGCATTCCTATGCGGAAGAGTCTGGTGGTGGTGGTGGTGGTGAGCTGCTGGTGTAGTGGGGCAGGCGATAACCTCTGAGCGTACTCATCAATGATGGCTTGGCAGACTTCATGGACAAACATTGACATCGTGTTACTGGGAACCATGTAGTTCCACTTTAAGCTGCTGTAACTGTCGCTGGATGCCAGATGCCTCATGGTACAGGCAAACTTCAGTCCTGGATCAATGGCTTGCCTTCACCTGTAATCTTGTTTGGTTACGCGGGGTATGATCCGAGAAAGGACTTCATCGTACAGTTCCATGGGCATCCTCATGTAGTTGATAAAAGCTTCTGGATCTTCTTCTCTCATCAATGTGTCGTACTTGCCGAGCAGCTACCTTCTAGATATCCAGGGCTTGACCCAGTATCTTCTTTTTCTACCGGGTTGCAGTGCTTTTCTGTTCAAATAATAACTGGCAAATAGAAGGTCTTCTTCTCCTCCTTCCATTTACATGAGAGCAACCTGCTGCAGAAGTCTCAGCCTACGTGTAGCATTCATGGTTGACCGGTCATGAATGACACACACACACACACACACACACACGCACACACACACACACGTTATATATGCTTAGAAGTTAAATTGCAATATTGTAACTACTGTCCGATCTACACGTTTTACAATTTTCACATACTACATCCATGACTTAAGAGACCGGCTAAGTTTACCGAAATATAGTAATACAGATAAGCATACATTCAGAGAGACATGAATACATACATATAGACATACAGAGTGAAGAAAATACATGATGATAGACATACTTAGACGGATAGACATACACAT
>JASEVX010000011.1:18465007-18725516 GCA_031761405.1 Serripes groenlandicus
AGAGATAGAGAGAATAGAGAGCGAGAGAGAAATCGTAAAGTAGGCGAAATATGTAGACACAGATCAGACTGCATTAATATGCGCACATACACTATATGTCGGCTTACGGTAACCTTAGGTCAGTCGGTAACGACGTTGGTTATCGCTAGATGGGTCATGATTTATAATGATTGTTTGTTCGTATGATGTTTTACGTCGCTTTCAACAGTATTTCAGTCATATTACGGCATTTCCTGAGTAAATTACCAGTATGGCAGGTAAGCTTATCCTGACATCAGACGTTATGCTATCCAAGCAACCCTGTGCGCCAAAGAGGGACGCCATTACTATAATTGTTAGAATGTTCGGTGTAACCCGAGATCGAAGCCTGGTCTCCATTGATTGACAAATATCTTTGTGGCTAACGTCATTCGTCTTCATTTAATCAATGGGCTATATATAGGATCTGACATGAGTTGTCATTTTATATAAAGTGTTATTAAACGAGTTCAAGAAATGTGTTATTAAGCGAGACTATGGCGAGCTTAATAACAAATTTCTTGGACGAGTTTAATAAAAAACTTTATGAAATGACAACGAATGTCAGATTCTTTTCATCACATGACGAAACACAAAAAGAAAATCGGGTTTTCGATGCCAAAAAATAGTGCTAACATGTAATACTTAATAGACTGTTAACTAATCACACACAAATATATTGTTATGACCGATAATGGTCCCGTTACCTCGTCTATCTATCGTGACGTTTGTGTTTACTGGATACACGTTCTCAGCCATTGTGAAAGTTCGCGGATGAATACACAAATAGTGATTCGGTCATGTTACCTTACACATGTCATATATAACGAAATACGTAATGGGTATATTACATCGGATACAAGCATTGTCATGTGATAAAAGTATATATGGAAATGTCACCAGTTGCTTTTTGAATAATGTCGAATGGGGTACTGATGCGAGAGAGTCCGGAAACATTTACTAAGTTGAACTGGCAGCCGTCATGAAACTACAATACTGAATGATGAACTGGCAGTCGTCATGAAACTACAATACTGAAAGATGAACTGGCAGTCGTCATGAAACTACAATACTGAAAGATGAACTGGCAACCGTCATGAAACTACAATACTGAAAGATGAACTGGCAGTCGTCATGAAACTACAATACTGAAAGATGAACTGGCAGCCGTCATAAAACTACAATACTGAAAGATGAACTGGCAGTCGTCATGAAACTACAATACTGAAAGATGAACTGGCAGTCGTCATGAAACTACAATACTGAAAGATGAACTGGCAGCCGTCATGAAACTACAATACTGAAAGATGAACTGGCAGTCGTCATGAAACTACAATACTGAAAGATGAACTGGCAGCCGTCATGAAACTACAATACTGAAAGATGAACTGGCAGCCGTCATGAAACTACAATACTGAAAAATGAACTGGCAACCGTCATGAAACTACAATACTGAAAGATGAACTGGCAGCCGTCATGAAACTAAAATACTGAAAGCGGCATTAAGCTCAATCGGCGACCTATATAATAAAGCATGCATTCACATGCATACAAATGAAAGTTATATCTCAAATGGTGATAAGTTGCACTATATTTTAACAATAATTTCAAAACGTTAAAGTTGTTGAGATCAAAGGATAATGTTCAACCATGGAAATGACTTTTGGACATATGGTTATTTAACAAATAAAATGTTTTAACTATGTTATACTACATGCCCCACGGGATGTCTTAATACACGACCAATCTGAATAGTTTATTTATTATTAACTATGAACCAATCAAAACGTTTCATTTCCTTTATTTCTTCGACATTATTCATTAAATACAACATTTGATTGGTCTACAATCTAGATCATTTGTTTAACATCTAGGTCAAAATTGGGGTTAAACAGAAATGAAGCGTTTTGATTGGTTCATAGTTAAGTTGGCCATCCTACGCGAGGCACTATTAAGATGAAGTTCTAAAATGAAATGTTCTGCATACTAACTTTTAATTGTTTTCATTAAGAATTAAATTCCAGTGCAAAAAATCAGTGAAAATGTATGAAATATAATATTTAAGAGCAAAATATTAATTATTTTTGAAACATGATAAGTTTTCAGTTAGTTATCGTCAATTGAAACTTATACACCTCTTGGGAGCCTTGCGTAATATCCAAGTCATGTGGCGTATTCTCGGCCTTGATACTCTAATGATAGAAACTGAAGCTGGATGAAGATGGCCGCTTAGCCTTTGGTAAACACATAGAAGCTTTCTGATATTCAAGTCAAATAATATGCGCATGTTCCATTTCTTAGTGTTTTCTCTCATCGATCTCCGTTCATCTTTTTATTGTTTGACCCTTAAAGTTGGTCTTCGTTTCTGTTGGTTCTCTCTTCTAGAGACCCTTAAAGTCAGTCTTCGTTTCTGTCCGTTTGTTTGTAAAATGTTTGTTTGTTTGTTTGTTTGTTTGTTTGTTTGTGGCAAGCGTAGCGCCAAAACTATTCAACGGATTTCGACCAAACGTGGTAGGGATGAAGGGTCTAGGCTCTAGTTGAGAAACCACCGTTGCTATGGAAACGGGCGAAAACCGCTTTTCCTGCGAAAACTATCTCCTCCCACAGTTGTTCGAATTTAGAAACCACTCGGTGTGCGTTGTGTAGCCCATCAGTTGCTACATCCAATGATCGTCCCGATTTTTGATCCGTCTCTTCGTTTTCTTAATATTTGAGTTGCCGTAAGGGGTACCATTTCCGCGGAAAACACAGACACGTCAAAACTAAATATATCGACACAAAAAGAAATGGTTTCCGATTACCTGATCGCTGATTGGCTAAAAATCCGGACACGACCAAATATCGACCAACCAGATAGCACTTCACATAGCCATTACAACTTCCGTTTCCCGTACTTTTACACGAGGAGAAGAAATATTCAAGTGAATTTGACGCTGTTCTCGCGACAATTCGATAGCTTGTTTCATTATTCGTGCGGTGTCGTGAGAGTAGAGACAAGAGAGAACCTTCGTCGCAGTATAAGCGTCCGTTTGTTTGTTTGTTTGTGGCAAGCGTAGCGCCAAAACTATTCAACGGATTTCGACCAAACTTGGTAGGGATGAACGGTCTAGGCTCTAGTTGTTCCTTTTGTAGTATGGTCGCCATTGAAACCACCGTTGCTATGGAAACGGGTGAAAACCGCTTTTCCTGGTTCTCTCTTCTAGAGACCCTTAAAGTCGGTCTTCGTTTCTGTCCGTTTGTTTGTTGGTTCTCTCTTCTAGAGACCCTTAAAGTCGGTCTTCATTTCTGTTGGTTCTCTCTTCTAGTAGGGATGAAGTGTCTAGACTCTAGTTGTTCCATTTGTAGTATGGTCGCCATAGAAACCACCGTTGCTATGGAAACGGGCGAAAAAACGCTTTTCCTGCGAGAGAACCATCGTCGCAGTATGCTTGTATACATATATTTCTTGTTTAAACTTTTCGGGGATAAACGAAGTTTGCGTAGAAAATTCCCACATTGTTTTCAAACGTCGAGTGCTGGAAAGGCGTCGTAGGCCGTTTGTATATGGAAAACGGTGATCATTCGTTATATTGATATTTATATTCAGAAGACTCTTACGACATACTATAAACATTTTGAGAAATAAAGGGACTCTCCTTAACCAAAGTTAAAGTTAAAAACAGAACAGGATGATCAGTAAACGTATATAAAACTGTCTCTATCAGTAACAGGGTTAACCCTTTCCCACGTACAGCAGACGACTTTTTCCACAATTATTTCAACTTTATTCAAAAGTATTTTCACTCATCTAATGCCTCTAC
The DNA here is from genome assembly GCA_031761405.1 of Serripes groenlandicus. Lineage (NCBI taxonomy): Eukaryota > Metazoa > Mollusca > Bivalvia > Cardiida > Cardiidae > Serripes > Serripes groenlandicus. Next base: position 18,468,826 of record JASEVX010000011.1, read on the forward strand.
AGCAGACGACTTGCTGACATTGTGACAAAAGGAAGATGTGTTCATAATGAGCAATTTCTCCTTTTGCCAAAAGAACTCAATAGTTATAAACATTCGTTTCGTAGTCTGCTGCGGAATTGCTGTAAAGTGGGCAATGCAGGATTAAAGTTGTGTAGCCCCTGGGGTGAGTTCGATTTTTAGCGAACACACCGAAAACTCGCGCGTGTCTGCTGATTTAAAGATGTAATTTGAGTGGTAGGTTGATTGATTGATTGGTTGATTGATTGATTGATTGGTTGGTTGATTGATTGGTGTTTTACGCCACTTTCAACACTGTTTCAGTGATATCACGGTCCATTTATCCTGACATCCGCAAGTCAGTCGTCATGGTAACCCTGAGCGTCAAGGAGGGTTGCCATTTAAATACTACCATGTTTAAAGTAGTTGGTATGACTCGGCCGGTGTATTGAACCCGTGACCTGCCGCACCCACGGCGGCGGACGCTCGACCACTACACCACCGAGGCGGTTAGTGGTAGATTGAAATAGCAACCTCATAAAATGCTTTTTCTGAACTTGGGTAAATTTGAATACACTCCTGTTATGTGGCAGGGATTTAGTTGTCACCTAACATAGTGTTATGATGTCAGATGAATCCAACACTCAAGATTCAGCTTTTTAAGTCTTTCATTGCCATTGAGCAATATAGAGGTTTTTTTGCAAACAATACAGATCCAGGTGAGTCAGCTCGTAACGAGCTGTCTCACCTTATATTAGCAAGGTTAGCCTTTCAGTTATGAAACTATTTCCAAACACGTATTACGTGAAAAATAGAATCGCCCAATTACTTTAAACAATTCGGTGCTGGAAGAGTTAACTGCCATCTCCCCTTCTATGTAAGGTAAGTCGGAATGGTGTCGTCTGACTTTGCCAATCTTTTCGATTTTAGATAGGATTTTGAGGCGAAAGAAAAACCTATGTGTAAAAGAATCTCGGACAATATTGTTGTTCTTTTTGGATAAACTTAAGCTCTCCATTAATGACAACTCAGTTAATCATCTTTTTATTAAGGTTTATTTGTTCGACCTAATTTTAAACATTCTAAGTATGGTCAAATGAACAAAAGCTTTCCGATACGTTAGTATAATTGTGACATTACTACAACTGATTGGGCGAGTCCATGTTGTGTTTTGGTGTGCAAAGTAAGCTTGATGCTAAACTATGTCAAAGGTCGTCCGTTTCGGAAAAATTATTAAAGCCTGATCCATACCGAGGGCTTGGCGTGAAATGGTTGTAACTAAAATTGTTATTTTTTTTGGATAAACTTAAGCTCTCCATTAATGACAACTCAGTTAATCATCTTTTTATTAAGGTTTATTTGTTCGACCTAATTTTAAACATTCTAAGTATGGTCAAATGAACAAAAGCTTTCCGATACGTTAGTATAATTGTGACATTAATACAACTGATTGGGCGAGTCCATGTTGTGTTTTGGTGTGCAAAGTAAGCTTGATGCTAAACTATGTCAAAGGTCGTCCGTTTCGGAAAAATTATTAAAGCCTGATCCATACCGAGGGCTTGGCGTGAAATGGTTGTAACTAAAATTGTTATTTTTTTTACCAAGGTTAATCACCTCGCCATAAAGTCTTTATAAGCGTTAAATCATATTTTCTTGGTAAACAATTGCTTGTTCTGAGCAATGGCACCTAAATTTGCATTGTTTACAAAGGGGTCAAAATTGCCCCTAAACCAGGGTTTTCAAAATAGGTTTTTAGTTACAGTTTTCACGCCAAGCCCTCGATACAAACTATTTAACATAGTATTAATATATTTTTATTTTTCATCTTAATTCAATAGATTCAATTGAGTACATTTCACATTTCGACATCAAGTCCATAACTGACTTTAGCCAACTACTTCAAACTCTCTGTAAACAGAAGAAATAATTAGAATTGACAAAGAACAACAATTGTGAAAACAGAAAAAGTATCAAAGTATCAAGCAACTTCTCCTTTTTCCGCAATGTTAACAAAAAGAAATATTGATGGCAATTGTTGGACATTTTATACACAAATAATAAAGAGCGTCCACCTTTGGTGCGGGAGGTCGTGTGTTCGATCCCCGACCAGGTCATACCAAAGACTTTAAAAATGGTAGTAATGGCTGCCCTTCTTGGTAGCTTTCAGGGTTGTAGGATTAGTATTGCGACTGACATAAATGAGAATATGATTAATGTTAAAAGTTGAAATAATTGCGGCACATTATGAGCAATTTCTCCTATTGCCACAATGATTTCAAAAGTCGTCTGCTTCAAATGCCATCAGGCGTCAGAATGCGTCTGTATGTGTGTGAACGGGTTATAGACAAACAGTGAACTTTGGTAATTATTGACACTCACTGTTTGAAAATGCTTGAACATTTATTACCTGCGTAGATCCAGATAAACTAGCTCGGGTATACGTGTAGGTTGATCTCGTCCCGCAACCAATTGCCAATTAGTCAGAGATTTTTTTTTTTTTAAATATTTTGAAAGCATTTTAATCGGATAACATGGATGCGCAGGTAGATCTCTCTCAACATTTGACGCTCTGCTACATTTTTTGTCGAGCCCCGGTAGCTCAGTCGGTAGCGACGCGGGCTGTCAATCCAGGGGTTGTGAGTTCGAATCCCGGCTCGGCCAACTTTCTTTCCGAGGATTGACAAAAGTCAATGTGACATGCGTCATTCGTCTTCCACCAATGGGCTTAGTATATGTGGAAAAGCAGCCAGTTGCTTGGGAAGATTGTTGTGTGAAAACCAGGAAATGCATGAGTAGGTGAACTGGCCGCCGTGATATAACTGAGAAATTGTTAAAAACGGCGTTAAACCCCAATCAATCAATCAACATTTGAGTCTTTCCGCGGGAAAAAGTACAGGATGACATTTCTGAACAGTGCATGTTCAGATCAGCATGTACATAAGTACAGTCTTATCAAAATCTACACATTGATATAAGCTTCTTAGGATCTCATGTATGGGATATTTGAACAGTGCCGGTATTGATCAGACTGTGCGGATGTACATGCTGATCTGGTTGTACACTGTCCAACACAAGCCAACTTGTACCTTTTCAAATGGACATGCTCATTTGAATGTTTAATACTTGTCATACGTGTGGTTTGCCTAAAGCATCGTATTCAAATTTTGACCGCATTTGGAGTACAGTCAAACCTGTGTTTAAAGACCACGCATTAGAAGAGAACAATATGGTCTTTTTTCACAAGTTGTCTTTAATTGCAGGGTAATTTATACTGAAAATTATTAATTGTGAAATTAAAAGTGGGGTTGCTATAGACAGGGAATTGCTATACAAAGGTGGTCTTTAACAAAGGTTTGACTGTATATTACTTGTCATCGACTTCGCATATGTAGTGTTGGGCCCTGTGGCAGGAGTTGTCATTCCAAACCCCCGAGACGATTTCTGCACAGTTTTCATCATTGTTACTATTGTCAGGCGGGTGTTCAAACGTTGCCGTGGTTACGTCTGTCCCGCTGGTCGCCCATTTCCACTCGCCTTCTACTTGAAGGTCATTTGCTCCAATCCAATATCGAGCTTGAAAAAATAAAATAGTTAGGACGTTTTTGTTGGTAACAAACCAAATTCGGTTTCTGTTTCAAGGGTTTTAACATTTTTAGGGAAAATTGAAACTGGTTTCAATAGTTTTGGTTGAAGTAACAAATCATAGTTTCTTCACATTTTCTACATTTATAGCTGTACTTTCAGAAATACTAGAAGGAAGCTTAGGATACCGATGCCTGTTTCGACTAACTGGAGATAAAATGTGTTGTCTTCGGTAAGTGTCATTGCTTCTGCGAGTACAATTCGGAATAGGAAGACACCCATTGACTATTATGTTGAATTTGTTATGCCGACGTATAGCATCGATGGCTTAAAGGGACTGAACACCATAATGGTCCAAAATCGTTATATTTTATACTTATTCTAATTAATTCAAAATACGTCTATATATGTGTAACGGAATGTTGTAGAAGGTCGTACAAATCTAGTTTTTCATTATTTCATAGGAAATAAGCAGTTAAAAAAACGTCCGCTCCGTGTTTTCCCGTTTAAAAATACCGTGGAATTTCCTCTTGCTCATTTGAATTTGTGGATTCAATTTGGCATTCTCTAACACTATCGACTCATTACATTCATGGTGTAAAGGAGATTGTCAATTCGGTTGTAGTGATAACGTGATAAATATACAGCGATATATTTAGATTTACTGGGTTACTAACCCAGTAGATTTTATAATGCAAAATAACGAAATATCTCCGCAATATTAATAGTGTGCATATATTGTAGTACATCAGTCAGCAAATATCAATGCCTTACATGCAAAAACATCAAGGTAATAGCAATCTTTAACAATTTTCTTTTTTTTTTTCGCTTTTTTTTCATATGGGATTCAGTCCCTTTAATTAAAGATCGCTTTCGTATGAGCAACTGGTTGTAGAATGTTCACCTATTTTGTACAACAGTTAGTCAAAACAGGCAAAGGACCTTTTTTCCGCCCAATGCTTCACGCTGGTGAACTATTATTCGGATAAGACGAATCCGACGAAACCGCCTTCGGATGCGACTTCGAAAGTTTTGAATAACCATATTCGGTTTTTGCCAAACAAATCAAGAAGCCGAAAACATTCTTTCGTTTTAACGACACACGCAATATCAAGTGAATCGCGGCAAATATTGTAAAACCATTATATGGTACTGACTAACAATGATGATAAATGCATTATATAATTTTTAGATATTTTCTTAACTTGACATTCACTCCCGAAAAACCAATAATAGGGAATAGTGTCTGTCCGTTTGGATATGCTAGAAAGGTTGTGCTAAAGTAGTTATTCGGTTGTTTTGGAAAATAAAGGGATACAGTCACTTCTGTTGGTTTAATAGATAAAATCCTCGAAGTTAGAAACTGGGCTTTCGCAGTTTAAAGCAAGTTATGTTGAAAAATCGTTTTCTCCTTTTGCCACAATGTTTTTTGTTTTTGTTTTTTTCAGTAATTACATATTAATATACCTTCATTTACTAAGACGTTTTCAACGTCGTCTGCTGCAGAAGTGCTATATGTTGGATACATATGTTTGTAACATTTGATTATGTATTATGTACGGTGTTCCGTTAGGGCCATCGTTGTTTCGCCGTTTCGACATAGGGTTGAAAGTACGAAAACGCAATACGATAGTACGAAAACGCGATGCGAAAGTGCGAAAAACGCGATGGGAAACTGCGAAAACGCATCGCGTTTTCGTACTTTCGACCATAGGTCGAAACCGCGAAACAACGATGGCCCTAACGGAACACCGTAATTTTGGGCCGGTGATTACGTAAATAAAAATATTGAATTGAAATTGAAAGTGTTACTCGAATGGTGGCACGATAGAAAGACAGACATTTACTCATAATAAGATATATTATATTTATCACATAAAGCCCTCTCTGGGAGTGTCAAAATCCATCTACTAAATACCATATGAAACAATTGTAATTAAAATTGGTATTTTCTTTTTACCAAGGTTTATCACCTCGCCATAAAGTCTTTATAAGCGTTAATTCAAATGGCAATGGCATCTAAATTTGCATTGTTTACAAAGGGGTCATAATTGCCCCATAAACCAAGGTTTTCATAATAGGTTTTTAGTTACAACCGTTTCACGCCAAGCCCTCGATGTCATCTTAGTAAACTCGTTTATTTAAAGGGATAGACTAATAAATAAACACTCATGAAATATCCTCTAGTTATGATAATGCCGTATCGATGTTATTAACTGTAATAATAGAAAGACACTACAAATGAAAATCCTTACTGTTGAAGGTACTGGCCTGATGTAGGAGAAATGTGTTTTCATGTGCGTCGTTGATCTCTACCAAATAGCCATTATAGATTGTTTTACAAACACCCTGCAATAACAAAATGTGAGCCTTGCTGAAGGGACGGCTGATCGGAAACTATTAATGACAAGTGTAGACCATGATCTGTCTGCGCGACCAAGCAATATCAAAATCATCTTCAAATATTGTTTGACATTTTTCGAACAGAGCAGAGCCTAATCAGGATCTAATTCCGCCAATCGTGCTAAGCGCTAAGTTATACTTTTAAAAAAACCTTAAAAACATATTTCATCAAAGTATGTTTTCCCTAATCATTCTGTAAAACATGAATGGTGGAATGCATTTAACCCCCTTTCCCTCATACGACAATTCTGCAGCAGACGAATTTGAACATATCTTGTCAAAAAATAGAAAATCTCTTTAATTGAATGGATAACCTATGACTAAAAGTGAAAAACATTGTGTCAAAAGGAGAAATTGCTCGTTTTGAGCAATTTCTTCTTTTGTCACTATGTTTTCAAAAAGCCGTCTGCATCAGAGGCGTCAGAAAGCGTCTATATGAGGGAAAGGGTTAATGAAGTAAATGACGAAGTTGACATAAAAAGTTAACTTCCTGACTAACACCTCTTGTTAAGACATGAAATATTTTGGCATTTTTTGTAGGAAAAAGAAAATGGTTAAATATGATTTGAAGTAGATCTAGATCTATTAAAATATTAGCCAGGCTTATTTTTAACCATTGAATGTGTATTTCTAACAAGTGTAGATTACACGCATGTTGGTCTGACTCTGCACTGTTTGCTTATTAGTCAGATTATGCAATCGCGGCTACAATCCGGATCAGATGTGCATTCGCGGCTACAATCCGGATCAGATGGAAAGGATGCGAAGGCTGAACTTTATACATATGCTTGTCATATATATTGACTGAGGGTGGATTTTCAAGGACCTAAGCCCAACACCGCCTCGAAGGTGTAGCGGTAGAGCGTCCACATCGGATGATGCGGGAAGTCGCGGGTTCGATCCCCGGTCGGGCCATACCAATGTATGGTATTACTTGCGTTCCTTCATTTGCAGTCAGGGTTGCGGGATAAGAAGCATTACGACTTACTCGATGTTGTCAGTATAAATGGATGCAGGAAGTCGCGGGTTCGATCTCCGGCCGGGTCATACCAAAGTATGGTATTACTTGCGTATGGCAGTAATGACGTTCCCTTCTTGGGGTTCAGGTTTACGCGGTAAGAAGCATTACGAATGACTAGATGATGACAGTATAAATGGCACAGAAATACTCTGAACTGCTGTGATATGACTGAAACAAAGTTACAAACGGCATACAAACAAACAACTTAATGCTCAGAAATGAATAAATAGAGAACAACTAACCAGGGCGTCGTACCAAGTCTCCGTGTCGTGACTGTAGTGGTAGCATGAGTTGCCATAGCTTATAAACCCGTTAGGACACGATGCTCCTGAAAAATAGCATGAGTCGCCATATCTTATAAACCCGTTATGACACGATGCTACGTAAATTATAGTATAAGTCGCCATATCTTATAAACTCGTTAGGACACGATGCTCCTTACATATAGCATGAGTCGGCATAGCTTATAAACCTGTTAGAACTTGATGCTACGTAAAATATAGTATTAGTCGCCATATCTTATAAACTCGTTAGGACACGATGCTCCTTACATATAGCATGAGTCGGCATAGCTTATAAACCTGTTAGAACTTGATGCTACGTAAAATATAGTATTAGTCGCCATATCTTATAAACTCGTTAGGACACGATGCTCCTTACATATAGCATGAGTCGGCATAGCTTATAAACCTGTTAGAACTTGATGCTACGTAAAATATAGTATTAGTCGCCATATCTTATAAACTCGTTAGGACACGATGCTCCTTACATATAGCATGAGTCGGCATAGCTTATAAACCTGTTAGAACTTGATGCTACGTAAAATATAGTATTAGTCGCCATATCTTATAAACTCGTTAGGACACGATGCTCCTTACATATAGCATGAGTCGGCATAGCTTATAAACCTGTTAGAACTTGATGCTACGTAAAATATAGTATTAGTCGCCATATCTTATAAACTCGTTAGGACACGATGCTCCTTACATATAGCATGAGTCGGCATAGCTTATAAACCTGTTAGAACTTGATGCTACGTAAAATATAGTATTAGTCGCCATAGCTTATAAATCCGTTAGGACACGATGCTACGTAAAATATAGCATGAGTCGGCATAGCTTATAAATCCGTTAGGACTTGATGCTACGTAAAATATAGCATGAGTCGCCATATCTTATAAACCCGTTATGACACGATGCTACGTAAAATATAGTATTAGTCGCCATATCTTATAAACTCGTTAGGACACGATGCTCCTTACATATAGCATGAGTCGGCATAGCTTATAAACCTGTTAGGACTTGATGCTACGTAAAATATAGCATGAGTCGGCATAGCTTATAAACCTGTTAGGACTTGATGCTACGTAAAATATAGTATTAGTCGCCATATCTTATAAACTCGTTAGGACACGATGCTCCTTACATATAGCATGAGTCGGCATAGCTTATAAACCTGTTAGAACTTGATGCTACGTAAAATATAGCATGAGTCGCCATATCTTATAAACTCGTTAGGACACGATGCTCCTTACATATAGCATGAGTCGGCATAGCTTATAAACCTGTTAGGACTTGATGCTACGTAAAATATAGCATGAGTCGGCATAGCTTATAAACCTGTTAGGACTTGATGCTACGTAAAATATAGTATTAGTCGCCATATCTTATAAACTCGTTAGGACACGATGCTCCTTACATATAGCATGAGTCGGCATAGCTTATAAACCTGTTAGAACTTGATGCTACGTAAAATATAGCATGAGTCGCCATATCTTATAAACTCGTTAGGACACGATGCTCCTTACATATAGCATGAGTCGGCATAGCTTATAAACCCGTTAGGACTTGATGCTACGTAAAATATAGCATGAGTCGCCATATCTTATAAACTCGTTAGGACACGATGCTCCTTACATATAGCACGATTCGCCATAGCTTACAAACCTGTTAGGACTTGATGCTACGTAAAATATAGTATGAGTCGCCATAGCTTATAAATCCGTTAGGGCACGATGCTCCTAAAATATTGCATGAGTTGCCATAGCTTATAAACCTGTAAGAACACGATGCTCCTGAAATATAGCATGAGTTACCATATCTTATAAACCCTTTATAACACGATGCTCCCGAAATATAGCATGAGTCGCCATAGCTTATAAATCCGTTAGGACACGATGCTCCTGAAATATAGCATGAGTTGCCATAGCTTATAAACCCGTAAGGACACGATGCTCCTGAAATATAGCTTATAAACCCTTTATAACACGATGCTCCTGAAATATAGCATGAGTCGCCATAGCTTATAAATCCGTTAGGACACGATGCTCCTGAAATATAGCATGAGTTGCCATAGCTTATAAACCCGTAAGGACACGATGCTCCTGAAATATAGCTTATAAACCCTTTATAACACGATGCTCCTGAAATATAGCATGAGTCGCCATAGCTTATAAACCCGTTAGGACACGTTGCTCCTGAAATATAGCTTATAAACCCGTTAGGACACGTTGCTCCTGAAATATAGCATGAGTCGCCATAGCTTATAAACCCGTAAGGACACGATACTCCTGAAATATAGCATGACTCGCCATAGCTTATAAACCCGTTAGGACACGATGCTCCCGAAATATAGCATCGATCCGAACTCTTCAGCTTCTCTTGTTAACTTGATTTACCCTTGCAACAAATCTGCGAAATTGAACTCAATATGGCCAAAAATATGACAAAGCGCTATACATATTTTATTATCAAATAAGAGTTTTAAACATGGCGGTAAATGGAGAAATTGCTCATCATGAGCAATTTCAGCATTAGCCACAACATGTTCCTGCATATGCGTCCAATTGCGTCTAAGAGGTGGGAAAGCGATAAGATTCGTTTAAAACAAGGACACCGCAAAGCGGATGCATCCCCTCGGTATTCAAAATCCAATTTTGACCCTATGATCTAGAAAATAAACAGGTTTCTAGACCTTGCCATATACTAACTGTATACCAAGAGATGTTATTCCCGTTTATTATTTCTTTATACAAAATGCTGTTACTAAAATAGATCAATCCACGGTATAAATATCAGGCAACTGTGGCTGGAGAATATTCGTCAATGACCTTGACCCTCTAAGTCTAAATGCTATTTTAAGTTAAAACACGTAGCGCTTAGATAAGGCCAGCATATTGAAGACGAGCGAAACGTATACATCAAATACCATTTGAAGAAGACAAACAAGTTGTTTTAAACAATTAAAGATGTAAGAGACAGTCGAAATATTCATAGAAACCATCTCACCGTTAGCTAAAATCAATCCGTTTGACAGCAAAATGAAGATTATTAAAATCATCATGAAAATGGCGGTATATTATATGCACTCCCTTGTTGAACAGGTTTGAACGAATTTTTATCTGGGGTCACGCCACTGGAAAACCTACATTTGGACTTTTAACCTTTTCTCAAAAACAATATATTTGTATCAGACGACGTTGGAAAACATCAAAGCAAGAATATGGGAATTCTCTCTAATCTCTGAAAGAACAATTACTGCATCGGGTTAAAAAACAACAACATAGCGGCAAATGAAGAAATTGCTCATAATGAGCAATTTCTCCATTTGCCACCATGTTTTCAACTCTATTAAATAAGTAATCTTTTTATTTACACAGCGATTCCTTATTCTTGTCAAGATGTTCTGAGTCGTCTGCTGCAGATTTGTTGTATGTGGGAAAGTGTTAATAGATAACGATGCGGGCGGACAGAGCGGCGACTCTAAGAATACTACTTCAAGAAGCACACTCGTTCGTTATTAACCCTTTCCTTCATATAGACGCTTTCTGACGCCTCTGCAGCAGACGGCTTTTAGAAAACATAATGACAAAAGAAGAAATTGCTCAAAACGAGCAATTTCTCCATTTGCCACCATGTTTTCAACTCTATTAAATAATTAATCTTTTATTTATTCAGCGATTCCTTATTCTTGTCAAGATGTTCTGAAAGTCGTCTGCTGCAGATTTGTTGTATGTGGGAAAGTGTTAATAGATAACGATGCGGGCGGACATAGCGCGGTGACTCTAAGAATACTACATCAAGAAGCACACTCGTTTCGTTATTAACCATTTCCTTCATATAGACGCTTTCTGACGCCTCTGCAGCAGACGGCTTTTAGAAAACATAATGACAAAAGAAGAAATTTCTCAAAACGAGCAATTTCTCCATTTGCCACAACGTTTTCCACTTTTAGTCATAGGTTATCCATTCAAGTAAAGAGATTTTCTATGTTTTGACGAAATATGTTCAAAGTCGTCTGCTGCAAAATGGTCGTATGAGGGAAAGGGTTAACACCGGTTTCGATAAGTTCCAAGAAATTACTACTGAAGGTGATGAATACCCCCAGCGGGTGCCTGACAATATGTGTGAGAAATTCACACTCAACTCATTTAAAAATAATTCCAGTGCAACACGCCGACAATATGCACAACTAGGCTTGGTATCAATCATTCTTGTGAAGTTATATTGAATTCTGACCACGGGTTGCTGAGAAATAATGTTCACAAGAAATGTCCAGACCAACGGACCGACCGACAAGCGTGACTCCTATATAGCCCCCCCCCCCCCCCCCCCCCATATACTATGTATCTGGGGGTATAATGAAGCGTTCCTGTTTGAATGATATATCAGATATATGATATACTCAACGATAAAATATAGAGATTTCCCAACTTGAGAAAACCAAACCTATAACATGCTTTTTGTCTACTGAGCAATATCGCCTAGTGTGCGATATAGCTCGCTAGCCGGATTTTTCGGAACTACTTTTTTTAATCTCTAATTTAAACACTTTTAAGCTCCGTTTTCTCTACTTAACACTTTATTTCCACAATGAACAGTTAAATAATCCACAATTGCACGTTTAAATCCGCAAATAAGAGCTTGAATCGACATGACACATTTATTTCAATCAATGTACACATTTGTCGGTGCGCGCTTAGTGACGTCACTGCAAAACTGGCAGATTACGTCATTCAGATCTCTCCGCTTCTGAGCTAAAAATAAATGAGCTGCACTGGGTCATTGTCGTTTAAAAACGAAAATTATCGCAGAGTATATAATATATAGTTTAATAAACATTGTTTTCATGATTTGGAAATTCAATCCCTCGTGAAAGAGATTCTTGCATATAACATCTCGTGCTCGTTTTTATATCGCAAGAATCTCTTCCACTTGGGATTTAAATCCCGTATCATGAAAACAATGTTAATTAAACTATACTGAACCAAAAACGAAATCCATTGCTGACTGCTTGACAGCGACGTCGCATTGAGAGCACAAGTCTGTTTATGTCAGCCTGTGGGATGTTAAAAACCGTATCTTGTCACGAGCGACACGGGGCCTGGCATTATCTTGTTGTAGTGTCGATATGACGCGATGGGCCTGAAGCAGAGGGACACCATGAGGACGTAATATGTTTTCCCTATATGACTGTGCATTCAGATTCCCCTCGATAACAACCAGTGGGGTGCAATACCCGTAAGCAATACCGCCCAACACCATAACCGAACCCCCACCCCCAAACCTATCTCGCTCCAGTACGCAACAGTCAGCGTAACGCTCATTCCTACGTCGGTACACTCGTACTGGGCGTAATCTCTAGATAATGCAAATCTCGATTCATCCGTAAAGAGAATCGTCCGCCAAAGCTGTCTTGTCCAATGCATATGTCCCAGTGCCCATTGCTCTCTGCTATTGCGATGGCGGCGCGTCAAAGGCGACCCGACGTACGGACGACGTCCGTGCAAACCGTTATCGGCTAAACGATTCCGCAGTCTGGGCGGAAATCCGGTTGTTGTGTGTATCGGGGGGAACGGCAGATGTAGCTGTTTCGGTGAGAAATCAGTTTCGTAGGTGCTGGTTCATGATATAGCGGTCTTTGGCTCGAGTCGTGACACGCGGTCTGCCACTCCGTGGCAAGTCCCTAGAACTTCCGGTTTGCGCAAATCGCCGCTGAAGGCTCCTCACTGCCTGCACAGATGACCCAACTCGTGCTGCAACCTCTGCAGTAGGAACCCCAGCCTCAAGCATGCCTATGGCTCGCTCTCGTAAATTTTCCGGAATTCTCGGCATTGAAATTCCGACTCAAAAAACTTCAGCTTAAAGACGTTTTTTATTTCTTCAGTATGTATACAGCCAGAGCAATAACTTGGCGTACACGAATATCCGATCAGTGGACAGGGTATGCTCATCCCTAACGTGCACGTGAAAATCGCCTTTTGCTTTAAATAAGCGGACCTGCTTTTTATCCAGGGATTAACGTGTCGATTTTGTAAAGTAGAACAGGTTTACAAATAACCGCGTGTATATTTATGCGTAGATCTTTTAGGTAAACCTGAAAATGTTGTATGTACTTAACGAAAGTTTCTTTTTTGGTTCAGTATAGATATATCATGGTCTTGTCTTGGTAAAATATCAGAACTCCCAGTCAATTTGGTATCTCATCTAGACATCGGTTCAGCAACCCAATTTCTCCCACTGCAATATTGACGTATACAACTACATGTATATGTACTACCATTTTCTCCAGGGGTTGTAAGTTCGAATCCCGGCTCTGCTAACTTTCTTTCCGAGGATTGACAAAAGTCAATGCGACATGCGTCATTCTTCTTCCACCAATGGGCTAAGTCTATGTGGAAAAGCAGCCAGTTGCTTGTTGTGTGGAGTACTGGTGTGAGAAAACCAGGAAATGCATCAGTAGGTGAACTGGCCGCCGTGATATAACGGAGAAATTGTTAAAAACGGCGTTAAACCCCAATCAACTACTATTTTCAAATATATATATATATATATGTGTCATGAATCGACCCATTTAAACTGACGCATAAACCCAAAAGATGTTCCACAAAATATAGCCTCGTTTAATCTCTCACCTTTCCCACATACATGTACATACGACTTCTGAGTAATTTCTCCTTTTGACGCAATGTTTTCAACTCATTTTAAAGTCTGCTGCAGATTTGTTGTATGTGGGTCAACTATCCCCTTTCCTCATACGACAATTCTGCAGCAGACGACTTTGAACATATTTTGTCAAAAAATAGAAAATCTCTAAAATTGAATGGATAACCTATGACTAAAAGTGGAAAACATTGTGGCAAAAGGAGAAATTGCTCATTTTGAGCAATTTCGGTTTTCAAAAAGCCGTCTGCTGCAGAAAGCGTCTATGTGAGGGAAAGGGTTAACCTTCCTACAACTTTCTTACACCAGTACTCCATACACATTTCTCCTCACCCAACCGGCTACCTTCCCTCACATGTTCAAGCCATTGATGGACTACGAATGAGCCAGTCAAAATAACCATTGTTAAAGAATGTAAGCCGCGGAGCCCGGGTTAGAACCCCTGAACCCCGGACGGACAGCCATACTCGTTATCGACTGATCGTCTTTCGATTCAACAGACAGCCAGCAGAAATGGGTGACTGTATGCTTCCCTTTAGGCGAGAATAAAAACAACTGTAAAGGTTGGTCTTCTTTTAACATGGAAAACAAATCAAAACTCATTGACAAAATAGTTTATTCATTTACCCTTGACCACTATAACAAAGGGTTAATATACAGATCTATGTCAAATACAAAATACAGATCGATAAACATGATACAGGATATCCAAAATTATCAATGCAATATCGTCTTAGAAAATGCACCTCTTGGCCATATAAATCAAACGGTAAAGTTCAGAGCGCTTTGACAGTAAGTATGTGCCCAGACTTACCCGATTCTGGCCTTTGTGTGAAGTTAACAACAAAATATCAACATACAACACTTTATTAACCTCCCTTTCCCACATACAAACAAATCTGCAGCAGTAGACTTCGAAAACATTTAGGCAAATATACATAAAATCTTTTTAAGTAGAAGCATAGTTATTACATAGCATTGATAACATTGAAGCAAAAGGAGAAAATTGCTCATTATGAGCAATTTCTACTTCTGCTGCAATGTATTTAACCCTTTCCCTCATACGACAATTCTGCAGCAGACGACTTTAAACGTATTTTGTCAAAACATAGAAAATCTCCATAATTGAATGGATAACCTATGACAAAAAGTGGAAAACATTGTGGCAAAAGAGAAATTGCACGTTTTGTGCACTTTCTTTTTTGTCACTATGTTTTCAAAACGACGTCTGCTGCAGAGGCGTCAGAAAGCGCCTATATGAGGGAAAGGGTTAAAAGTCATCAGTATGTGGGAAAGGGTTAATTAATTTGTGTGTTGCAACCGGATTATTCTCAATCATGTTTACAAACAAAAATACAGACTGCTAATTTCACTATTTTAGCCATGCATCACAAAAACCAACCTTGGCATGTTTTAAAGGCTGTAGCAATAAAATTGCATACTTGTATACGGTAATCAGATTTTGATAAAAAAAAAAATTGTTCTAAGTTGATCGGAGTTCATGTAGTAACAGGCTGATCTGGATAGTTGCTGGTCCGAATACTTTTCTTTTTTCAAAGATCTATCAAAACCCTCAAAAATGAAATTAATACCCAGTAACTGCTCTCCAAAAACTCATCTTGAAGTCGTATAATATTATATATCTCATTGCAAACAATAATAAAAGAAATCCAATTATATATAATAATAAGTTGCATCAAAAATTTAGCACATAATGCAAATATATATAGAGATATGCAAAAGAAACGAAACAAAAAACTTGAAAACAAATATTAACAAAATATGATAATTTGTGTTGTATGAAGGTCATGAATTTCAACCTTTTTTATAAAACATAAATTCAAAATGAATACAACCTAATTACATGTATCTTGAGATTCTTAACCCTTTCCACCATATAGATGAAAACATTGTCACAAAAGGAGAAAATGCTCATGGTGAGCAATTTCTTCATTTGCCAAAATCTTTCCAATTTTAATCAATAATTGTCATTTCATTTATAGGGAGTTTCCATAATTTTGACTTGAATATTTTAAAAGTCGTCTGCTGCAGACTTGTTGTATGTGGGAAATTGTTAATAAGTTGTCTGTATCAGAAAAAAGTTAATAATACCCTAACACAACAATGAGGAAAAACAACCTTTACAAGGACCGAGGCATCTAAGGCCATTCTTACATACAACCAATTCTCAAAGGATCCATCCCTATGTGTAAATGAAAGTGTGTTGGACAGACAAAATAAAAGTTCTCAAAGGATCCGTATGTGTCACATACCAATATATCAGTAAGTGAACGTGCGTTGGACAGACAAAATAAAAGTTCTCAAAGGATCCCTATGTGTCACATACCAATATATCAGTAAGTGAACGTGTGATAGACAGACAAAATAAAAGCTCTCAAAGGATCCCTATGTGTCACATACAAATATAACAGTAAGTGAACGTGTGTAGGACAGACAAAATAAAAGTTCTCAAAGGCTCCCTATGTGTCACATACCAATATACCAGTAAGTGAACGTGTGATGGACAGACAAAATAAAAGTTCTCAAATGATCTCTATGTGTCACATACCAATATAACAGTAAGTGAACGTGTGATGGACAGACAAAATAAAAGTTCTCAAATGATCTCTATGTGTCACATACCAATATAACAGTAAGTGAACGTGTGATGGACAGACAAAACAAGCAAATTCATGAAATTTATATCCCCCGCTTGCAGGAAATATTGTAGGAATAAAGTCCGCCGAAAGTGACGATCGAACTTGGCCTAGTACGTTCACATTTGTGGCAGTAATTGCAAGGAAACAGCAACAAACGACATTTTTTGTTAATTAAGGGGCCATAACTCCACCGAATAAAGTCCGCCGAAAGTGACGATCGAACTTGGCCTAGCCCTTAAGGCATTTAACCTTGTTACCAAGTTTGAAAAAAAAAGGTTCACATTTGTGGCAGTTATTGCACGGAAACAGCAACAAACGACATTTTTTGTTAAATAAGGGGCCATCACTACACCAAATAAAGTCCGCCGAAAGTGACGATCGAATTTGGCCTAGACCTTAAGGCATTAAACCTAGTTACCAAGTTTGAAAAAAAAAGGTTCACATTTGTGGCAGTTATTGCACGGAAACGGCAACAAACGACATTTTTTGTTAAATAAGGGGCCATAACTCCACCGAATAAAGTCCAACGAAGGTGATGATCGAACTTGGCCTAGCCCTTAAGGCATTTAACCTTGTTACTAAGTTTGAAAAAAAAAAAGGTTCACATTTGTGGCAGTTATTGCACGGAAACAGCAACAAACAACATTTTTTGTTAAATAAGGGGCCATCACTACACCAAATAAAGTCCGCCGAAAGTGATGATCGAATTTGGCCTAGCCCTTAAGGCATTTAACCTTATAACCAAGTTTGAAAAAAAAAGGTTCACATTTATGGCAGTTATTGCACGGAAACAGCAACAAACGACATTTTTTGTTAAATAAGGGGCCATCACTACACCGAATAAAGTCCGCCGAAACTGACGATCGAACTTGGTCTAGCCCTTAAGGCATTTAACCTTGTTACCAAGTTTGGAAAAAAAGGTTAACATTTGTGGCAGTTATTGCACGGAAACGAAGTGTGACGAACAGACAGACAGACGGACGGACGGACAAACCCAAATTAATAACCCCCCTTTTTTCTCAAAGGATCCCTATGTGTCACATACCAATATTACAGTAAGTGAAAGTGTGTTGGACAGACAAAATAAAAGTTCTCAAATGATCTCTGTGTCACATACCAATATAACAGTAAGTGAACGTGTGATGGACAGACAAAATAAACGTTCTCAAAGGATCCCTTTGTGTCACATGCCAATACTACAGTAAGTGAAAGTGTGTTGGACAAACGAAATAAAAGTTCTCAAAGGATCCCTTTGTGTCACAAGTGTAAGTGTGATTGACAGACGACAGGAGAAGTGATCCCTATGTGTCTCCTTGTCAAGGCAGACGGTACAAATAGGTATTAATCTCCATACGCAACAAAATATTAAACATTTAACATTTTCCAAGTACCATGGCAAGTAAGGCCATCCTTACATACATCCCATTCTCAGCTTGTCTGAAATAGGCAGCTCTCGGGTCTGTATCAAATGTGGCACTGAAACAAATCAAGACAAAAAGATTTACAATAAACCCCACAGAGAATCTGCAGGAGACATTGGAAATCAAAACGAGCAATTTCTCCTTTTCCCACAATGTTTTCCACTTTTAGTCATAGGTTATCCATTCAATTATACAGATTTTCTATTTTTTGACCAATATACTATATGTTCAAAGTCGTCTGCTGCAGAATTGTCGTATAAGGGACAGATTTAATTAAGACAACTGTAACTTGATTCAGTTAACTCAAACCATTTTCTCAGGGTTATTAGGACCAGAGCTCTAGATCAAAGGGAGTTCTGCATGTTCTAAAACCCTTATTTGACATTCAAACCCTATGTTGTGGGTACTCAAAAGAATCGTCTCAGTGAGACGATTCTTTTGAGTACCCACATCATAGGGTTTGGTTGAATAATGAAAAAGACATTTTGGGGAAAAGAGCTGTAAACCCCTTCTTATTGAGACCCCTGAGGACATTCATGAAGAAATGGTAAAACATACAATGTAACCGCAAGACAAGAAATCTATTATACTTTTATTTTTTATGTTTCTGAATTTGAATGCAAGATGAATTATCATTTCTTTCTCATGAATGACCAAGTGTCTATTGTTTTCATCTGATGGGAAACAGTATATGTGGGGTAGCCAGTTGTAACAGAATAATGTTTGTCTAGAGTTCTAAAGCAAGTTACCAAGGGAATACATAGATAGGTGAACTGGCTGCCATGATGAGAATGGTGTTAAACACCCAAATCAATCAACAATTTTCTGCAATTAAAAACAACGTTTTCTCACATGCAGAATGATGCATATGCAGCACCCAACTTGTATAATGAGCAATTTCTCCTCGTGCCACAATGTCTTTCAACTCTATATTTGATACTCATCCTCTCATCTAAGGTGATTGTTTACATTTTCGCCAAGATGTTTTTAAAGACCTCCGCTGCATAATTGCCGTATGCGGGAAAAGACTACGGGCAGGCGATACAAAGCTGCAAACTTTTGACATTGAAAATTTATAAAAACAAGAGGGCCATGATGGCCCTATATCGCTCACCTGATTTAATAGAACTTCAATAGTTTTCAAAGTTTTTACTCTTTTTAGGCCAATACTTTTGGACAAGAAGATTTTTAAAGTTTTAACAATGCACATATAAGGAAAACAAGCTCCGCCCCCTGGCCGCCATGTTTTTCAACGGATTGGAAATATTTGTACAATCTTGGTAAAGGGTGCCCCAAGGAACATTTGTGCAAAATAATTTTTAAATCAGGCCAGTTCTTTTGGACAAGAAGATTTTTAAAAATTTAACAAGAGGGCCATGATGGCCCTATATCGCTCACCTGATTTAATAGAACTTCAATAGTTTTCAAAGTTTTTACTCTTTTTAGGGAAAACAAGCTCCGCCCCCTGGCGGCCATGTTTTTCAACGGATCAAAAATATTTAAACAATCTTGGTAAAGGGTGCCCCAAGGAACATTTGTGCAAAATAATTTTTAAATCGGGCCAGTACTTTTGGACAAGAAGATTTTTAAAGTTTTAACAATGCATATATAAGGAAAACAAGCTCCGCCCCCTGGCCGCCATGTTTTTCAACGGATTGGAAATATTTGTACAATCTTGGTAAAGGTTGCACCAAGGAACATTTGTGCAAAATTATTTTCAGATCGGCCCAGTACTTTTGGACAAGAAGATTTTACAAAGTTTTAACAATGCACATATAAGGAAAACAGGCTCCGCCCCCTGGCGGCCATGTTTTTCAACGGATTGGAAATATTTGAACAATCTTGGTAAAGAGTGTCCCAAGGAACATTTGTGCAAAATAATGTTCAAATCGGGCCAGTACTTTGGGACAAGAAGATTTTTAAAGTTTTAACAATGCACATGTAAGGAAAATAAGCTCCGCCCCCCTGGCGGCCATGTTTTTCAACGGATTGGAAATATTTGAACAATCTTGGTAGAGGGTACCTCAAGGAACATTTGTGTAAAATAATTTTCAAATCGGGCCAGTATTTTGGACAAGAAGATTTTTTAAGATTTGGCAATTTTTCCCTTTTCTGATGCTGCAGCAACCAAAGTTCTACTTGGAATTAATTTCTTTGAACAACTTTGAAAGAGGACTACCTAAGGACCATTCCTGTGAAGTTATTTTGAAATCTGTTCATTGGTTTAGTAGGAGAAGTCATTTGTAGGAAATTGTTAACAGACGCCGACGACGACGACGACGACGGACGCCGGACGGTGAGTGATCACAAAAGCTCACCTTGCACTTCGTGCTTAGGTGAGCTAAAAACAAACAAAGTACCAACCTGATTTCAGAGTTCCTGGGTAACGGATGCATCACCACCATTTTGACCTTGGCCTTGGTCATCAGTTCTGGGGTCACTATGAACTGATCACACATCTGGAAATTAGCAATATATATAGAATACATTTTTATCACAATGTCTTCAAAAGTCATCTGCTCGAAATGCATTTAAAATGGTCTGCAGGGAAAGGGTAAACGAGTCAATGGTGATGATACTTGACTTCAGAAGGAGCTTGTATGGGAATGGTACTATATTACACAGTCAGACTACTACATTAATCCACATATAGAGCAGTCTTCTGATTCATTTGGTGCTTTGATGCGGCTTTCCAACAATTTTTCAGCTATCAAACGTGTCCTGCGTAAGTTGCCAGTACTTATGGATCTTTTATCCTGACACCAGCGAGTCAAAAATAACACTAACCTCACAATCTTGAGCATCAAGGAGGGAAAACTATTACTACCATTTTTAAAGTCTTCTGTATGACCTGGCCCCCGATTATATTCGCCAACTTCCACAATTGAAGTGCATGCTCTACTCCTAGAACCAACAAAGGGGTCTATTCAACCATTTCCCTCATACTACAATTCTGCAGCAGACGACTTTGAACATATTTTGACAACAAATAGAAAATCGCTATGATGAATGTATAGTGTTTTATGGCGCATCGACAGCTAAGGTCATTTAGCGCGCTTTAGAAAATCGCTATAACTGGATGGATAACCTATGACTAAAAGTGGAAAACATTGTGGCAAAAGGAAAAATTGCTCGTTTTGAGCAATTTCTTCTTTTGTCACTATGTATTCAAAAAGCTGTCTGCTGCAGAGGCGTCAGAAAGCAAAGCGTCTATATGAGGGAAAGGGTTTAATACTTAAAGAAGAAGGGAAAACACTTACTTGTTCATAGTGAGATATCGACTCAAATCTCTCCTTCTGTATTCTAGTCATATACAAAACATCCGTCTTAGGCAGTGCATCTTCCAGTGACGTGAACACTTCCTGGTGTATACCCTTGTGGTTAACAAACTCAACAATTTCGTCCGGCATTCGAAGCGATGTGGGAGAAACGTATCGAAGGTTCACTCGGTAATTCGTCAACATTTTGGCCAAAGAATGGACAGTCCTGCCATGCTTTAAATCCCCGACCATGGTGATCTGCCAACGAAAACCAAACTTAAATGTCTGACACAACTAGAATTGTGTCATCAATACGCTCCACTTAGGTTACACCTCCATTGTCATTAACTCCCCTTTCCCACATACAACTTATCTGCAGCAGATGACTTTGAAATCATAAATGCAAACAACTTATCTGCAGCAGATGACTTTGAAAACGTAAACGCAAACAACTTATCTGCAGCAGATGACTTTGAAAACATAAACACAAACAAATTTCTGGGTAAATTAAAGTATTAAGATTGAATAGAGTTGAAAACATTTTTGCAAAAGGAGAAATTGCACATATATTAATCAATTTCTCATTTTGCCACAACGGTTTCAAAAGTTGTTCGCAAGTTGGCCAAGGTTAACGCTTTCCGACAAACAGATGCTTTCTGACGCCTCTTCAGCAGACAACATGCTGAAAAATGGAGAAATTTCTCCATTTGCCAAAACATTTTTAAACTCTATTCAATTACTATACTTTCATTTATTGAGATTTTTCCTAGTTTTTGTCTAAATGATTTCAGATTTGTTGTGTGTTGGAAAGGGTTAAGAAGAAGGTTGCTTCACAAATGTCCTTCTATGATTCAGCATGTGTTTTCATGTATATAGTAACTTTCAGATATAGAAGACAGACGGATTGACTGATGGATAGACAAAATAGCAATCAGCATGTCCTTCACCAAATTAAATAACAACAAGAGTGCCAAATTGTCACTAAATATGCCTGTAAGTGATTTGGCCAACTTTTTTCATCCCAATAAACATTCACATCCACTTCGATGATTCAAGGGCCATTATCCAGAAGTACCTTGCGCGATTTGGCTTGTAATCAAACTCGGCCCAGACATGTTCACCAAGTTTGATGAAGATCAGATAAAACTTGTTCAACTTAGAAAGCTGTTCTTGAACACTACCCTCTTGCTGCAGGTGTTTCCATAAAAAGGATTTGAAATCCAGTGTAATATAGAGTATGAAAAACTTACCGTAAGTCCATTGACAGTACCAATCTCCTCTCTTATCGTAAACACATCCAGCAGGGCCTGGGTTGGATGTTCTCCTGTACCGTCTCCAGCATTAATCACCGGTTTATGACAGGTACTTGCTGCGTTTTGAACGGCATTCGGTTCTGGATGTCTCACAACCAGTATGTCACTGTATCCACTCATTACTTGCACAGTATCTGAAACAAATCAGTGACAAGACATTGTATTGACTCATTACTTTGTTTTACAGTATCTGAAACAAATCAGTGACAAGACATTGTATGGACTCATTACTTTGTTTACAGTATCTGAAACAAATCAGTGACAAGACATTGTATTGACACATTACTTTGTTTACAGTATCTGAAACAAATGAGTGACAAGACATTGTATTGACACATTACTTTGTTTACAGTATCTGAAACAAATCAGTGACAAGACATTGTATTGACTCATTACTTTGTTACAGTATCTGAAACAAATGGGTGAAAAAACAATGTATCCACTCATTACACAGTATCTGAAACAAACCATCGACAAAACACTACACAGTATCTGAAACAAACCAGCAACAAAATACTTTATGAGCTCATTACTTGTAAATAATCTGAAACAGACCAGCAACAAGACATTGTATCAACTCATTACTTGTATATAATCTGAAACAGACCAGCAACAAGACATTGTATCAACACATTACTTGTAAATAATCTGAAACAGACCAGCAACAAGACATTGTATCAACACATTACTTGTATATAATCTGAAACAGACCAGCAACAAGACATTGTATCAACACATTACTTGTATATAATCTGAAACAGACCAGCAACAAGACGTTGTATCAACAACTCATTACTTGTATATAATCTGAAACAGACCAGCAACAAGACGTTGTATCAACAACTTATTACTTGTATATAATCTGAAACAGACCAGCAACAAGACATTGTATCAACACATTACTTGTATATAATCTGAAACAAGAACAAGACACTTTAGCCACTCATTACTTGTATAGAAACTGAAACAAGCCAGTGACAAGACATTGTATCAACAACTCATTACTTGTATATAATCTGAAACAGACCAGCAACAAGACGTTGTATCAACAACTCATTACTTGTATATAATCTGAAACAGACCAGCAACAAGACATTGTATCAACACATTACTTGTAAATAATCTGAAACAGACCAGCAACAAGACATTGTATCAACACATTACTTGTATATAATCTGAAACAGACCAGCAACAAGACATTGTATCAACACATTACTTGTATATAATCTGAAACAGACCAGCAACAAGACGTTGTATCAACAACTCATTACTTGTATATAATCTGAAACAGACCAGCAACAAGACGTTGTATCAACAACTTATTACTTGTATATAATCTGAAACAGACCAGCAACAAGACATTGTATCAACACATTACTTGTATATAATCTGAAACAAGAACAAGACACTTTAGCCACTCATTACTTGTATAGAAACTGAAACAAGCCAGTGACAAGACATTGTATCAACAACTCATTACTTGTATATAATCTGAAACAGACCAGCAACAAGACGTTGTATCAACAACTCATTACTTGTATATAATCTGAAACAGACCAGCAACAAGACATTGTAACAACACATTACTTGTAAATAATCTGAAACAGACCAGCAACAAGACATTGTATCAACACATTACTTGTATATAATCTGAAACAGACCAGCAACAAGACACTGTATCAACACATTACTTGTATATAATCTGAAACAGACCAGCAACAAGACATTGTATCAACACATTACTTGTATATAATCTGAAACAAGAACAAGACACTATAGCCACTCATTACTTGTATAGAAACTGAAACAAGCCAGTGACAAGACGCTGTATCAACTTATTACTTGTACAGAATCGGAAACAAGCCGGTGCAAATGTATTAATATGTTTATGGTCGTGTCTGTTCTTCAATGTTGTTCTGTACAACTACATGGTAGACATAAAAGATGCTTGCCAAGTCGTGTTGCTAGTATGCTTTGGCCAATTCAATTCTCAATACTTCTAATTTTTTTCGAAAAAGTGTCGAAAATTGAAAGCGGCAGCTTCATGTATAGGTTAAACATACTTGGAAAAGAAGATGTTGCTTATTTGGAGCAATTCCGCTTGTCACTTTCTGACGCATCTGTAGCAGATGTTTTTTTGAAAACATAGTGACAAAAGAAGAAATTGCTCAAGATGAGCAATTTCTCCTTTTGCCACAATGTTTTCCCCTTTTAGTCATAGGTTATCCATTCAATTATAGAGATTTTCTATTTTTTGACAAAATATGTTCAAAGTCGTCTGCTGCAGAATTGTCATATGAGGGAAAGGGTTAATGATTTCGAAATGTCTCTGCTGCAGAGGTTTCAAAGGCTACTGTATCAAAGGTAAGCATCAGGTCCATACATACCATCCATGGATTCTCCCTTTTTAACGGAGGAAGATCCCGCCTCAAAGTTAACCACAGAACCGCCAAGTCTGTTCATAGCTGCAGCAAAGGAACAGCTGGTCCTCGTGCTTACTTCAAAAAACATGGATGCCATCACTTTGCCCTGCAATCATATATAATACGCCATTTTCAACATTATCTTAATTGTATCATGACAACAGCACACTTGGTTTAAACAATGATTTATTTCATTTATAAGTTTGTTTGTTTGTATTGCGTTTCATGCCACTTTTAACAAATTTTCAGTTATATCACGACATTTCCTGGGTAAGTTATCAGTATGTCTGGTCCATTTATCCTGACACCAGGGAGTCTATTGTAATGCTAACCCTGCAACCCAGAGTGCCAAGGTCATAATTAACATTTTCAATGATAGAGGTACAATTGAAAACTAAAACTATCACTGAAGATTATAAATACCCCCAAAACAGCACCTTGATCTACACCATAACTTAATAAGTAAAAGGGCCATAACTCTGTACAATAACATGCAATTGTAAGACCTTTAGGATATGCACATCTCCTCTTGGTATAGAAGCTTCATGTAAATTTTTTATTGAATTCCACCCAGTGGTTTGTAAGAAATAGGCCGGACAAAATATGGCTTCTGACCGACCTACAGACTTAATAATAAGAGGGCGGGCCTTAACTCTGTAAAATAACATGCAATTGTAAGACGTTTAGGATAGGCACATCTCCTCTTGGTATAGAAGCGTCATGTAAAATTTTATTGAATTCCACCAAGTGGTTTGTAAGAAATAGGCCGGACAAAATATGGCTTCCGACCGACCGACAGCCCGACACAGTGACTCCTATATACCCCCTCCTCTTCAAAGGGGGCATAAAAACATTTCCAAGGATTGAGCAATAAGCTCATTGTTCCTAGGTGAATTGCCAGTAGAAGAACAGAAATTGTGCCTTGCCCAAGAGCACTTTGTGAGTCACTTTCTGACACCTCTGCAGCAGACAGCTTTTTGAAAACATTGTGACAAGAGAAGAAATTGCTTGTTTGAGCAATTTCTCCTTTTGCCACAATGTTTTCCACTTTTAGTCATAGGTTATCCATTCAATTAAAGAGATTTTCTATTTTTGACAAAATATGTTCAAAGTCGTCTGCTACAGAATTGTCATATGAGGGAAAGGGTTAAGACACTTTCAAGAAATTTTCCGTTTAAAAACGGTGTTCCCCGGGTTGGATACCAGTAATACTTGTCCATTTTTCCTTACACCGTATTTATTCATTGGGATCTGAGGCCACTTTCAACTTTATTCATTACCCCTGGGTAAACAAAACCAGACTTTCGCTCGAAAAAAGTGCCTTGCTCAAGAGCACTCCACCATCGTTACATTTTAACCCATTACTTCACACAGACGACATTTGACACCTGCAATTGAACATGACTTTTGAAAACATTGTAATAAAAGGTGAAATTGCTCAAAACAAGCAATTTCACCTTTTATTGCAATATTTTCAACTCTTTATCAAGATAAATCTTTCAGTTTTCTAGACTGTTGAAATTGTTTGTCTGATGATTGTCAAGCATGTGAAGCGAACTCATCTGGGTTTTTTTCTTAAATCTAAAAAGGGGCATTACTGAATAATCATTAAAGCTAAAGTTATGTGACTTGGTATAGACATGCATATTGTTTCAAGGAACACGTGTACCAAGTTTAATCTGAAAATGTTGTAACAGATTTTGAGTTATGAGGTAAGATTAAAGATTTATGACGACACAGGCGCCAAGAGCATCACAATAGCCTGACCTATTTTCTCCGGAAAAAAAAACGAGCTAAAAATACCTTTAAGATATAATCCAATGGTCTGTCTTTTTGTACACATGCCCGGAAATGATGAGCCAAGTTGAATAATTGATGAAGCTGAAAAATAGAAAATCCTTGCATTGTTCTTTACCAGATTTGAAATCTTTGTGGCAGAAGGAGAAATTGTTGGGCTCCTTACAGGCAATTTCTCCTTTTGCCGCAATGATTTCAACTCTATCCAATAACTATACTTTCACTTTTTGAGATTTTCCAAATCTTTATCTATTTTGCAAACCCCTTCGGCTGCAGATTTGTCACTATCATATTTAACCCTTTCCCACATATAGATGCTTTCTGACACCTCTGCAGCAGATGACTTTTGAAAATATTGTGTCAAATGGAGAAATTACTCATAATGCTACTATGTTTTCAACTTCATTTAATAATTATGCTTTCGTTTAAGGAGATTTTCCATGTTTTGTCCAGTAGTTACAGAGGAGAAGTTATTTGAAGTCAAAAGTTAAAGCGCACATGCACAATGGACAGATCACCATGACAAAAGCTGGGTTGGCTTATGGCCAGTGGAGCTAAAAACAAGAGGGCCAAGATGGCCCTAAATCGATCACCTGAATGATAGTTAATTAGAAGCAAATATCTGTGAAAATTTGATCAGGAGTTCAAATGAAACTGCAAGGAGTGGACACTCAGTTAAAGAAATAGTTTATCAGTAAAAGCCATTTTTATCTTGAAATCTAACAAGAGCTTTCTCAATTTCTGATGCTGCAGCAACAAAGGTTCTACACAGAATGCAAGTCTTTGAACAATTTTGAAAGAGGACCATCAAAGGAACATTCTTGTGAAGTAACGTTGAAATTGGTCAAGTGGAATGGTAGGAGTTGTCATTTGTAGCTAAAAGTTCAATTTACCCCTTTTGTGATGACGTGAGGTTGCTATGATTTTGTAACCAATCAAAACGCCTTGAACAAATTAAATGTAGAGGATCACTGAAGTAGGATTTATATTCAATTTCCTTAATATCAGACAAGAACTTAAAACAAGAGGGCCATGATGGCCCTGGAATCGCTCACCTGATTTTTTTCTTCACTTTAGCTATATAAGCCCCGCCATCTGGCAAACATAGTTTCCGACCAATCGACTTGGCTTGAAGGAATCTGTTAGAGGGTCACCCTAGGAACATTTCTACAAAATTATTTGAAAATCGGCCTGACACTTTTGGAGGAGAAGATTTTTTAAGTTTTCACTATAGCCATAAAAGACAAAATAGCCCCGACCCCTTGTGGCCATGTTTTTTGACCAATCAACATGGCTTGAAGGAATCTGATAGAGGGTCATCCAAGGAACATTTCTACAAAATTATTTGAAAATCGGCCTGACACTTTTGGAGAAGAAGATTTTTTAAGTTTGCACTATAGCTATATAAGGCAAAATAGCCCCGCCCCCCCTGGCGGCCATAATTTTTGACCAATCAACATGGCTTAAAGGAATCTGATAGAGGGTCATCCAAGGAACATTTCTACAAAATTATTTGAAAATCAGCCTGACACTTTTGGAGGAGAAGATTTTTTAAGTTTTCACTATAGCCGTATAAGGCAAAAAAGCCCCGCCCCCCTGGCGGTCATGTTTTTCGACCAATCAACATGGCTTCAAGGAATCTGATAGAGAGTCACCCAAGGAACATTTCTACAAAATAAGTTCAAAATCTGCCAACCAATTTGGGAGGAGAAGAATTTTGAAGTTTTTTTCGTTTCGTTGCCATGGAAACCAGAATTCTGTATGGATCCCAATAATTTGAAGGAATTCTGGTGACGTCATTGAGAGGATGCTTTCTGTGAAGTTTCATCCCAATTGACCCACTGGTTACTGAGTAGAAGATGTTGAAGATTTTTTAAGTTTTCACTATAACCATAAAAGGCAAAATAGCCCCGCCCCCTGGCGGCCATGTTTTTCAACCAATCAACATGGCTTGAAGGAATCTGATAGAGGGTCACCCAAGGAACATTTCTACAAAATTATTTGAAAATCGGCCTGACACTTTTGGAGGAGAAGATTTTTTAAGTTTGCACTATAGCCATATAAGGCAAAATAGCCCCCCCCCCCCCCCCTGGCGGCCATGTTTTTCGACCAATCAACATGGCTTGAAGGAATCTGATAGAGGGTCACCCAAGGATCATTTCTACAAAATAATTTGAAAATCGGCCTGACACTTTCGGAGGAGAAGATTTTTTAAGAATTTTGAAGTTTTTTTCATTTCGTTGCCATGGAAACCAGAATTCTGCATGGATCCCAAAAATTTTAAGGAATTCTGGTGAGGACATTGAGAGGATGCTTTCTGTGAAGTTTCATCCCAGTTGACCCACCGGTTACAGAGGAGAAAATGTTGACGGACGACGGACGCCGGACATAGGGCGATCACAATAACTCACCCTGAGCACTTCGTGCACAGGTGAGCTAAAAAATGGAATTTCCAAATTTTGTCATTTTGCCCCTTTTCTGATGAAGATTTTTAAAGCTTGGACATTTTGCCCCCTTTCTGATGCCGCAGCAACCCTGGCGGCCATGTTTTTCAACCGATCGGAAATATTTGAACAATCTTGGTAAAGGGTGCCCCAATGAACATTTGTGGAAAATAATTTTCAAATCGGGCCAGTACTTTTGGACAAGAAGATTTTTAAAGTTTTAACAATGCACATATAAGGAAAATAAGCTCTGCCTCCTGGTGGCCATGTTTTTCAACGGATCGGAAATATTTGAACAATCTTGGTAGAGGGTACCCCAAGGAACATTTGTGCAAAATAATTTTCAAATCGGGCCAGTACTTTTAGACAAGAAGATTTTTTAAGATTTGGCAATTTTCTCCTTTTCTGTTGCCGCAGCAACCAAAGTTCTCGATGGAATTCATATCTTTGAACAATTTTCAAAGAGGTCCACCAAAGGAACATTCCTGTGAAGTTTGGTTGAAATTGGTCAAGTGGTTAAGGAGGAGATGATCTAAATGTCTAAATGTTAACGACGGACAACGCCAGACGGACAAAAAGTGATCAGAATAGCTCACCTTGAGCCTTTGGCTCTAGGTGATCTAAAAATGCTCATAACGAGAAAAAAATCTCTTTCTACCAAAATGTTTTAAAAAGTCGTCAGTCAGTCTGTGGGAAAAGATTACTATTCAAACTAGGTATATCAGACCTCTAATACACAACTTCTTCTGAATTATGATCAAGTTTAACCCATTCCCCACATACAACAATTCTGCAACAGACAACTTTGAACATTATTTCGTCAAAAAATAGAAAATCTCTGTAATTGAATGTATAACCTATTACTAAAAGTGGAAAACAGTGTGGCAAAAGGATAAATTACTCGTTTTGAGCAATTTCTTCTTTTGTCACTATGTTTTCAAAAAGCCGTCTACTGCAGAGGCGTCAGAAAGCGTCAAACTAAGACACACACCTGGTCCTTTGTGAAAGCTTGTACCGACAGCACATGGTGCCCTGTTAGACCGGGGGTGAAATGGGGGATGGCCTGGCTGTGTGCCATCATATGTTGAGCCTGAGGCGAAAAACCAAGGTAATCCCTCCGACCAAAGTCACCGGAATCTGCCCGTAGTCCATCTGGAAAATAAAAGCGATTTGGAGTTCAGGAAGTGGGTAAGTGCTAACTATGATTATGTATTACGACATAAATGTGAAAAGCTGATTAAGAATAATAATTAATCCTGATTGTATTAACACTGTTTTTATGTTTTTCTGAAAAAGATTGGAACAAATTGTTAATCCATTCAACGCAATTTTTTTAAATATTGTAAATAAATAAATAAATTGCTTGTTTTGGCAGACCATTTTCAATAATTAAACCTTAATTTTTATCAATAGACATTTTCCATATGTTTGCCATATGTTTGCCTTTAATGTCTGCTAGACTTGTATGTGGAAAAGGGTTATACTAATTTCAACAGTATTTTAGTTCCATCATAGCGTTCCCTGGCACTTATGATTGGTCATTATGCTATAGTTCCTTAACCCTTTCCCGCATACCAGGGCTCCAGAAATTTTGAAATCTCAATCGGTCCCCTTTCCATCCCCCCCTTCATTTTTGAAAAATATGAAATTGGAACTTTTAAACAAATATACACGAATATACATAAACTTCATGTTTATTTCAGGTTACCTTGCATATACAGTTGCATAACAGTGTCATCGCTCGCTATTGTCAATGTAGAAGTACTTTACAAATTATAATTTTTCAAAATTTGCAGACGCATATTACCACGCATGTTTACATTGCTTGTTAGTACTTAAAAATGTTCGACCCATCCTCCAATATAGTACTTACTCAGCGTTCCGACTCACGATGAAACTCTTGAGTAATAAAACATCGAAATCTAATTATCGTCTTAAAAAACATTTCCATTTTTAAACACCTTTAATGTTGCATAATAGTTTGAAACAGCGCAGATCGTTTGTAACAGTTTGAAAATTACAAATCAATTAGCCGTTCAGACCGGACTTGGACCGATTAAAAAAATGTTAGACTGAACAACTAGTAATAAGCAAACACTTTTAAAGAAGCCTTTAACCCATGCATTATCTATCAAACCGAAGGGAGCAATTACATAACACGATTGTCACACCCTCATGGACCGATTATTGGACAGCTTATCTTGATTCTGTCACGGTAAGTGACTCTCTCGAAGGGTAATCGATGTTTTAGATGACCATGTGTACTGTCTATAGGATTTTATTGGTTTTATCGTACACAGTGAAATATAGATTAGGTATTGGATATATTTTATAAATACATGTACCTGGACCGATTTTTAGATTTGAAAACGGTTTGGTGATGTAAAAAAACGGTCAGAACTGGCAGAATTTCGGTCTTCCGTAGCCCTGCTGCATACAATAATTCTGCAGCAGACGACTTGGAACATATTTTGTCAAAAAAATAGAAAATCTCTATAATTGAAAAGCGTCTATATGAGGGAAAGTGTTAAACAAGAGGCCCAAGAGGGCCAGTATCGCTCCACGGCCATAAGGCAAAAATAAAAATCTCCAAACAGCCCTGCCCCGTGGTGGCTATTTTTTTTACCAACCACCATGGCTTAAAGGAATCTTGTAGAGTGTCACCAAAGGAATGTTTCTGCAAAATTATTTGAAAATATGCCTGACACTTTCGGAGGAGAAGATTTTTTAAGTTTTCACTATGGTCATATAAGTCAAAATAGCCCCGCCCTCTGGCGGCCATGTTTTTCGACCAATCAAAATGGCTTGAAGGAATCTGATAGAGGGTCACCCAATGAACATTTCTACAAAATTATTTGAAAATCGGCTGAACACTTTCGGAGAAGAAGATGTTTTAAGTTTTCACTATAGCTATATAACGCAAAAAAGCCCCGCCCCCTGGCGGCCATGTTTTTCGCCCAATCAACATTTCTTGAAGGAATCTAATTAAGGTTCACACAAGGAACATTTCTACAAAATTATTTGAAAATCGGCCTGACACTTTTGGAGGAGAAGATTTTTTAAGTTTGCTCTTTAGCCATATAGGCAAAATAGCCCCGCCCTGTGACGGCCATGTTTTTTTACCAATCAACATGGCTTGAAGGAATCTGATAGAGGGTCACCCACAGAACATTTCTACATAATTATTTGAAAATCTGCTGAACACTTTTTGAGAAGAAGATTATTTAAGTTTTCACTATAGCTATATAAGGCAAAAAAGCCCCGCCCCCTGGCGGCCATGTTTTTCGCCCAATCAAAATTTCTTGAAGGAATCTAATAAAGGGTCACCCAAGGAACATTTCTACAAAATTATTTGAAAATCGGCCTGACACTTTCGGAGAAGAAGATTTTTTAAGTTCTCACTAAAAGTTAACGCACGACGGACAATTCGCCATGACATAAGCTCGACTGGCTTTCAGCCAGTGGAGCTAAAAATCAATGCCAAGGTGTGAAACCAAAAAAACCATTTTAAACCCTTTCCCACATACATCAAATCTGCAGCAGACGACTTTGAAATCTTAGTGACAAAAACTATCTCCATAAAAGATATCTTAATTGTTAAGTAAAGTTGAAAACATTGTACCAAAAGGAGAAATTGCTCATCAAGAGCAATTTCACCTTTGGCCACAATGTTTTCAAAAGTCGTCTGCTGCTATTGTGTCAAAATGCGTCTGCAGGTGGGAAAGGGTTAAAAGAATTGAAAACGTTTTGGCAAAAGGAGAAATTGCTTCATCATGAGCAATTTCACCTTTTGTAACAATGTTTTCAAAAGTTGTCAGCTGCAGATTTGTTGTATGTGGGAAAGGGTTTAAAATGGTCTGAATCTGAAAGCATTTATATCTGGGAAATAGATTTCTTAACCTTTTCCCTCATATAGACGCTTTCTGACGCCTAGGCAGCAGACAGCTTTTTTCTTCTTTTGCCACTTTGTTTTAACACTTTTAGTTCTTGGTTATCTGTTCAATTATATAGATTTTCTATTTTTTGACAAAATATGTTCAAAGTCGTCTGCTGCAGAATTGTAGTACGAGGGAAATGGTTAAAGTCTCTGGAATGATTCGGCTGTAGATTTAAACCTATATATCCTTCTCTACAGGGGGCCAATCCAACCTCTTCATAAATATTCAATTTTAAAGCCTTTCCCACCTGCAAAGACTTATTTCAACACATCTGCAGCATAATAGATTTTGAAAACATAATGAAACACTCTCCTTTTGCGACAATGTATTAAAAATTTCATCAAACACAGAATTTTCCGTATTTTTTACCAATTATAATCAAAGCCACATACTTCAGATTTGTTGTAAGAGAAAAAGATAAAAGTATACAAGCCTAACCCTGATACAAACGACATTTGACACCTCTGCAGCAGACGAAAAAATAGCAATTCCTTTAACCGTTTCCCACATACAACAAATCTGCAGCAGATGACTTAGAAAACATCTAGGCAAAAACACGGAAAAGATCTATAAATGTATGTAAATTTACTGAAAAAAGTTGAAAACATTGTTGCAAAAGAAAATATTGCTCATTTTGAACAATTTCTACTTTTGTCTAAACGTTTTCAAAAGTCGTCTGATGCAGAGGCGTCAGAAAGAATCTATATGTGGGAAAAGGTTAACTCTATATCAAGATTGTACAATCAATTTTCCAGATGTAATAATTTTTACTAAAATACAGTCAAACCTGTGCTAAAGACCAACTTTGTTTAGCAATATCCTCTCTATAGCAACCACATTTTTAATTGCCCAATTACTTATTTTCTACATAAATGATCCTGTAATTCAAAGACCACCTGTGAACAAAGACCATATTGTTCCCTTCCCATGGGTGGTCTTTAAATACAGGTTGAACTGTATATATTCAAAACAGACAGCTCTAAAAAGTCATATCAGTTAACCCGTTCCCATATGTGGACGCTTTCTGACACCTCTGCAGCAGAAGACTTTTGAAAAAAATTGTGGCAAAAGGTAGATTTGCTCATAATGAAAAATTTCTCTTTCTGCCACAATCTATATATATATATATCTATTTAAACCCTTACTTATGGAGAATTTTCACGTTTTTACCAAAATGTTTTTGAAGTCTTCTGTTGCTGATTTGATGTATGTTGGAAAGGTTTTAAACCGTTGAAGTTCATGATAGCATTTAAACCTTTCTGCAGCAGATGTCTTTGGAATACATTGTATAAAAAGGAGCATTTGATACAATGTTTTCCACTCTCTCCTCAATAATATTCAATTCAATTATACTTATATTTATACATTTTAGGGGGGGGGGGGGGGGGGGTTGCAACAGACATTAGCCACAACATTAGAAAATAGGACTTCATGCATTTTACAATCAGTGTAGTTTCAGATCAGTCTTATAGGAATCAACACTGTTGGTCAATGGATTAAAAAAGACAAAAAACTCTACCATTAAAACTGAAAACCCATTTTGTTTCAACAAAACAAATTCTGTTATAACAAAATAATTGTTATTAAATATAGTTGAAAACACCGAGACAGAAGGAGAAATTGAGCAATTTCTTCTAATGCCACACTGTTTTCAATAGTTAGTTTAAACTTATTTATATTACATCGATTGCGAAACAAGCCTTTGGCTTAGATTAATCACTCTCGATGTCTGCTTCCTGGAGACTTAACCAGTACTCGCGCCGTTTGTGTGGAAAAATCCCAAAGTCAGGAACCGCTCATCACGGGACTCGAACCAGGGACCTTTGATACGAGAGGCCGACGCTCTACCTCTGCACCACTGTCTTCCACTTTCAATAGTTGTCACCTACAGATGCACCAAATTGAATCTGGGAAAGGGTTAAATGATTATCATTTTATCTTTTTGCGGCATTTCATTCAACCAAGTTAATAAGACTAAATAATTCCTTTTTCAACAATATTACATTTTTGTCAGTTGAATATCCTTTTTTTATAATATTCATATCAGCACGACAGTCAACCATCAATTGTTTCTGACTGTCTCACACTACATTTTTACCATACCACAGGTTATAAAAGAATCCATCAAAATAACAATACTTGGTATTCAAAGGAATACAATGCATCACCTGCCAACATGTCATTAACCCTTTCGGAAATATAAACGTTTTCTGACTTTTGAAAACATTGTGACAAAAGGTAGAAATTGCTCAAAATGATGTTTTCAACCCTTTTTAGTAATTATACCATCATTTATAGATTTTTCAGTATGTTGGATAAGATGTTTTCAAAGTCGTTTGCTGCAGACTTGTTGCATGTGGGAAACGGCCAAGTTTTGTTCTGTTTTATTGGGTTTTAACGCCGCTTTCATTATTATTTCAGTTATATCATGGCGACAATTCACTTATTCTGATCCCTGGGTAAACAAACCAGTACTAGGCTAGAAATTGTGCCTTGCCCGACTGAAACGGGCAAATGAAAGTGTGGCAGACGAATGCAGAACTGATCAAGACAGGAGACACAAAGACCACTACACCTTCCATTGTATCTGACAAACTGTACATGCTGGTAAAGGAATCATTTCTAAACCCTTTCCCACATACAACAAATCTGTAGCAGACGACTTCGAAAACATCTTTTCAAAAATGTATAAAAATCTCCATT
Source organism: Serripes groenlandicus (assembly GCA_031761405.1). NCBI lineage: Eukaryota > Metazoa > Mollusca > Bivalvia > Cardiida > Cardiidae > Serripes > Serripes groenlandicus. The sequence continues at coordinate 18,504,729 of JASEVX010000011.1, forward strand.
AACGCGGGTTTAATTATTAAAAAAGTGTTGAAAACATTGTGGCAAATGGAGAAATTGCTCGTTTTGAGCAATTTCTCCTTTTGTCACAATGTTTTCAAAAGTCGTCTGCTTAAGATGCGTCGAAATGCGTCTGCAAGTGGGAAAGGGTTCATTACCTGCTTACCAGATACATACCTGTTACAATATGTTCAGTGTTGTCTGCATTAGAAAAATCTAAGGAAAAATGTACAACTGCAAATTGAAAATTGTTTCAATACTGCTTAGATGACCTTGTTGAAAATTTAGGACAAGAGGGCCATGATGGCCCTATATCGCTCACCTGATTTAATAGAACTTCAATAGTTTTCAAAGTTTTTACTGTTTTTAGGACAATACTTTTGGACAAGAAGATTTTTAAAGTTTTAACAATGCACATATAAGGAAAACAAGCTCCGCCCCCTGGCGGCCATGTTTTTCAACGGATCAAAAATATTTAAACAATCTTGGTAAAGGGTGCCCCAAGGAACATTTGTGCAAAATAATTTTTAAATCGGGCCAGTACTTTTGGACAAGAAGATTTTTAAAGTTTTAACAATGCACATATAAGAAAAACAAGCTCCGCCCCCTGGCCGCCATGTTTTTCAACGGATTGGAAATATTTGTACAATCTTGGTAAAGGATGCCCCAAGGAACATTTGTGCAAAATAATTTTTAATCGGGCCAGTTCTTTTGGACAAGAAGATTGTTAAAGTTTTAACAATGCACATATAAGGAAAACTAGCTCCGCCCCCTGGCGGCCATGCTTTTCAACGGATCGGAAATATTTGAACAATCTTGGTAAAGGGTGCCCTAAGGAACATTTGTGCAAAATAATTTTCAAATTGGGCCAGTACTTTTGGACAAGAAGATTTTTAAAGTTTTAACAATGCACATAAAAGGAAAACAAGCTCCGCCCCCCCTGGCGGCCATGTTTTTCAACGGATCAAAAATATTTGAACAATCTTGGTAAAGGGTGCACCAAGGAACATTTGTGCAAAATTATTTTCAAATCGGCCAAGTACTTTTGGACAAGAAGATTTTACAAAGTTTTAACAATGCACATATAAGGAAAACAGGCTCGGCCATGTTTTTCAACGGATTGGAAATATTTGAACATCTTGGTAAAGAGTGTCCCAAGGAACATTTGTGCAAAATAATTTTCAAATCGGGCCAGTACTTTTGGACAAGAAGTTTTTTAAAGTTTTAACAATGCACATGTAAGGAAAATAAGCTCCGCCCCCTGGCGGCCATGTTTTTCAACGGATTAGAAATATTTGAACAATCTTGGTAGAGGGTACCTCAAGGAACATTTGTGCAAAATAATTTTCAAATTGGGCCAGTACTTTTGGACAAGAAGATTTTTTAAGATTTGGCAATTTTTCCCTTTTCTGATGCCGCAGCAACCAAAGTTCTACTTGGAATTAATTTCTTTGAACAACTTTGAAAGAAGACTACCTAAGGACCATTCCTGTGAAGTTATTTTGCAATCTGTTCTTTGGTTTAGTAGGAGAAGTCATTTGTAGGAAATTATTAACAGACGCCGACGCCGACGCCGGACGCCGGACGGTGAGTGATCACAAAAGCTCACCTTGCACTTCGTGCTTAGGTGAGCTAAAAAGGAGTAATTTATCCTTGTTCCAAACACAGATATGTGAAAGGTTGTCTGTACAGTATACAGGGGAAATAGTTAAAGCAAACATATATGAACACATTTATGGCCGTTTTGACGGATGACAGCAGTATGCTCAATTATTATAAACAAGAGGGACATGATGGCCCTGGATCGTTCACCTGATTTAATATAACTGGGTAAATGGTCACCAGAGGAACATTTTGTGCCAGGTTATTTCAAAATCAGACCTATACTTTTGACAAGAAGTTTTTTAAAGTTTTCACTACATATTCATCCAATGAAATCAAGCCCCACCACCTGGCAGCCATTTTTTGCAACGATTCGGAATAATTTGAACAATCTTGGTAGTGCCAAATTATTTTTAAATAGGTCCAAGACTTTTGGACAATAAGATTTTTTTTAAATGTTCACTATACACATATAAGATAAACATATTCCGTTCCCTGGTGGCCATGTTTTTCGACGTTTCAGAATAATTTGAACAATCTTGGAAGAGGGCCACCCAAGGAACATCTTTGCCAAATTATTTTCAAATCAGGCCAGTTCTTTTGGACAAGAAGATTTTTAAAGTTGTCACAAATTTATATATACATGTATATAGGGAAAACAAGCCCCCGCCCCCTGGAGGCCATTTTGTTCGATGTTTCAGAATAATTTTGAACAATCCTGGAAGAGGGTTACCCAAGAAACATTTGTGCCAAATTACTCTCATATTACTTTCAGAACTTTTAGACAAGTAGATTTTTTAAGTTTTCCACCATTTATACATAGAAGGAAATCAAGCTCTGACCCATGGCGCCCATGTTTTTCAACAGATTGGAATAATTTGAGCAATCTTCGTAGAGGTGGGGTCATCCAGAACATTTGTGTAAAAATAATTTTCAAAACGAGCCTGTACTTTTAGAAAAGAAGTTTGTTTTTTTCTGTTGACATGGCAACCAGAGTTCCTCATGGAAGTCAATTCTTTGAATAACTTTGAAAGGGGACCACCCAAGAACATCCCTGTAAAGTTTTATTAAAATTGGCCATGGGGTTTAGGAGGAGATGTCGTTTATGCAAAATGTTGACAGACGGTGGACAAAGACCGGTCACAATAACTCACTCTGAGCCTCTGGCTCAGGCAGGGTTCAAAATAAGTGATTGGTTTACAAATAACATTACAACACACGACAAAAACCCCACCAACCGTTTTGGTGGATGCACGTAAGTTATCAATTTTAAACAAGTACACGTAATCTCAAGTCATTATATTATTTAAGTTATAGGTAAAAGCTTGCTTATGTTATTGCTTATCTTGCTTATGCTACTTGAAAGATGAATTTTCTACCTACTTTCAAAGCAGTTGCTACCAGCCGAAAAATGTAATTTCAAACACTGTGCTCAGGTGAGCTACAATATACATGTACATGTATATGAAATTTGGAAGATTACTAAAATGAATGAAGCTTAAACACTTGTATATATACTATTATAAATAATGTTTTTGACTTTGTATCAACAATAAATTAGTATGTTTAAATGAAGAAACTGACAAAATTAGATTAGCTAACAGCTGAAACTGTGTTAGTGTTAACAAAGGAAAGGTCGACGTTAGATGAAAAACCTTGTTAGTGAATCTTTTAGTATTTGTCAAACAAATTTGTGGCAATGATGTTAATAGACAAACAATTGTGACACATAAATCCGCAGGGAAAAAAAAATCATGTTTAGGCTTTTGAATACACTGGTTATTAAAACAGTCGGAAAGAAATTTCAGGTTGCTGGGCTGTGGATGAGGGTAAATGATGGTAGGATTCATTTAAAATACAAAACTAGCAACTATTTCATAAACACCTGGTCCGAGTTTCACGGGAGAGAGTGACAGCTCCGATATTGGACGTCCTGTTGTAACAAGAGCAAAGAAAATTGAACCAAATAAACGTTTTAACTCATAATCTACGACACAAGGACTAGATAAGGTGGTGCCAACTCCTTCCCACATACAATAACTCTACAGCAGAGGACTTTATAAAGATTAAACCCATTTGACACAATAACAGCAGATAAGCAATTTCCCTTTGGCCACAATGTTTTCCACTTTATTTAACAATTATGCCATCTTTTATGGTGATTTTCCATATTTTTGTCAATATGTTTTCAAAGTCCTCTGCTGCAGATTTGTTGTATGTGGGAAAGCGTTAAGCCAAAAATGTGAAAAATCTCTATAAATGAAAGTATTATTATTGAAAATATAGTGACAAAAGGAGAAATTGCTCAGTGAGCAATTGCCCTGTTTGCAATAATGTTTTCAAAAGTCGTCTAGTGTCAGCAAGAATCTGTATGTGAGAGTCAAGCAATCAAACCCTATAGTGTTGACATGAAATAAAATGATCTTCCTGAGACGTTTCTTTTGACAAACAGTCATGTCTTATTCGACACTAAAACCCTATGTTATGGGTGTGGACAGACGTTTTGGCCAAAGGATGTTTTGGCCCGGACATTTCGCCCCAGGACTTTTTGGCCTGGACCTTTTGGCCAGCCATATTTTGGTGCTGAAAAGAATCGTCTCAGAACGATGATTCTTTTGAGTACCCATAACATGCATTTTTGTTGAGTTGTAAGAGAAATATTGTGGGGAAAAGACCAGTTTACTTCCCCTTATTAGTCCTCTGTGACTATATAAAACAAAAATCCTCGAGAACAAACTCTTTCCTTGAACAGTTTAAAATCTGCTGTTGGAGATGGAATATAAAAGTTATATACAGTAAAGGATAGAGAAATAACTTGACGTTAAACCATTTCTTTGATTCCAATTATATTTGATGCCTTTGAAGCTGACAAACTCGGAATTCGAAAAACATCGTAGACAGTGGAAAAATATCCTTAAAATTAGCATTTTCTAATTTCCACCAATTTAATTAATTAAATTCTGCAACAAAATTTAACATCAAGTTGTTAACCATGCAAGATTGTTTTTACATAAGATAACTTTTATGTTACTAAAGGTTACTTTATGACTACACAAGCTGCTTTGAGAGAAAAACTAAAAAGGATAAAGGGTGATAATTCTATAACACTAGAACATATGTGATCCATAATTGTGCCCTGTACATCTGCAATTTTAATTATCATTCCAAGTTTCATTAACGCTTTCCTTCTTACAAACGCATTTAGACGCATTTGCAGCAGGCAACATTTGAAAAATATTGTTGCAATCTAGATGAAATTGCTCATCATGAAAAATTTCCCTTTTTGCCACAAAATTTTCAGATCAATATAATAATCATAATTTTGTTTATAGGGTATTTCACTATTTTTGCCTGGATATCTTCAAAGTTGTCTGTGAAAAAGGGTTAAGATAGCTTATCATTTGAAGGAAGTAGTTCAATCCACAAAAGTTCATGTCATACTGATGTGGTGAATCCAATATACAGCCAATAAACGAGAATATATATAGTATATCTGGTAAACGGTTATTTACCTGGAACTACCAGGAATTCTACCAAACAGTTACATAGCTTCTTTTAAACCCTTTCCCAATAAAACAAATCTGTAAAAGATGACTTACACATCTAAATAAAAATAGGGAATATCTTTATAAACTAGAATGGAGTGCTCCCCGGAGCACGTGTCACCTGCCGGCGCCTTGTCAGAAAATTTTAATTTTGACAGAAAAGGGGCAATTACTCTGCTATAAAAATATTTGGATTATCCCCCTTTTGTGAACCCATCACAAAGATTGATATAAACATTTGTCAGAAGTTTCAATCCAATCCTTTGAGAAGAAAAAAAGTTATTTGAAAAGGTGACGAAAAAGTGTGACGACAGACAGCGGACAGACAGACGCCGGACAAAAAAAAAAGAGTAATCCCTAAGTGCCTACCATGCTACGCAGGTGACACAATGTAAGTATTACTGTTGAAAAGATTTTATAACATTATGACAATTGGAGGAATTGCTCATGATGAGCAATTTCTGCTTTAACCACAATGTTTTCAACTCTATCCAATATGTACACTTTCTTAAAAAGAGATTTTATGCTTTTTTAAAGTTATTTACTACAGATTTGTTGTATACGGCAAAGGGTTTAAACTATCGAAGATTGACAAAACTATAACTTACCATACATAAACGGCCCAGGATCCAAAGCCCGAACGGGTTTCGGCATCGTCGGAAATCCGCCAGCAGTTCTTATAACCGGGCTAGGGGGCTCTGATATGGGCTGTGATCGGATGACTGGTATTTGGATTGACAAGGGTCCACCATCTGAGAGAGGAGCCTGCGTGGTTTGCATCATTGTGGATGACCGTACATCACAACCATAGCCGGGATTAACCAGAACCTATTGGTGGTGAATTATAACAATCTGAAGGTTTACCTCATTCCTTTCACACAATGACATACAATAAATCTGATTGATTGATTGATTGATTGGGGTTTAACGCCATTTTTAACAATTCTTCCGCTTTTTGTCATTTGAATATCCATTCAATTATGGAGATTTTCTATATTTTGACCAAATACATTCAAAGTCGTCTGCTGCAGAATTGTTGTATGAGGGAAAGGGTTAAATAATGTACACATTATGGGTAAATTTATCAAGTAATGCATAAACCCTTTCCCACATGCAGATGCATTTTGACTATCTGCAGAAGACTTATTGAAACATTTTGACAAAAAGAGAAGTTGTTCTTAGTTAGCAATTTCTTCTTTTGCAACAATCTTTCCTACTCTTAATCTTTAGCTGATCATTTATTCAGATAGATTGTCTATATTTTCTGCAAGAGGTTTTCAAAAGTCGACTGCTGGAGATTTTTCTACATGCAAAGGGGTGAAGGCTTGTAAATTGCTCATCAGGGATTGTTTGGTGTTTTACGCCGCTTTCAACTTTTTTCCCAGTTATATCCTGGTTTTTCCTGGGTAAGTTACCAGTACTACTGGTATTACAAGTAATGACATTCACAGTCAAATTGCGTTTTTATATTGGTTTTATCTGGTCATATCAGTTCTTTAGAGGCTTACTGAAGGTTTGGAAAATAACCGTTTTTCAGTTATATCACAGTGTTTTCTGGGTAAGTTACCAGTACTACTGGTACATTTATCCTGACACCATTCAGTCAGTCATAATGCTTAATCTGCAACCCTGAGCATCAAGGAGGGCAGCCATTAATACCATTTTTAAATTCTTTGATATGACCCGGCCTGGGATCGAACCCACATCCTCCCGCACCCGAGGCAGACACTCTACCACTAAACCATCCAGGTGGTCTAAATTGCAAATCAGAAAAAAATAGAAATATCACTGAAGATGATAAATACCCCCAAAACAGCACCTTGACTCAAAATATGGTTTACGACCGACCAACAAAAGGGCCATAACTATGTAAACAAGAAAAAGTAACAAAGGGCAATAACTCTGTATTTAGATTAAATAGAGTTATGGTTTCTGTACACTGCACTTTCTCTCAATGTGTTGTATCATCCTATGAAGTTTTATTAAATTCCAACAATTAGTTTTAAAGTTATGCTCCGGACAAGACTCTACGAATATGAAAAAGTAACAAACGGCAATAACTCTGTCATTATGTAAAGTAGAGTTATGTTTCTTGTACACTGCACTTCCTCTGATTATGCTCTACCATTATATGTAGTTTTATTAGATTCCATCTATTAGTTATTAAGTAATTCTACGGACAAGAAAAAGTAACAAAGGGCAATAACTCTGTATTTAGATAAAATAGAGTTATGGTTCCTGTACACCGCACTTCCTCTCAATGTGTTGTATCATCCTATGAAGTTTAATTAAATTCCAACAATTTGTTTTAAAGTTATGCTCTGGACAAGACTCTACGAATAAGAAAAAGTAACAAAGGGCAATAACTCTGTAATTATGTAAATTAGAGTTATGGTTCTTGTACACTGCACTTCCTCTGATTATGCTCTACCATTGTATGCAGTTTTATTAGATTCCATCTGTTAGTTATTAAGTAATTCTCCGGACAAGAAAAAGTAACAAAGGGCAATAACTCGGTATTTAGATTAAATAGAGTTATGGTTCCTGTACACTGCACTTCCTCTCAATGTGTGGTATCATCCTATGAAGTTTTAATAAATTCCAAGAATCAGTTTTAAAGTTATGCTCTGGACAAGACTCTACGAATAAGAAAAAGTAACAAAGGGCAATAACTCTGTAATTATGTAAATTAGAGTTATGGTTCTTGTACACTGCACTTCCTCTGATTATGCTCTACCATTGTATGCAGTTTTATTAGATTCCATCTGTTAGTTATTAAGTAATTCTCCGGACAAGGAAAAGTAACAAAGGGCAATAACTCTTTATTTAGATTAAATAGAGTTATGGTTCCTATACACTGCACTTCCTCTCAATGTGTTGTATCATCCTATGAAGTTTCGTTCAAATCCTATGTTGCATTGTTAAGATATGGTCCGGACAAAATATGGCTTCCGACCGACCGACCGACCGACCGACATACCGACCGACCGACCGACCGACACAGTGACTCCTATATACCCCCCCAAAACTTTGTTTTTTGGGGGTATAAAAAGTAAAAAGAATAACCAACCTTTCCATCTATGAACGCCAATTCACCTCTTAGAACAACACGGCGAACCATCCCCTTCACACTGTGACCTGCAAACGGAGTCCACTGGGATTTAGAGAACTTCATCGCCTTCGGTATTACCCATGTGGTCTCAAGGTCCACCTCGATGTAAGTGTCAGGTTGCTCCGGAAGGTTGAAAATCTTCCTTGGGTTAGTGTAAAGTTTCTCGATTAGGTCCTGTAGAAAGATGACAAATTGCAAATCTGTAACGAAATATTCTAACAGGATACAGTGGAAGCTGTTTACAAAGACCAGGCAAAGGGAAGACAGCAATCTGATATTTAATCACAGGTGTTGTTCATTTACAGGGTCATTTATGCAGATAAAGCATAATTCGGAAACTAAAAGTGTTGTTGCCTAAGACAGGGAATTGCTATTCCAAGGTGATTTTTAGCACCCGTTTGACTGTTTTTCTTTTTTATATACATAGAAATGCATGCTGCTGCAGTATTTTCTTTAAGAATGCGGTTTTTCATAGCTTTCAAAAATATTTCACTTGTACCACAATGTTTCTTTGGTAATTTACCAGTATTGGATGTCAGTTTATCCTGGGACAAGTGTTTTTTTTTCTGTTTTATTATTAATTCTATTCGCGTAATCCTGATTGCCAAGGAATTTTTAACCCATTTCTTTTTATAGCTTTTCAAAGGTCGTCTGCTTTACAATTATCAGTCAAACAATTCCACCTATCTAGAAAACAGAAAGAACTAGAACTATCACTGAAGATGATAAATACCCCCAAAACAGCACCTTGACTCAAAATATGGCTTCCGACCGACCAACAAAATACACCGCACTTCCTCTCAATGTGTTGTATCATCCTATGAAGATTTATTAAATTCCAACAATTTGTTTTAAAGTTATGCTCTGGACAAGACTCTACGAATAAGAAAAAGTAACAAAGGGCAATAAGTCTGTAATTATGTAAATTAGAGTTATGGTTCTTATACACTGCACTTCCTCTCATTATGCTCTACCATTGTATGCAGTTTTATTAGATTCCATCTGATAGTTATTAAGTTATTCTCCGGACAAGAAAAAGTAACAAAGGGCAATAACTCTGTATTTATATAAAATAGAGTTATGGTTCCTGTACACCGCACTTCCTCTCAATGTGTTGTATCATCCTATGAAGTTTAAATAAATTCCAAGAATTAGTTTTAAAGTTATGCTCCGGACAAGACTCTACGAACAAGAAAAAGTAACAAAGGGCAATAACTCTGTAAATATTTAAATTAGAGTTATGGTTCTTATACACTGCACTTCCTCTCATTATGCTCTACCATTGTATGCAGTTTTATTAGATTCCATCTGATAGTTATTAAGTAATTCTCCGGACAAGAAAAAGTAACAAAGGGCAATAACTCTGTATTTATAAAAAATAGAATTATGGTTCCTGTACACCGCACTTCCTCTCAATGTGTTGTATCATCCTATGAAGTTTAAATAAAATCCAAGAATTAGTTTTAAAGTTATGCTCCGGACAAGACTCTACGAACAAGAAAAAGTAACAAAGGGCAATAACTCTGTAAATATTTAAATTAGAGTTATGGTTCTTGTACACTGCACTTTCTCTGAGTATGCTCTACCATTGTATGCAGTTTTATTAGATTCCATCTGTTAGTTATTAAGTAATTCTCCGGACAAGAAAAAGTAACAAAGGGCAATAACTCTGTATTTATATAAAATAGAATTATGGTTCCTGTACACCGCACTTCCTCTCAATGTGTTGTATCATCCTATGAAGTTTTATTAAATTCCAACAATTTGTTTTAAAGTTATGCTCTGGACAAGACTCTACGAATAAGAAAAAGTAACAAAGGGCAATAACTATGTAATTATGTAAATTAGAGTTATGGTTCTTATACACTGCACTTCCTCTCATTATGCTCTACCATTGTATGCAGTTTTATTAGATTCCATCTGATAGTTATTAAGTTATTCGTCGGACAAGAAAAAGTAACAAAGGGCAATAACTCTGTATTTATATAAAATAGAGTTATGGTTCCTGTACACCGCACTTCCTCTCAATGTGTTGTATCATCCTATGAAGTTTAAATAAATTCCAAGAATTAGTTTTAAAGTTATGCTCCGGACAAGACTCTACGAACAAGAAAAAGTAACAAAGGGCAATAACTCTGTAAATATTTAAATTAGAGTTATGGTTCTTATACACTGCACTTCCTCTCATTATGCTCTACCATTGTATGCAGTTTTATTAGATTCCATCTGATAGTTATTAAGTAATTCTCCGGACAAGAAAAAGTAACAAAGGGCAATAACTCTGTATTTATAAAAAATAGAATTATGGTTCCTGTACACCGCACTTCCTCTCAATGTGTTGTATCATCCTATGAAGTTTAAATAAAATCCAAAAATTAGTTTTAAAGTTATGCTCCGGACAAGACTCTACGAACAAGAAAAAGTAACAAAGGGCAATAACTCTGTAAATATTTAAATTAGAGTTATGGTTCTTGTACACTGCACTTTCTCTGAGTATGCTCTACCATTGTATGCAGTTTTATTAGATTCCATCTGTTAGTTATTAAGTAATTCTCCGGACAAGAAAAAGTAACAAAGGGCAATAACTCTGTATTTATATAAAATAGAATTATGGTTCCTGTACACCGCACTTCCTCTCAATGTGTTGTATCATCCTATGAAGTTTTATTAAATTCCAACAATTTGTTTTAAAGTTATGCTCTGGACAAGACTCTACGAATAAGAAAAAGTAACAAAGGGCAATAACTATGTAATTATGTAAATTAGAGTTATGGTTCTTGTACACTGCACTTTCTCTGAGTATGCTCTACCATTGTATGCAGTTTTATTAGATTCCATCTGTTAGTTATTAAGTAATTCTCCGGACAAGAAAAAGTAACAAAGGGCAATAACTCTGTATTTAGATAAAATAGAGTTATGGTTCCTGTACACCGCACTTCCTCTCAATGTGTTGTATCATCCTGTGAAGTTTTATTAAATTCCAACAATTTGTTTTAAAGTTATGCTCTGGACAAGACTCTACGAATAAGAAAAAGTAACAAAGGGCAATAACTATGTAATTATGTAAATTAGAGTTATGGTTCTTGTACACTGCACTTCCTCTCATTATGCTCTACCATTGTATGTAGTTTTATTAGATTCCATCTGTTAGTTATTAAGTAATTCTCCGGACAAGAAAAAGTAACAAAGGGCAATAACTCTGTATTTAGATAAAATAGAGTTATGGTTCCTGTACACCGCACTTCCTCTCAATGTGTTGTATCATCCTATGAAGTTTCGTTCAAATCCTATGTTGCATTGTTAAGATATGGTCCGGACAAGATATGGCTTCCGACCGACCGACCGACCGACCGACCGACACAGTGACTCCTATATACCCCCCCAAAACTTTGTTTTTTGGGGGTATAATTATATTGATAAAGAGTTGAAAATATTGCAATAAAAGGTGAAATTGCTTGTTCTGAGCAATTTCACCTTTTATTGCAATGTTTTCAAAAGTCGTCTGCAACAGCAGGCGTCAAATGCTGTCTGTGGGAAGTAATGGGTTAAATATTTGCTATGATTAAACTATTTTCTCCATCCTACAATGTAGATACCATACCTATCACCATACAGCTCAAAGAAAATCAAAGATAAGGTATTTTTGACAACCATTCGAAACATGGTGGGAACAGATACACTGCTTGTTTTGAGCAATTTCTCATTTTTCTGCTTTGTTTATAAATCTTTATTGTTTTCTAATTATCCAGGTATAACACTTTTTACCTTCAATGTTGTCAAAACTGATTATTTAAGGTAAAAGGTTAACCCTTTCCAGCATAGTTTGCAAATGTTGTCTGCTGCAGATGCGTCAAAATGCAACAGATCTGCAGCAGATGACTCTGTTCAAATGTGCAAAATCTATGAAATTGAAAGCATAATTTTTTAATTGATTAGAAAGTATTAGGCAAAAGTAAAAATTGCTCATGAGCAATTTCTCCTTTTGCAATAATGTTTTCAAATGTGGTCTGCTGCACAGGCATCAGAAAGCGTCTGTATGTGGGAAAGGGTTTAAATGCCTACAATCTAGATCCCTGTGTGACCTACCTCCAACGTCAATCTACCCTCGGAGACGGCCGTCAGTAACAGGGGTAACATGGTCTCGAGGCCTGGAAACCCAGGGGGAGGCTTGGCACTGTTCTTTTCTTCACTTGTGTGGGGAGCTGTAAATACATTCATGGACAGTGTACAGTGAGTGGTCTGGACGATAACTCTAGCCGAGCCTCGGACACTCAGTCGGTAATGACACAGGCTGTCAATCAAGGGGTTTGTGAGTTTAAATCCCAGCTCAGCCAGCATTCTTTCTGACATTTGATAAAAGTCAATGCGACAAGCGTCATTCGTCTTCCACCAATGGACAAACATTCTATGTGGAAAAGCAGCCAGTTGCTTGGGAAGTTTGTTGTGTTGTTTATTGGTGAGGGTAAGCCAGGAAACACATGAGTAGGTGAACTGGCCGTCGTGATATGAGTGAAAATTTGTTGAAAACGGCGTAAAACCCCAATAAATCAATCAACTGGTTAAAAACTTGATTAACGATTTACTGGAGATATATATGTATGTATCGCACATTTCCAAAGATTGAATCATTTGCTGGGAGAAACACTTCAGTAACTCAATAATCTGGGAAAAAGGGGGTTACCAAAGTGTTGCATTCAGGCGATGGCAAGGTTGATTGATTGATTGGGGTTTAATGCCGTTTTTAACAATTTATCAGTTATATCACGGCGGCCAGTTCACCTACTCATGTATTTCCTGGTTTTCTCACACCAGTACTCCACACAACAATCTTCCCAAGCAACTGGCTGCTTTTCCACATAGACTTAGCCCAGTGGTGGAAGACGAATGACGCATTGACTTTTGTCAATCGTCAGAAAGAAAGTTGGCCGAGCCAGGATTCGAACTCACAACCCCTAGATTGACAGCCCGCGTCGCTACCGACTGAGCGCGATGGCAAGGAGATATGAACCTAACAACAAGCAAAAAGGTACATGACAGTTTTTTTGTTTTTTTATTTTAGGGTGCAACTGTTCAGTTGTTGCTCTTTTTTTTATGTTTTTAAAATTGTCTCCAGCAGATTTGTATATCAAAAAGCGAGGTTAAACCATTTCCCACATACAGCAAATCTGCAACAGATGAGATTGAAGACTTTCGGGCTAAAACATGAAAAATCTCTGTTATTGAAAGTATAACGATTGAACAATTAGTCGAAGAAAACATTGTGGCTAAAGGAGAAATTTCTCATCATGAGCAATTTCTACTTTTGTCACAATGTTTTCAAACGTTGTCTACTGCAGAGGTGATGAAAATTAGTCTATATGAGGGTAAGGGTTAACATACCATGGTCTGTGGCAAAACAGTCAATAATGCCCATGTTTTCCCAGAGTGTGTCTTGATCCTCTTTGGTCACCAGACAAGGTCGGACTTCGCCGCAACCTGGACCAATCTTCTGAAGGTCTTCAGCGGTCAAGAATAGATGATGTGGAGCAACCTCACATGTGACTGCAATGCCTCTCTCTTTCGCAGCTTTTATCACAAGGATCTGTTGGATCATTGGACAAAGACATTTGGTAAAATTGAAAGATCTGCTCTCTCCAAAATGGACTCACAAGTAAAGTATCAAAGGGCCAAAACTCGTTAATTTCAGCAGACACATCCACAGCAGACTACTTTTGAAAACAATTTCTAATTTTATCACAATGATTTCAACTCTAGCCAATGATCAATTTTTCATTTCACCTTTTTCCTCATACGACAATTCTGCAGCAGATGACTTTGAACGTATTTTGTCAAAACATAGAAAATCTCCATAATTGAATGGATAACACTATGACTAAAAGTGGAAAACATTGTGGCAAAAGGAGAAATTGCACGTTTTGTGCAATTTTTTCTTTTGTCACTATGTTTTCAAAAAGTCTGCTGCAGGAGGCGTCCGAAAGCGTTTATATGAGGGTTAAAACAAATTGCAACAATTTTGCATTGACATGTTCAGACATCTGCTTCAGTATATTGTACGAGGGAAAAGATTAAATACATAAAATGAGATGCACATACTGTCGGACACAAGCACACAGGCAATTTGGCTACTAAATGCTTCCCATGAAATTTTCAGACAGCCAGAAGTCCAGATAAGGAGACGTATACAGCTCTTTTCCCCACAATATCTCTCTAAAAGTCCATCCAAACCCTAAGATGTTGGAACTCAAAAGAATCGTATCATTGAGACAATTCTTTTGAAGATGTTGGAACTCAAAAGAATCGTATCATTGAGACAATTCTTTTGAGTACTCACATCATAGGGTTAGAGGGTGAAATAAGGATTTTAAAACGGAAAAAAAAACTCCCATCATCTAGAGCCCTGGAGAGCATAAAAATCAAAATATTCCCTCATACAGATATTTTACTTTATTTCCCTAATAGATGTGTGATTGCTTTAATCTTTTCCAACTTGCAGACACATCAAGAGCAATTTCTCCTTTGGCCACAATGTCTTCAATGTGATTTCACAATTATATTTTGATTTAAAGACTTTCCTTATTTTGAAGTGAGTCTGCCAAACAGAAACAAATTTGTGACTAATTAATGCAAAGCATGACGGTCAGACAGCTTAGAAGTGATCCTCAATAATTTTCTTTCATTTATAGAGATTTGTCTATTTGTTTTAAAGGTAATCTGTTGCAGATTTGCAGTATGAGGGAAAGGGTAAAAGGGAAATGGTTGCTCAATTTGATTATCTACTCACCTCGTCCTTTCGTGCCACGTGACAGATGTGGACGGATCGCTTGTATAGTTCCGCTAACAGAATAACCGCTGCGGTGTGGGTACCTTCTGCATGACAACACAACGTCAAGTGTTTTGGCCAGTGTTCAAAGTGCTGAGGGAAAATAATAATTCAGTTTTATTCATTGAGATTTTACACTGCTTTCAACAGTTTTTCCCAGAGAAAGTACACTTATGAAGGATCCATTTGGTTTCAAAACAGTTTTGTCCTTATTGGCATTTTACAGTTTTAACAGTATTTCATTTATTTTTAAGTACAGTACACTTATTCATATCTTCAGTGACTAAATAGTTCTTGTTTATTTTACTTCATGGCACTTTTACTTTTTTTTTTGTATGTGGTGGCTCACACCACATTCAACAATTTTTCAGTTAGTTCACAGCGATTCCTCCTTGGTAAGGTACCAGTACTACTAGTCGAACTAGAACTATCACTGAAGATGATAAATACCCCCAAAACAGCACCTTGACCTACACCATAACTTAATAAGTAAAAGGGCCATAACTCTGTAAAATAACATGCAATTGTAACCCCTTTAGGATATGCACATCTCCTCTTGGTATAGAAGCTTCATGTAAACTGTTATCGAATTCCACCCAGTGGTTTGTAAGAAATAGGCCGGACAAAATATGGCTTCAGACCAACCGACACAGTGACTCCTATATACCCCCTCTTCTTCGACATCAGTGGATCAATTGTAATGCTAACCCCACAATTCTGAGAACCAAGGAGAGGAAGCCATTTCTATAACTTTCAAAGTCTTTGGTATGACACTGCCGGAGATAGAACATGCGACCTCCCAAACCCAAGACCGACTCTCCACCACCTCACCACCAAGGCGCCATTTTCAACATTATTTCAGTTATATGAGCTGTGAACCCTGGGACCATAACAAGGCTTTTATGCAAGCTTGGCTGAAATTTATGCTACCAAAACATTTGTATGACCTCTTACCTTCATCCAGACAGATATATCATCCAGTTGCAGGGTTGTGAAAGTCTGATTGAGATACATCTTCAAGGCTGCAGCTTTACCTCCAATAGTTGGTAAAGTTGCGTAATTATTCTTACTCGCCCCGACAAATACACCGAAATCACAGCGAGCACCAGATCTGGCTAGTTTCTACAAGAAGGATAGAAAATACATAAATTAATGCTTTTACTTAACCCTTTGCCACCTACAGACGTATTTTGACGCATCCATAGCAGACAACTTTTGAAAACATTGTGACAAAAGTACAAATTGCTCAAAACAAGCAATTTCTCCTTTTGCCACGACGTTTTCAACTTTATTCAGTAATTGTACCTACAAGAGATTTTCCGTATTTTTTAGTAGACTTTTTCAAAGTCGTCTGCTGCAGATTTGTTGTAATTGGGAATTGGTTAATACTGGCATGTAGTGACATTCCCAACTACAGATGCATTTTGACACATATGCACAAGAAGACTTTTGAAAACATTGTGACAAATGGAGAAATTGCTCAACTCTATTCAATAATCATACTTTCATTTTGCAGAGATTTTCCATGTTCGATCCCCAGTTGCGGCACCTCGGTCATGGCGAGTGCCCTTGGGCAAAGCACATTTTCTAGCATAGTACTGGTTTGTTGACCCAGGGATCATGAATAAGTGAACTGTCGCCGTGATATTACTGAAATAATGTTGAAAGCGGCGTAAAACCCCAATAAATAAATGATCCATTCAGATACTGTGTTACTTTGAAAACTAAGAATATTGCACAAGTTAAGGATAAGAACGACGCAAAGAATGTTTGGTGAATATGGGCCCAGGTCTACTATTGTGGCGCTTCTGAAAATTAGCCAGAGTATTGACAACCAGTGCAGATTAGGATCACCATGCACATTTGCACAGAAAGAAACTTCTTACATAGTGTGTACATGTTGATCACAAAGTGTTTAAAATTCTGGTTTCCCTAGATCATGATAAATTAAACCACCATACCTGTGTCAGTGCAAATGCCGACTCGTCCACTGTAGGCGGGTTGGTGTTCGGCATGGCGAGTATCATGGTGACCCCACCAGCCAATGCAGCAGCAGTGCACGATGACCAATCCTCTTTGTGGGTGGCTCCCGGCTCCCTCACATGGACGTGAACATCAATCAGACCCGGTAACCGGATCACCTTCTGGGAGGCGATACAGTCAATGTGAGTCTTAAGTGGAGGAGGTCCTTTCAATCTTCTCAGTGCCTGAAATAAAAATCAAGGGATTGGAAGTACAGAAAACTGATTGGCCAAATTGTTACTAGGCACATTATTATCATATTGTTGTGCAACAGACCTATACTGACCTGGCCAGGGCTCAAACCTTGGACCTCTAGTCATGAACACTTTACCTTGTTGCTACAAAAGCGAGGTCTATTATAGTAAGGCAATAGCATTGTCCCGTTTTATATAGACCTTGGGTACGATTGCAAACTCTTTCTGAATATATGAATTTTGACAAATGTAAAACTTTTATACCATGAAGGAAAAGGCACAAAACTTTTCGAAAATGAGAAATATATACATTTGACACAGTTGAATATATCAAAGGTTATTATCAATTCTACTTTAAATAAAATATCTTAACAATTTTTAGGGAATAACAATACTTTTCTATTTATTTTCTAATCAGACAAATGTAATAATGGCATATCTCAGAATCAATATTGGTTAACTCATTCCCACTTGTAGATGCATCTTGAAAACATTGTGGTAAAAGAACAAGCAATTTCTCCTTTTGCCACAATGTTTTCAACTCTATCTAAAAGTAAAACTCTTGATTTATTGAGATTGTTCATGTTTTTGTCAATCATTTTTGAAAGTCGTCTGCTGCAGAATTGTTGTATGTAAATCAATTAAAGATACCCACCTCCACAAACAGTTTTGTACACTTCACATCAGTAATAAGAGGCACCGAGTAATCAATGGCCATTCTCCTGGTTTTGTAGCCCTGGGTAACAAAGGACGACGCCCTCTGGCCCCCACTTCTCAAGGGCAGATTGATGACAAGGTCAAACTTGTGTTCAGCCAGGTAGTCTGCTATGGTTTTTTGATTTCCATTCACTTTTCTGTCTCCTGTGTCTTCATAGGGCCAGTCTATAGGCTTTACCTGAAAAAGTATCATGGTGATTCGACTCACGTTTATGTGGGAACCAAAAGAACTTGATTTTGTTCAGACTTGTCTAGGATTCGAAGTAAAACAACCAAATGTATGGAAATGGTTCTTTCCATATCTTTAACCTGATCTTTCAACCAAACCCTATGTTGTGGGTACTAAAAGAAAGAATCGTCTGACCGAGACGATTCTTTTGAGTACCTACAACATATGGATTGGTTGAGTCATAATTGAGATATTTGTTGGAAAAGACCAGGTTACTACTAGATATCTAGACTTCTCACTTTCCAAACAAAACTTACTCCGACACGACTCAGAGAATCATCCTTTCTTTGCTATTATACCTATAAAACACATTTTTCAAATGTTTTAGTTTGCTCTATTTTAAATATATTTCAATTTCCACTGCTTGTTACTTCTATGAAGCAAAATTACGTGTGAATTCAAAAACAACTAGAGATTGCTTTTTGAAAAAGCGCTTGTCTCCCCATTTGTGTGGTCGTAGGGGAGGAAAAGAAATGATGGAGATGAATTTTTTAGTTTTGGACTGGAGATGAAGCAACAGTGACAATCCTCAGTTATTGAGCGGAAACCATTTTTCAGCTGAGGGTTACCATGACCTTGGTCTTTGACCTAGTGACCTCAAAATCAATAGGGGTCATTTGCTGCTGGTGACCAACCTGCACACCAAGTATGAAGTTCCTGGGCCCAAGCAATCTTCAGTTATTGAGCGGAAACCATTTTTCAGCCAAAGGTCACCGCGACCTTGACCTTTGACCTACTGACATCAAAATCATTAGGTCATCTACAGGTTAGGACCAAGCTGCACACCAAGTATGAAGTTCCTGTGTATAAGCGTTCTTGAGTAAAACACATTTTTCAGCTGAAGGTTACCGTGACCTTCGACATTTGACCTTGTGACCTCAAAATCAAACAAATTCAATAAAGGTCATTTACTGGTTAGGACCAACCTGCACACCAGGTATGAAGTTCCTCAACATAAGCATTCTTTAGTTATTGAGAGGAAACCATTTTTCAGCTGAAGGTTACCATGACCTTGACCTTTTAGCTAGTGACCTCAAAATCAATAGGGGTCATCTATTGGTGGTGACCAACCTGCACACCAAGTATTAACTTCCATGGCCAAAGCATTCTACAGTTATTAAGCAAAAACAATGTTTCAGCTCATTGTCACTGTGACCTTTCAGCTCAAGGTCACTGTGACCTTGACTTTGACCTCAAAATGAATAGGGCCTTCTACTGGGAATGGCCAACCTGCATACCAAGTATGGAGTTCCTCGGCCCAAGCGTTCTTCAGTTATTGAGCGGAAACCATTTTTTACCTCACAAGGCCACCATGACCTTGACCTTTGACCTTCTGACATCAAAATCAATAGGAGTCATCTACTGGTCATGACCAACCTGCATACCAAGTATGAAGATCCTATGCCCAAGCATTCTTCAGTTATTGAGCGGAAACAAGTGTGACGGATGTGACCTAGACCTTTGACCTAGTGACCTTAAAATTAATAGGGGTCATTTTCTGGTGGTGACCAACCTGCACATCATGTATGAAGATCCTGGGCCCAAGCAATAACTATTTATCAGCTCATTGTCACTGTGACCTTTGACCTTCTGTTATCAAAATCAATAGGGGTCAGCTACTGGTCATGACCAACCTGCATATCAAGTATGAAGTTCCTATGCCCAAGCGTTCTTCAGTTATTGAGCGGAAACAAGTGTGACAGACGGAAGGACGGAAGGACGGGCAAAAACAATATGTCACCCCCATGTAATGGGGGGAAAACATAATAACCAGTTTATACTATGACTGGGAAATCAAATTAAGTCTGATTTCTATGAATAAATATATTATACTCTCTTTGTTGCTTTGATGTTTGTAGGGGAACCATAACCCTTTCCCACATTTATACGCTTTCTGTCGCCTTTATGAATTTTGAAAACATTGTGGCAAAAAAAGAAATTGCTCCCTTGATTGACAAGCCCGTGTCACTACCGACTGAACTTGGCTTGGCATATAGGTTATGAATTCCTCAAATTAATTAAAAGCTGATAACAATATTAAATTAGGTAAAAAGGTCAACCCTAGCTTACATAAAGCTGCATTCTGACGCATCTGCAGCAAACAACTTTTGAAGCAATTCTGGCAAAAGGAAAAACTCATTATGAACAATTTGTCCTTTTACCACGGTTTTATAAACTCTTTTTAGAAAAACATATTTCATTTATACAGATTTTCAAATCTTTGCCTTAATGTTTTCAGAATCGTCTCATGCAGAAGTGTTGTATATGGGAAAGGGGGTTTCAACAATGTACCACTGGCACGTAGAAACAAAACGTTACCTGGGGAGAAAGGGTTCAACAATGTACCACTGGCACGTAGAAACAAAATGTTACCTGGAATCCATGTTCATTATAAAAGTCTGCCGTTCCCATACTGGCATACAAAACATAACCAAGATCTACGAGGGACCTCATGGTAGGTATCAACTCCGACTTGTGCTGAAACATAAATTCATTTCATTGGGTTTTCATGCTGCTTTCAACAGTATTTGATAAACAGTCCAACCCATGTTTAAAGACCACCCATGGGAAGAGAACAATCTAGTTTTTGTTCATAGGTGGTCTTTTATTATTGGGTCATTTATGCAGAAAATGAGTTATTGGGAAACTAAAAGTGTGTTGCCTTACAAATCTGCAGCAGACGAATTTGAAAACATCTTTAACCCTTTCCCTCATACGGCAATTCTGCAGCAGACGACTTTGAACGTATTTTGTCAAAAAAAGAAAATCTCCTTAATTGAATGGATAACCTTTGACAAAAAGTGGAAAAACATTGTGGCGAAAGGAGAAATTGCACGTTTTGTGCAATTTCTTCTTTTGTTACTATGTTTTCAAAAGGCCGTCTGCTGCAGAGGCGTCAGAAAGCGTCTATATGAGGGAAAGGGTTAAATTGCAGGGTAATTTATGCAGAAAATGGGTAATTGGGAAACTAGAAGTGTGGTTGCTACTCCAAGGTGGTCTTTAGCACAGGTTTTATTGTATATCACATAACAGTAATATTTATGATTTATTTTTGATTGATTACATTTTAACACCGATTTCAATCGTTTTTCAATTAAATCATGCTGACAAAGTTCACCTAATCATGCACTTCCTTGCTTTCTCGCACCAGTACTAGTCAAAACATTCTTTCAGGCCACTGGCTACCATTCCGCAATGATGTTTGTCAATCATTTGAAAGAACCAATGACTGAGCCAATGAAAACTGGCCAGACTGCCACAGCAAAATCCTGCTAAAATATACAGTATAGTTCTGTATGTTTACATTATAACCGTAACTGTAAACAAGAGCTGTAAAAGGACAGGACATCTCGTCGGCTTGTTTTTTAAACAAAGCGAGTATATAAGGACTACATCTGATCTGATTTTCTTTTACTGTAATTCACAGTAGTAGTACACCGACACCTCTATCTGCCACGATTAACCTAACAAAAGCTTATATTAGGATTGATTGATCAAAAACGCCATTGACAAAGTGTTTCGGTTAAATAACGGCGGTCAGTTCAACCAATGTTTTCCTGGCTTTCTCGCACTGGTACTTCACACAACCTTCTTCCAAGATAACTAGCTACCTTACCAATCATTGAAAAAAGATCAATGCCCAAGCCGGGTTTTGAAACCACAGCCTCTGGATTGACAGCCCTGAGATATCACGGCTTCTACATGAGGAGGTGTAATTAAGTCTTTGCTGTTTAAAAACTCTGTTATTTACAACTCAAGCTTATCATATGGGTAATCAGACATTTCTTATGAGTACCCAGAACATAGGTTTTGGAGATGACTTAAGAATTTTAACTCATATGCCTCTTAGTCAGAGGTCTGCCCTATGGTTTGTTGTTCTAGATCACAACTTGGACACACCAACACATACCTTGAAACTACCAATAGACACCAAGATGTTTTTCTTTGGTATTTTGAATCCAGTGGCCATCTGAGCTTTAAGATAGGCTTCGTATCTGTTCTCCCCAAAGCAAGCCACCTCACCGGTACTCGCCATCTCGACACCCAGTAATACATCCGCTCCTTGGAGGCGGGCAAAGGAGAAAACTGGTACCTGGTTTAGAAATAGAAGACATTTTTTAACATATTGAGGGGAATGGGAAATTGCTTTAACAAGCAATAACTCCAAATCATTCTTGTTCTTTCTCAGATGTGACATTGATTCCTCATGCATTTTTAAAGCAGACAAGTCCAAAATGAACAAACTATCTGCTTACCTGACTTGTTGTCTTTTAACCCTTTCGAACCTGCAGAAGCATTTCAACGCAATAGCAGCAGACGACTTTTGAAATTATTGTGGCCAAAGGTGAAATTGCTCATGATGAGCAATTTCTCCTTTGGCCACAATGTTTTCAACTTTATTTATCAATTAAGCTTTCTTTTATGGAGATTTTTTCAGGTTTTTGTCACTATGTTTTCGAAGTTGTTTGCTGCAGATTTGTTGTATTTGAGAAAGGGTTAAACGTGACCTCATTGAAAACATCTGGAACACATTTGATATTTAGATAGATTTAATTTGGCTGTTGATCATATAACTGATGTAAATTTTCCGAGATAAAATTTAAATACTTTTCAATGATATTTCAAGTATAATTTTCAGATCTTTTTTCATAAAATATACCATGACACTTGCCATTTTAAACTCAAACCAATACTTGAGAACAATATAGACCAAGAACAGCTGGCACTTACATGCAGTTTGATCGTTGTCTATAATCCTAGAATTCAAGGATAGTTCCATGTTTTATCTTCACGATCTTTCAAATATCCAGGACAATTCAAGGCCTTGAAAAGAACTACAAAGTTCAAGCACCTTTCCAGTTTTCAAGGAAGTGGGAGGGACCCTGTCAGAAAAATCTGCGGAGAACTAGATAAAGGGGGAGAGAAACTGGTCTTTCCCCCACAATATTACTCTTATTACTACACTAAACCCTATAACGTGGGTACTCCCAAGAATTGTCTCACTGAGACGATTCTTTTGAGCACCCACAACATAGGGCTTGAGTGTCAAATAAGGATTTAAGATTATGACAAATGCTCCGTATCAACAGCTCTGAATTTAATAAGCTCAGCATTCCTTAGAGCTCTGTTGATAATCCCCCCAAATGTTACTCACTTTTGTAGCGACTCTCCCACATCCATGTAATACGTCCACTGCATCAACCGTTTCACCCATTATCACACGGGTTGCCATGGCAATGAAATCATGGTCCAAGGCCTTCGACACAAAAGGAAATGACCTTGAGACCCTGACATTACACTCAATGACCTTTAACTGGTTATCCTGAAGAAAAAGAAAGAAATGCATATGATCTTTACCCATTTCCTGAAATGCTTTTTTCAGTTTTCCAAATTAAAAAAAATATTCTAAATTATAGAAAAGCACAAGAGTGGTGTTCTAAGGAAACAGCTGTGACACCTACCAATAATTCTGCAAAGGAAAGTGATGGATACTTGACGAAGATGTGATCATTATGTGACACTCTGCCAAGACATTTGACACAAGAAGTAGATATATCAAACATATACATTGTCAGGAAAGAAACAAGAGCGCTGCGGGGCAAACGCAAACACTCAACTAGAATGGAGTGCTCCGCGGTGCAAGGTGTGTCACCTGCACCTGCTCATTGAAAGTGTGACGAAAAAGTGTGACGGACAGACAGACAGACAGACACAGGACAAAAAAAAAAGTAATCCCTAAGTGCCTACCATGCTACGCAGGGTGACACAAAAAGAAGGCATAACTGAAGAATTATTAAAGCGAGAGTTATGTGACTTGGTATAGACTTGCAAATTGTTTCTAGGAATATGTGTAACTGTTATGAGGTAAGGTTAAAGTTTTGTGACGACGACGCCAAGAGCATCACAAAAGCCTGACATTAATTCTTCGAAAACAAGCTACAAATTGTTAGTTATGAGCATTCTGTTTTGTTTTCAACAATCGCGGGTGTGATGATTTTTTACCTTGGCTATCAGCTGTAAGTTAAACGGTCCTGTCACTTCGAGGGCCCGCCCAATAGCACAACAAATTAGTTTTATTTTCCCCAGGGTCTCTTCATTAAGGTCCTGCGGTGGTGTGACGAGAGTGGCGTCGCCTGAATGGACACCGGCGTTCTCCACATGTTCTGAAACGGCCATACAGACAACCTCTCCATCCATAGCGACTGCATCTACATCAATCTCCTGCGATGAAAAAGATGAATTTAGAATATGAATCCACTAAATTGTTAGATATTTTGTTTAATGACAAAAAACACTTAAATGTTTTCAAAATGTGTGAAAGGATTAATATAGAATTAAAGTTATATTAATTGCTTCCAGCTAAAAACAGTTGCATCAACATCATTAAACAAAACACCTTCCTATTTGTTATTTACCGTTTACTAAAAATGCATCAAGATTGTCTGGGGCAAAAAGCAAAATATCTAAAAGATTGGATGTATTTTTTAACCGCAGAGTTGTGATTGTGGGAAACGGAAAAATTACTGATTTTTGGCAATATTTCATTTATCTATACATTTTCACAAAATATTTGCTAGTTTGTTTGAACGGTGTTTTAAGGCAAATTTCAACAGTATATCAAAATATCCAAAGTTTCCTGGGAACAGCTGCCAAGCAGGGAAGCTTCTGTTAACATAATGATACATGTAGATTTTGTATGAGCCGGCAGAGGATCAAATTTTGGTATCACGAAGCTGAAACTAGTAACTACTACATCACAAAAATTAACCCTTTCTCACATACAGATTCTATCTACTGCCTCTGAAGCAGGAGTTTTGAAAACATTGTGGCAAAAGGAACAAGAGGCCCATGAGGGCCTATGCTCTACTGGTATGGTTCTTTGGTCATTTTCAATCCAGAGCATGTATGTATGGTGAAGATCGGATAGTAAATGGAGGCTCTTTTGTGTTCACAAGCTGTATTATAGCAATTTTTACAATTTCATGGGCCATAATCCAGTCTTGCATGAGCGGATCTAGCTGGTTTTCAAAAGGAACCAAGCTCTCATCAATATTTAACTACTATCTAAGTTTGGTGAAGATCAGATAGTAAATGGAGCCTCTATTGTGTTCACATGCTCAATTATAGCAATTTGGACAATTTCAAGGGCCATAATCCAGTCTTGCATGGGCGGATCTGGCTGGTTTTCAAAAGGAACCGAGCTCTCATAGATATCTAACTACTGTATAAGTTTAGTTGAGATACAATCAAAAGTGAAGACTGTATCGTGTTAAAAAGTTCTTTTATAGCAATTTTGACCATTTCAAGGGTCATAATCCAGTCATGCATGGGCGGATCTGGCTGGTTTTCGAAAGGAACCGAACTCTCATGGATATCTAACTACTGTATAAGTTTGGTTGAGATACAATCAAAACTAGAGGTTGTTTTTGGGAAAAACATATGTCTCCCCCAAGGGGTATTTGTCTGGCTGACTGTATTTTGTCAGTTAGTGATTTATTTTAAAAAAGGGCAATAACTCATCCAAAAGTAGGTCAAATTAAACGCCCTCGTAATATGCGCAACAAGACATTGTACCGATGACTCCTGTGAAGTTTCATAGAAATGTGGCAAAGGGGTTGTGAGATGAAGGCCGGACAAGAATGAAATGGCAATTTTAAGAAAGGGCAATAACTCATCCAAAAGTAGGTCAAATTAAACGCCCTCGTAATATGCGCAACTAGACGTTGTACCGATGACTCCTGTGAAGTTTCATAGAAATGTGGCCAAGGGGTTGTGAGATAAAGGCCGGACAAGAAATGTGGACGCCCTGGACAAGAATGAAATGGCAATTTTAAAAAAAGGGCAATAACTCATCCAAAAGTAGGTCAAATTAAACGCCCTCGTAATATGCACAACTAGACGTTGTACCGATGACTCCTGTGAAGTTTCATAGAAATGTGGCAAAGGGGTTGTGAGATGAAGGCCGGACAAGAATGAAATGGCAATTTTAAGAAAGGGCAATAACTCATCCAAAAGTAGGTCAAATTAAACGCCCTCGTAATATGCGCAACTAGACGTTGTACCGATGACTCCTGTGAAGTTTCATAGAAATGTGGCCAAGGGGTTGTGAGATAAAGTCCGGACAAGAAATGTGGACGCCCTGGACAAGAATGAAATGGCAATTTTAAAAAAAGGGCAATAACTCATCCAAAAGTAGGTCAAATTAAACGCCCTCGTAATATGCACAACTAGACGTTGTACCGATGACTCCTGTGAAGTTTCATAGAAATGTGGCAAAGGGGTTGTGAGATGAAGGCCGGACAAGAATGAAATGGCAATTTTAAGAAAGGGCAATAACTCATCCAAAAGTAGGTCAAATTAAACGCCCTCGTAATATGCGCAACTAGACGTTGTACCAATGACTCCTGTGAAGTTTCATAGAAATGTGGCCAAGGGGTTGTGAGATAAAGGCCGGACAAGAAATGTGGACGCCCTGACAGACAGACAGACAGACAGACGGACAGACAGACGGACGGACAGACAGACAGACGGCGCAGGCAAAAGCAATATGTCTCCTCCGGAGGGAGGAGACATAATGAAGACTGTATCGTGTTAACAAGAAATTGTTTACGGAAGGACGGACGACGGACACATCGCCACGACATAAGCCCTTCTGGCCTTTGGCCAGTAGAGCTAAAAATTGCTCAACTCTCTTCTAAAATTAAACTGTCATCTGTAGTGGTTTTCTATATTTATTCCTCCATTTCATTTTCCAAATGGGATTTGTTATGATATTATGTGGGAATGGATAAAACCATTGTGGGCAATTTGAACACAAAACAAAACAAACCATGCAAAAAATATAGACAGATTACCTTCGCTTCAAGTATGAACTTGGAAATCACGACTGGGTGTTCTCTCGACACGGCACTGGCTTGTAAGAGATAATCCTCGAGGTCCCTCAGGGTGTGGGCGACATTCATCGCAGCGCCACTCAGAACGTAGGACGGTCTTACCAGACACGGGAATCCCACCTCTTCAGAAAATTCCTTGGCACTCTACAATATGCAAATTTATAATTGTTAATCCATTCCGCGATAGAGACAGCAAACCCCTTATGTAAACTAACCACCTCTTCAGAAAATTCCTTGGCACTCTACAATAATATGAATATGCAAATTTATAATTGTGAACCCTTTCCTTGATAAAGATGGCTTCT
Source organism: Serripes groenlandicus (assembly GCA_031761405.1). NCBI lineage: Eukaryota > Metazoa > Mollusca > Bivalvia > Cardiida > Cardiidae > Serripes > Serripes groenlandicus. Next base: position 18,532,166 of record JASEVX010000011.1, read on the forward strand.
GCAGCAATTTCTCCTTTCCCCACATTATTTTCAATACTGTATTACTATCAATGATCAGATGATCATCATGTTTGCAATGTTGAAAGATATAAGATTATCAACTTTTCTGACAAATTCATAACCAAACTAGAGGTTGTTTTTGGGAAAAACATATGTCTCCCCCAAGGGGTATTTGTCTGGCTGACTGTATTTTGTCAGTTAGTGATTTATTTTAAAAAAGGGCAATAACTCATCCAAAAGTAGGTCAAATTAAACGCCCTCGTAATATGCGCAACAAGACATTGTACCGATGACTCCTGTGAAGTTTCATAGAAATGTGGCAAAGGGGTTGTGAGATGAAGGCCGGACAAGAATGAAATGGCAATTTTAAATAAAGGGCAATAACTCAACCAAAATTAGGTCAAATTAAACGCCCTCGTAATATGCGCAACTAGACGTTGTACCGATGACTCCTGTGAAGTTTCATAGAAATGTGGCCAAGGGGTTGTGAGATGAAGGCCGGACAAGAATGAAATGGCAATTTAAAAAAAGGGCAATAACTCATCCAAAAGTAGGTCAAATTAAACGCCCTCGTAATATGCGCAACAACACATTGTACCGATGACTCCTGTGAAGTTTCATAGAAATGTGGCAAAGGGGTTGTGAGATGAAGGCCGGACAAGAATGAAATGGCAATTTTAAAAAAAGGGCAATAACTCAACCAAAATTAGGTCAAATTAAACGCCCTAGTAATATGCGCAACTAAACGTTGTACCGATGACTCCTGTGAAGTTTCATAGAAATGTGGCAAAGGGGTTGTGAGATGAAGGCCGGACAAGAATGAAATGGCAATTTTAAAAAAAGGGCAATAACTCATCCAAAAGTAGGTCAAATTAAACGCCCTCGTAATATGCGCAGCTAGACGTTGTACCGATGACTCCTGTGAAGTTTCATAGAAATGTGGCAAAGGGGTTGTGAGATGAAGACCGGACAAGAATGAAATGGCAATTTTAAAAAAAGGGCAATAACTCATCCAAAAGTAGGTCAAATTAAACGCCCTCGTAATATGCACAACTAGACGTTGTACCGATGACTCCTGTGAAGTTTCATAGAAATGTGGCAAAGGGGTTGTGAGATGAAGGCCGGACAAGAATGAAATGGCAATTTTAAGAAAGGGCAATAACTCATCCAAAAGTAGGTCAAATTAAACGCCCTCGTAATATGCGCAACTAGACGTTGTACCGATGACTCCTGTGAAGTTTCATAGAAATGTGGCCAAGGGGTTGTGAGATAAAGTCCGGACAAGAAATGTGGACGCCCTGGACAAGAATGAAATGGCAATTTTAAAAAAAGGGCAATAACTCATCCAAAAGTAGGTCAAATTAAACGCCCTCGTAATATGCACAACTAGACGTTGTACCGATGACTCCTGTGAAGTTTCATAGAAATGTGGCAAAGGGGTTGTGAGATGATGGCCGGACAAGAATGAAATGGCAATTTTAAGAAAGGGCAATAACTCATCCAAAAGTAGGTCAAATTAAACGCCCTCGTAATATGCGCAACTAGACGTTGTACCAATGACTCCTGTGAAGTTTCATAGAAATGTGGCCAAGGGGTTGTGAGATAAAGGCCGGACAAGAAATGTGGACGCCCTGACAGACAGACAGACGGACAGACAGACGGACGGACAGACAGACAGACAGACGGCGCAGGCAAAAGCAATATGTCTCCTCCGGAGGGAGGAGACATAATTAAACGCCCTCGTAATATGCGCAACAACACATTGTACCGATGACTCCTGTGAAGTTTCATAGAAATGTGGCAAAGGGGTTGTGAGATGAAGGCCGGACAAGAATGAAATGGCAATTTTAAAAAAAGGGCAATAACTCAACCAAAATTAGGTCAAATTAAACGCCCTAGTAATATGCGCAACTAGACGTTGTACCGATGACTCCTGTGAAGTTTCATGGAAATGTGGCAAAGGGGTTGTAAGATGAAGACCGGACAAGAATGAAATGGCAATTTTAAAAAAAGGGCAATAACTCATCCAAAAGTAGGTCAAATTAAACGCCCTCGTAATATGCACAACTAGACGTTGTACCGATGACTCCTGTGAAGTTTCATAGAAATGTGGCAAAGGGGTTGTGAGATGAAGGCCGGACAAGAATGAAATGGCAATTTTAAGAAAGGGCAATAACTCATCCAAAAGTAGGTCAAATTAAACGCCCTCGTAATATGCACAACAAGACGTTGTACCGATGACTCCTGTGAAGTTTCATAGAAATGTGGCCAAGGGGTTGTGAGATAAAGGCCGGACAAGAAATGTGGACGCCCTGGACAAGAATGAAATGGCAATTTTAAAACAAGAGGGCCATGATGGCCCTTGAATCGCTCACCTATTTTTTTTTCACTTTAGCTATATAAGCCATGCCCCCTGGCAGCCAGTTTCCGACCAATCAACTTGGCTTGAAGGAATCTGATAGAGGGTCACCTTAGGAACATTTCTACAAAATTATTTGAAAATCGGCCAGATACTTTTAGAGGAGAAGATTTTTTAAGTTTTCACTATATCCATATAATGCAAAATAGCCCTGCCTACTGGCGGCCATGTTTTTTGACAAATCAACATGGCTTGAAGGAATCTGAAAGTGGGTCATCCAAGGAACATTTCTACAAAATTATTTGAAAATCGGGCCGACACTTTTGGAGAAGAAGATTTTTTAAGTTTGCACTATAGTCATATAAGGCAAAATAGCCCCCCCCCCATATAAGGCAAAATAGCCCCCCCCCCCCCCCCCCCCCCCCCCCCCCCTGGCGGCCATGTTTTTCGACCAATCAACATGGCTTGAAGGAATCTGATAGAGGGTCACCCAAGGAACATTTCTACAAAATCATTTGAAAATCAGCCTGACACTTTCGGAGGAGAAGATTTTTTAAGTTTTCACTATAGCCATATAAGGCAAAATAGCCCCGCCCCCCTGGCGGCCGTGTTTTTTGACCAATCAACATGGCTTGAAGGAATCTGGTAGAGGGTCATCCAAGGAACATTTCTACAAAATTATTTGAAAATCTGCCAACCAGTTTGGGAGAAGAAGAATTTTGAAGTTTTTTTCGTTTCGTTGCCATGGAAACCAGAATTCTGCATGGATCCCAAAAATTTGAAGGAATTCTGGTGAGGTCATTAAGAGGATGCTTTCTGTGAAGTTTCATCCCAATTGACCCACTGATTACTGAGGAGAAGATGTTGAAGATTTTTTAAGTTTTCACTTTGGCCATATAAGGCAAAATAGCCCCCGCCCCCTGGCGGCCATGTTTTTTGACCAATCAATATTGCTTGTAGGAATCTGATATAGGGTCACCCAAGGAACATTTCTACAAAATTATTTGAAAATCGGCCTGACACTTATGGAGGAGAAGATTTTTTAAGTTTTCATTATAGCCATAAAAGGCAAAATAGCCCCGCCCCCTGGCGGCCATGTTTTTTGACCAATCAACATGGCTTGAAGAAATCTGATAGAGGATCACCCAAAGAACATTTCTACAAAATGATTTGAAAATCAGCCTGACACTTTTGGAGGAGAAGATTTTTTTAAGTTTGCACTATAGCCATATAAGGCAAAATAGCCCCGCGCCCCCCCCCCCCTGGCGGCCATGTTTTTCGACCAATCAACATGGCTTGAAGGAATCTGATAGAGGGTCACCCAAGGAACATTTCTACAAAATTATTCGAAAATCGGCCTTACACTTTCGAAGGAGAAGATTTTTTAAGTTTTCACTATAGCCATATAAGGCAAAATAGCTCCGCCCCCCCCTGGCGGCCATGTTTTTTGACCAATCAACACGGCTTGAAGGAATCTGATAGAGGGTCATCCAAGAAACATTTCTACAAAATTATTTGAAAATCTGCCAACCAATTTGGGAGAAGAAGAATTTTGAAGTTTTTATCGGTTTCGTTGCCATGGAAACCAGAATTTTGCATGGATCCCAAAAATTTGAAGGAATTCTGGTGAGGTCATTGAGAGGATGCTTTCTGTGAAGTTTCATCCAAATTGACTCACTGGTTACTGAGGAGAAGAAGTTGACGCACGACGCACGACGGACGACGGACGCCGGACGCCGGACAAAAGGGGATCACAATAACTCACCTTGAGCAAAGCTCAGGTGAGCTAAAAAGGGCAATAACTCATCCAAAAGTAGGTCAAATTAAACGCCCTCGTAATATGCACAACTAGACGTTGTACCGATGACTCCTGTGAAGTTTCATAGAAATGTGGCAAAGGGGTTGTGAGATGAAGGCCGGACAAGAATGAAATGGCAATTTTAAGAAAGGGCAATAACTCATCCAAAAGTAGGTCAAATTAAACGCCCTCGTAATATGCGCAACTAGACGTTGTACCGATGACTCCTGTGAAGTTTCATAGAAATGTGGCCAAGGGGTTGTGAGATAAAGGCCGGACAAGAAATGTGGACGCCCTGGACAAGAATGAAATGGCAATTTTAAAAAAAGGGCAATAACTCATCCAAAAGGAGGTCAAATTAAACGCCCTCGTAATATGCACAACTAGACGTTGTACCGATGACTCCTGTGAAGTTTCATAGAAATGTGGCAAAGGGGTTGTGAGATGAAGGCCGGACAAGAATGAAATGGCAATTTTAAGAAAGGGCAATAACTCATCCAAAAATAGGTCAAATTAAACGCCCTCGTAATATGCGCAACTAGACGTTGTACCAATGACTCCTGTGAAGTTTCATAGAAATGTGGCCAAGGGGTTGTGAGATAAAGGCCGGACAAGAAATGTGGACGCCCTGACAGACAGACAGACAGACGGACAGACAGACAGACAGACGGCGCAGGCAAAAGCAATATGTCTCCTCCGGAGGGAGGAGACATAATAACAGGTTGTATGTACAATTCAATACTGGTCAGCAAAAGAATCTTTATTCATTTTCTATCATAGTTCAATACTTTCTCAACGCTTCTGCAGCAAACATTGTGGCAAAAGAAGAAACTGAAAAATTGATAATGAAATAAAATGATTGTATTTACAATTCAATACTGTTCAGCAAAAATATCTTTATAAACTTTCTATCATGGTTTGACCCTTTCCCACATACAAGACACTTTCTGATGCCTCTGCAGCAGACAACTTTTGAAAACATTGTGGCAAAAGGAGAAAATTGCACATGAGCAATTTCTCATTTTGCCACAATGTTTTCAACTCTATTTCATTATTACTTTCAATAATAAAGATTTTTCATATTTTTGCTCAAGATGTTTTCTCAAGTCGTCTGTTGCAGATTTGATGTATCTGGGAGAAGTTTTATAAACAGTCAATCCCACTGTTTGAATACTGCATGGATACCGTGGACTTCCTGATTAACCCTGTGCCTCATATAGACGCTTTATGACGCCTCTGCAGCCGACGGCTTTTTGAAAACATAGTGACAAAACGTGCAATTTCTCCTTTTGCCACAATGTTTTCCACTTTTTGTCACAGGTTATCCATTCAATTATGGAGATATTTTATGTTTTGACAAAATACGTCCAAAGTCGTCTGCTGCAGAATTGTCGTATGAGGGAAAGGGTTAACAAACAGACAGGGGTAAATAAAGTAAATCATAAAGCCCCCAACCCCAAAATGTGGCGACATAAAAAACTAATTTAATTTTGAGATCTGTGGAAAGTATTGCCATGTCTAGAAAAGAATATTTATGATTTAGATTAAGAACACGGCGGGAAAAGGAGAAAATGCTTGTTTCAAACAATTCCTCCACTTTCAACATTGTTTTCGAAAGACATTTGCTTCATAATTAGGTTCAGGGGAAGGAAGGGATGGATAAGCAGGTTTCCAACCTCAAATGTAGATAGCTCCTTCCATCTAGGCTGACTTATTCCCATGTTGTCCAACATTCGTGAGAATTTGAAGCGATTTTCGGCATTATCGATACTCTCGGGTGAAGTTCCGAGAATCTTTGCGTTGTTTCTCTGTAGAGGCATGGCGATGTTGTTGGGCAGCTGTCCCCCCACTGATAGAATAATGCCCTCTGGATTCTCTAGTTGGTATATATCCATTACAGTCTACAATAAAAAGGATTAGATAAGACAATATAGAGGATTAGATAAGGGAGAGAAAACTGCCCTTCTTTCATCACACAAATTTGTTCTCACTATATTCTTTCATTATTCTTCATTTCAAGCGGATTTTCAAGCAGATGACTTCTAAAAACATTATGGCAATGGGAGAAATTATTAACAATGGTAAAAGCAATTCAAATAACTTCACTCTCCTTCATAGTGAATTTCCATTTGTTTGCCTGGATGTTTTCTTAGTCGTCTGTTACAGACTCCATCCTAAGTAAAAAAGGGTCAAAACATTTGAAATTATCCCAGTCCCACGTTATTTTTTTTTACAGCAGACAACTTTGAAAACATTTAGGCAAAACTATGAAAAATCTCTGTAAATGAAAGTATAATAATTGCATTGAGTTTATAACATTTTGGCTATTAATAAAAGAAGAAATTGCTAGTTTTGAGCAATTTCTTCTTTTGTCACAAAGTTTTAGAAAGTCATCTGCTGCATAGATCTCATAGTCTATAAGAGGAAAATAGTTGTTTGATTATTGATATGTCAATGGGAAAGGTACCTACCTCAAAGCTGATTTCATCAAAGTACAGTCGGTCACACATGTCATAATCGGTGCTCACAGTCTCCGGGTTGTAGTTCACCATGATCGTCTTTCTGTTCATCTATTAAACAACAACAACAACAGTTCAGTTTCTTAACCCTTTCCCTCATACAACAATTCTGCAGCAGACGACTTTGAACATATTTTGTCAAAAAATAGAAAATCTCTTTAATTGAATGGATAACCTATGACTGAAAGTGGAAAACATTGTGGCAAAAGGAGAAATTGGCTCATTTTGAGCAATTTCTTCTTTCGTCACTATGTTTTCAAAAAGCTGTCTGCTGCAGAGGCGTCAGAAAGCGTCTATATGAGGAAAAGGGTTAATATTAACAAAGCAAACAACCAAGCAATCTTGTTTAAAGGCTTCAATCCTTAACCCTTTCCCTCATACGACAATTCTGCAGCAGACGACTTTGAACGTATAGAAAATCTCCATAATTGAATGGATAACCTATGACTAAAAGTGGAAAAATTGCATGTTTTGTGCAATTTCTTCTTTTGTCACTATGTTTTTAAAAAGCCGCCTGCTGCAGAGGCGTCCAAAAGCGTTTATATGAGGGAAAGGGTTAACTATGCATATATCCAGTTCAAATCCTATAATTTGTTCATAGAATACGCCTTCTTTTTATAAGGCAAATACCAAATTTCCACATATTATATAACAATTAGTTTCTTAATTTTTGCAAGGCAGACAACTCTAAAATTAAGATATTAGGTAAATGTCTGACTTACCTTCCTTAGTTCCTGAATACAGTTTACAGCACACCAGTCAAATTCCACACTACTTCCAATCCTGTACACCCCGCTCCCAATAACCATAACGTAACCGCCGTGGAAGTCGAGGTCATGTGACGTACCGTTGTATGTCAAATAGAGATAATTAGTCTGGGCAGGCCATTCTGCAGCAACGGTATCTATTTGCTTTACATACGGAGTAATGCCATGCTCTCGGCGAATCTTTCTCACCAGGAAATTTGTACTGAAATTGGAAAACATGAGAGGTCAGCCTTGCATTGTGGGAAATGTCCCACTTTCAAAATGTGCAACATCAAATAAGCCAGTCATTTTACAAGGTTGGTCTCCAAGCAATAATCTTGAAAGCCTCGGCAGTAAAGTATCCGTCTTGGGTGCGGGAGGTTGCAGGTTCGACTCCTGACCCTGTCTTCCCTCCTTGGCACTTATAATTATGGGAATAGCATAAAGACGGACTTACTGGTGTCAGAATAAATGGAGCAATGTAATAATAATAACTTACCAAGGTAAGGCGGTTTTATAACAGAAACATTGTTAGAAACAGCATAAAACACCACGCAAATATACAAACTATAAATCGTCTTGATTGGATGATTCTTTGGAGTATATGTATATAGGGTTTGGTGAGGTAATAAAACCTTTCACTCTAACAGATGCATTTTGACATATATGCAGCAGACAACTATTGAAAACATTTTGGCAAAAGGAGAAATCTCTCATAATGTACAATTCTTTTCTTTGCCACAATGTTTTCAACCCTTTTCAGCTATTATTCTTTCATTCATCGAGATTTTCCATATATTTCTCTAGATCTTTTCAAAAACTTCTATTGCAAATTTATTGGATGTGGGAAAGGGTTACAAGAGATTTTGTAGGGAGAAAACACAGTTACTCCCCTTGACCAACAAAGTAGGTACCTTTTCACAGAGTTAGCTATCTGTACATCTGAAAATCCAAGTTGTTTGGCCGTCTTAAGCATGTCATATGGTATATCCTGGGCCTTGAAAGAAAACATAAAAAAGATATTTCAAAAAACATTCCTAGTGCAGAGCTCTAGCTAAGGGAGGTTTTGCATGTTCTAAAATCCTTATTTGACCCTTTAACCCTATGGTGTGGGTACTCAAAAGAATTATCTCAGTGAGACGATTATTTTGAGTACCCACAACATAGGGATTGCTTTAATAATAAGAGAGAAATTGTGGGAAAAAGAGCTGAATACCCCTCCTTGTCTGAACCTCTGTGTTGTCTGCCAATAATCAGCTCATCAGTATAATCATGCTCCAAAACTGTCAAAGTTTAATCTGTGCTTAGAAACAAATTTGTTCTCCAAATTGACCAATCAGTCTTATTTAGAGAATGTATCACAGAAAATGCTTTCAGAGTTTAATATTTTCAGACACTGGTTAATTTTAGTGATAGCAAATGTTTGCAATTATGACCCGAAGGAACTATCTAAAACTTAATTTTCCTGACTTCAGTTTATAAAACTGTCATTTCTGAAGTTAAGTATTTCAAAATTTTACATTTTATACTCTTTACAGCCAAGATGTTAGTAAGTATTTAACAATATCTACCCATTGTCCTTCTCTAACATCAGTTTTATATGAAGTAAAACTAGAATTTCTTCTCATCATATAATTTTTAAACGCTGTTTCTGAACTTACACACAGGCATTATTTGAAAATCAGTGACCAAAACTTGTTAAGATTGTTAATGAATGAATGTATAGTGTTTTATGGCGCATCGACAGCTAAGGTAATTTAGTATGCATTAAAATTAAGCAGTTCATGTAGTATTATATAACAATAGCACCACGTAAGGTACAGGCGCTCGACTGATAGAAAACAGAAAAAAAGCTGAGCTGAACAAAAAACCTTAACCGGACGACCACAGGGTCATGACAATAGCTCTCGTTTTTTCAAAAGTTGAGCTAAAAATGAATATGTTTGAAAGAACTATATAATGGGGAATGTTAAGATTGTTAATGATTGAAAGGAATAATGCATTCACACAGTTATATTATTATTTTTAAGCTCTTTTAACCCTTTCCCTCAAACAACAATTCTGCAGGAGACGACAAAATACTACATGTATAATTACGTAAGTAGCAGCTTCCTTGCATAAGATGTAGATGCAACTGTTTCTAGTGGGAAGCAATCTATATAACTTTAATTCTATATAACCCTTTCCCTTATATAACAATTCTGCAGCAGACGACTTTGAACATATTTTGTCAAAAAATAGAAAATCTCTATAATTGAATGAACAAGCAAATTCAGAGAATCATGGTCCCCCGCCAGGGTCAAGGTCACAAAAATTGGTATTGATGGAAAGGGGACTTGGTGGTGATCCTTCCTATAATGTTTCATCAAATTCCAAAAAGCGGTTGCAGAGAAATAGCCCGGAAAAATGAATTTAGTCATACATAGCCGGATGGTGGGGTAAAGGGCCATAACTCCGTGAAAAATCATCCAACCGGAACGCAAACACGATATGCGCATCTACACTTGGTGGTGATCCTTCCTATGAAGTTTCATAAAATTCCAAAAAGCGGTTACAGAGAAATAGCCCGGAAATGAATTTAGTCATACATAGCCTGATGGTGGGGTTAAGGGCCATAACTCCGTGCAAAATAATCCGACCGGAACGCAAACACGATATGCGCATCTACACTTGGTGGTGATCCTTCCTATGAAGTTTCATAAAATTCCAAAAAGCGGTTGCAGAGAAATAGCCCGGAAATGAATTTAGTCATACATAGCCTGATGGTGGGGTAAAGGGCCATAACTCCGTGCAAAATAATCCAACCGAAACGCAAACACGATATGCGCATCTACACTTGGTGGTGATCCTTCCTATGAAGTTTCATAAAATTCCAAAAAGCGGTTACAGAGAAATAGCCAGGAAATTAATTTAGTCATACATAGCCTGATGGTGGAGTAAAGGGCCATAACTCCGTGAAAAATAATCCAACCGGAACGTTAACACGATATGCGCATCTACACTTGGTGGTGATCCTTCCTATGAAGTTTCATAAAATTCCAAAAAGCGGTTGCAGAGAAATAGCCCGGAAATGAATTTAGTCATACATAGCCTGATGGTGGGGTAAAGGGCCATAACTCCGTGCAAAATAATCCAACCGGAACGCAAACACGATATGCGCATCTACACTTGGTGGTGATCCTTCCTATGAAGTTTCATAAAATTCCAAAAAGCGGTTGCAGAGAAATAGCCCGGAAATGAATTTAGTCATACATAGGGGTAAAGGGCCATAACTCGTCAGGGTCAAGGTCACAAGGTCAAAAAAATTGGCATTGATGGAAAGGGGTTGTCACAAGGAATACACATGTGAAATATGAAAGCAGTACCTATTACGGTTCAGAAGTTATGACCAAGGTTAAAGTTTTTGTGACAGCGTGACTGACGGACGGACTGACTGACGAATGAGAAATAATAGTCCCCAGCTTTCGCTAAAAGCGGGGGACAATAACTTACTCTGACTAAAAGTGGAAAACATTGTGGCAAAAGGAGAAATTGCCCGTTTTGAGCAATTTCTTCTTTTGTCATTATAATTTCAAAAAGCCGTATGCTGCAGAGGCGTCAAAAAGTATCTATAAAAGGGAAAGGCTTAACTTGGTCAAACAAGGACCATGATGGTCAAATATCACTGACCTGATTTACTAGAATTAAAACGTTTTCAATGTTCTTACTCTATTCATATTAAGAAAACAAGCCCGGCCCCCCTGGTTTCACTATAGCCATATAAGGCAAAATAGCCCCACCCCCCTGGCGGCCATAGTTTTCGACCAATCAACATGGCTTGAAGGAATCTGATAGAGGGTCTCCTGTGAAACATTTCTACAAAATTATTTGAAAATTGGCCAAACACTTTCGGAGGAAAACATTTTTTAAGTTTTCACTATAGCCATATAAGGCAAAATAGCCCCGCTCCCTGGCGGCCACGTTTTTTGACAAATCAGCTTGGCTTGCAGAAATCTGATAGAGGGTCACCCAAGGAACATTTCTACAAAATAATTTGGAAATCCGCCAAACACTTTCGGAGGAGAAGATATTTTAAGTATACACTATTTTTTTCTTCCAGTTGCTATGGAAACCAAATTTTGTGCATGGATCCAAAGAATTTGAAGGAATTCAGGAGAGGACATTGAGAGGATGCTTCCTATGTGGTTAGGGAGGAAAAGTTGTTTGAAGCAAAAAGTTAACGCACACTCTGCAGCAGACGTCTTTAAAAACATCCGGTCAAAATTATGAAAAGTATCTATAAATGAAAGACAAATTATTGAGTTTGAGTTAAGTTGAAAACTTTGCAGAAATAAAGAAATTGCTCATTATGTTATCAATTGATTGATTGATTGGGGTTTAACGCCGTTTTTAAAAATTTCTCAGTCATATCACGGCGGCCAGTTCACCTACTCATATGTTTCCTGGTTTTCTCACACCAGTACTCCACACAACAATCTTCCCAAGCAACTGGCTGCTTTTCCACATAGACTGATAGCCCATTGGTGGAAGACGAATGACGCATGTCGCAATGACTTTTGTCAAACGTCGGAAAGAAAGTTGGCCGAGCCGGGATTCAAACTCACAACCCCTGGATTGACAGCCCGCGTCGTTACCGACTGAGCTACCGGGACTCGTTATCAAAAGTTGCCTGCTGCAGAGTTGTTAGAAAGTGTCTGTATGTGGGAAACGATTAACTGCTACCCCTTACAAATTGTCAATCCAATCACCTTGGCCCCAACTCCTGAAATCAATATACAGCCCTTTTATGATTCTGCAGCAGATGACCTTTGAAAACATGATGGCAAAAGGAGAAGTTGCTCATGATGAGCCATTTCTCCTTTTGCTGCAATTGTTTAAACTCATCCATTCATCATACCTTCATATACAGAGATTTTTCATAGTTTGCCAAGATGGTTTCAAAGTCGTATGTTGCAGATTTGTTATGTGTGGGAATGGGACAGATTATCATGATATATGTATCAAACAAAGAGTATGACTGTCAAAGAGTGCTAACATCTGAATAGCCTGCATGAAAAACATACAAGCTAGTTTTATTACAGTTTAACCCTTTCCCTCATATAGATGCTTTCTGACGCCTCTGCAGCAGACGGCTTTTTGAAAACATATAGTGACAAAAGAAGAAATTGCTCAAAACGAGCAATTTCTACTTTTGCCACAATGTATTCCACTTTAAGTCATAGGTTATCCATTCAATTGCAGAGATTTTCTGTTTAAAAAAAAATATGTTCAAAGTCGTCTGCTGCAGAATTGTCGTATGAGGGAAAGGGTTAATTCCCGTTTTCAACAAAAGGTATAAGTCATATCACAGCTACAGACCACTTATTCATGTTCCCTTGGTTCCCAGGACAAGAAAAAAGCCATAGCCAATGTCACTCCACCATGATTTCATATGTCATAAGGAAACTGATAGGTCTGTTTCAGATAAGAAGATTTCAAAGTTTTCCCTATATCTCTCTATGTAAAACAGGTGAACCTAGGAGCATGGCCGATTTTGACCAGGGCATAATTTGAACAAGCTAGGAAGAGGACCACTAGACAATGCTACTAGTTTTACCCTATATAACTATGCATGTTATTCCATGGATCCATGTCTGCAAATAACCAATTGTAAAATCAACCTAAAATCTTAAGAACAAAGGCTAATATCACAATCAGTTGTATAGACATCCCTCCAAAGTCTATTAGATCTGTCCCAAAATATGTTAATTAACCCTTTCCCACATGCAGACACTTCCTGATGCCTCTGCAGCAGAAGACTTTTGAAAGCATTGTGACAAAAGGAGAAATTGCTCAAAATGAGCAAGTCTTACCTTTGCCATAATGTTTTGAATTTTTTTCAGTAAATTATATCTTCATTTAGAGAGATTTTCCATGTTTTTACCAGGATGTTTTCAAAGTCGTCTGCTGCAAGTTTATTGTTCATTGGAATGGTTATTTTAACCCTTTCTCTCTGACATGCAGATGCTTTTTGACATCTCTGCAGCAGACGACTTTTTGAAAACATTGTGACAAAAGGTGAAATTGCTCAAAACAAGCAATTTGTCCTTTTTCCACAATGTTTTCAACTCTACTTAATTATTACACTTTTATTTACAGAGAATTTGCTAATTTTTGTCAAAACCATTTCGAAGTCGTCTGCTGCAGATTTATTATACAACATGGAAATGGCTGAAGAAAAAGTCATACCTTGCCCTGATAGTTCTGCAGTTTCTTGCATAAATCTGTTATGTTCCTGAACTTGTGTAGAAACCACCTGTCTATCTTTGTTAACTCATACAGTTTGTCGATGCTGTAGTTCTGGTGCAGAGCAGCAGCCAGAACCAGTATTCTTTTGTCTGTTGGTTCTCTTAGTTCCTGCAAAACAAACCAGTCATGATTGTTTAACCTCTTCCATTATACAGACATTTGGTGCCCTTGCGAAAGACCATTTTTGAAAACAATATGGTAAAAGGAGTAACTAATCAAAGCAATCAATTGGTCAAAAATCAATCATAATTGTTCAACTCTTTCCATTATACAAAAGACAATTTTTTAAATCATAATGGTTAAAAGAGTAACTGTTCAAAACAATCAATTTCTCATTATTCAACAATAAATATTCAATCAATAATCATATGATATCTCATTAACAAATATCAAATATATATCTCTTAAAGGAACGCATGTGACGCCTGCCATTTTGAGTAAGTAAAAACTTCACAGAATGACAGACAGACATCTGAGGAGTTATACAAAGTCTCCTTGTCAAGCCAGGCGACATAATGATTGGCATGAGTACTTGTTGAGTTTCCAGGAAGCATACATCTGGAGTCATTAATGTAAGTTGTAAAAATTTCCTTCAGTATCTTTGTTTGTTTGGAGTTTAACGCCGCTTTCAACAGCTTTGGTCATATCACGGCGGTCAGTGCACCTACCCATGTTTTCCTGGCTTTCCCACACCAGTACTTACACAACATTCTTTCGAAGCCACTGACTGCTTTCTCACATAGATCAGAGGTTAGAGGCAATGGAAAACATCGCCCGAAAGAATGTCGCCGCAACCGGGTATCGAACCCGTGACCTCCAGATCACGAGTCAGATACGCTACCAATTGAGCTACCCGGCCTGGTCCCTTCAGTATCAATCTACATAAATAAATTTAACCCTTTCCCACTCAGATAGCAGACAACTTTTATAACATATTTGCACAAATGTAGAAAATCCCTATAAAACAGAGTATAACAGAAAGCTTCTATAAATGGGAAACGTTTAGGACAAAGAAAGTAATGGATGAAATAAGACTTACTGTTTCGCAGCATTTGTTGCCATTGGGATCAAATCCAAGGAGACTTTCGTCCATCATTCTGAGGGCTTTCTGGAAGGCTTCTTCGAACCGTCGCCCTATGGCCATTACTTCTCCCACGCTCTTCATCGAACTTCCAATCTATAGAACAAAAGTTTCACTTAAATAAAACATGTAAGGTAGTATTTTATTTATATCATCAGATTGATTGTGCATTTGTGTTTTATGCTGCTTTTAACAATTTTTCAGTTTTATCACAGCATTTCCTAGTAGGTAAGTTACCAGTACTGCTGGTCCATTTATCCTGACACCAGACAGTCTATTGTAATGCTAACCCGGCAAACCCTAAGCGCCAAGGAGGGCAGCCATTACTACCATTTTTAAAGTCATTAGTATGACCCAAAAGGGAATCAAATCCGCAACCTCCCGCACCCCAGGCGGTTCATGGATAGAGAACACTTATCCATTATCCGTGGGTGACTAACCAGCACTAAGTCAGGAAATATGCCCTGGTCAAGGGCATTCCATTGTGACCTCTGCAAACAGGTTTGAACCTAAGACACCCTATCTCAAGTGCATCATGCTTACGACTTGTTGGAAGTAAAGTGGCTAGTGTAACATAATATTCTTCTGATTCTTATACTTAATGAGACCATCCATAGTAAAAGGTATAAATTTGCTTTTGCAAACAGTGTAGAACCAGATTAAGCTGTGCATCCGCACATATTACTTGCACAAGTTTGTTAGAAGCACATGTCAACTTGTGTACACTCTTATAAGACTGATCTGAATACTTTTCAGAAATGCCAACTTATACTTTTTTGCTGTGGATACACTCAAATAAAGTCCTGTGTGTCATAGTCATCCTGATCAATTTGAAACATGGCTTTAATCAGAAAAGTTCCTATTAAAGTGTCATTGAAATGTAATAAAAGGATTTTGGGAAGAAGTCGATGAAACAGTAAATGATCCATAATCTGAACCAACAGAAATATTTAGATCTTTTTGAAAGTTGTGCTCCATGTGAAATTCATCCTTCAAACCTTCCTACATACAACAAATCTGAAACACTTTGAAATAATCTATGGAATATCTCTATAATTGAAAGAGTAATTACCGAAAAAATTGGAAAACATTGTGGCCAAAGAAGAAATTGTTAATTTCTCCTTTTGTCACAATGTTTTCAAAAGTCGAAAGAAAGCATTCTGTATGTGGGAAAGAATCAAATAAACTTGAAGCTAAGAGAATAACAAGAACACAGCCCAACCTTTGACGAAACTCTGGAAAATTTTGCCAAATCCCATCGGGGAATTTTCACCACGCAATAATCCAAACTGGGTTCAAAACAGGCTGTAGTGGAATTTGTCACGTTGTTCTTTAACTCCGGTAAAGGTATGTTCAAGGCAAGCTTGGCAGCCACATACGCTAGTGGATATCCAGTTGCCTTACTGGCCAAAGCAGAGCTCCTTGACAATCGAGCATTCACTTCTATGATGAAATACTGAAAAGAAAATAATAAAACAAAAGGTCATTCAAGTAGGTCAAATCAAAGGCCAAGGACACTAAATCAACCACGTTAGTATCACTAGAAAGGTCACAAGGAAAACACAATTATAAAAGCCCCCATTTGGGGCAAAAATTGATGTGAATATTAAAACATTTGCCACAGACCTACTGGGACATTAATATAGGCTCTGGAACCTAATTGCTAAGGCATGAAAAACACAACCAATGATAGTTTTCTCTGACGTGCTGGTCAATCGAATGTCCCCTCAATCAACTTGAAGAGCTAAATGTTTGAACATCCTTTCCCACATACAAAGGCTTTCTGACGCCTCTGCATCTGATGGTTTTTAAACACATTGTGGCAAATGGAAAAATTGCTCATAATGAGCAATTTTTCCATTTGCCACAATGTTTTCAACTTTATTCAAATAATTGTTCCTTCATAATTAGAGAGTTTTCATATTTTGGACTAACTGTCTTTGAAGTCGTCTGCTGCAGATATGTTGTGTGTGGGAAAGGGTTAAACACCACCTACTTCATTAGATTCAGGATTGAGAGCACTTTACTATTTTTGAAGTCATTAACCCTTTAAAACATCTAACATACATCAAATCTTCAGAAGATGGCTGAAAAAGTATATTCAAAAATTAAGAAAATCTCTATAATTGAAAGTAAAATAATCCGTACCTCTTGTGATTCGGGGTTGAGGGCGTACTGTATGTTACATTCTCCGACGATCTTCAGATGTCGAATCACCTTGATGGCGGTGGTTCTGAGGAGGTTGTATTCCACGTTAGTTAGCGTCTGACTCGGGGCCACAACAATCGATTCCCCCGTATGAATCCCTAACGGGTCTACGTTCTCCATGTTACAGACCTGAATTACAAATTTAGCAATAAGCAAGTCTGTCAACTGTCACAAGGAGAGAAAAACATGCAGCATGTCCGGAGCTCGAACCCGGGACCTCTCGCTTTCAGGGTGAGTACTTTACTGACTGAGCTAACCAGGCTGCTTACATGTAATCTCTCCAACTGTTTACAAGTTCAGGCATAGACATAACAAAATGTTTGTCTTTATTCATAGCATTCAAACAGTTCTGGAAAGCATATAATTGGAAAAATTAAGTAATTTTAACTTGAAAATGTTGTTGGACACAAAGTGTAAGGAATCTGTACTTTTTCCTAAAAATGATTTTCAAAAGTCATTTGCCACAAAGGCTGAAAGATGACTGTGTAAAAAGAAAGGATAAAGAAAAATCAAAATTAATTCAATTAAAGATAATTTCTGCAATGGATAACAGGGTTTTATTGTATTAGTGTGGAGAACATTAACCCTTTCTTTCCCTCATACGACAATTCTGCAGCTGACGACTTTGAACGTATTTTGTCAAAAAATAGAAAATCTCTATAATTGAATGCATATCCTATGACAAAAAGTGGAAAACATTGTGGCAAAAGGAGAAATTGCACGTTTTGTGCAATTTCTTCTTTTGTCACTATGTTTTCAAAAAGCCGTCTGCTGCAGAGGCGTCAGAAAGCGTCTATATGAGGGAAAGGGTTAAAATAAGTATCTATCAAAATGCACTCTTCTTCCCCTTGAGCAGTCAAACATTGAATTTAACAAGAGTGTTTGAAGGAATACATGTGTCGTCTGCCAATAAGTTAGTATTCTTTTTGTTTTATTGGGGTTTTACACCGTTTTCAAAACATTATTTCTGTGATATCTTGGCGACAGTTCACTTATTCATGATCCCTGGGTAAACAAACAATTACTAAGCCTTGCGCAAGGTCACTCCACTTATACTGCGACTAGGGACGCTTTTTGACACCTCTGCAGCAGACGACTTTCATTTCGGAGAGTCATCTGCTGCAGATTTGTTGTATATGTTGTTTCACATTTGTTTCCAATACAAAGAATAGAATTTGAGCCACATGACTCAATAACAAGTCTTCAATGCCCATGTAC
Organism: Serripes groenlandicus; assembly: GCA_031761405.1. NCBI lineage: Eukaryota > Metazoa > Mollusca > Bivalvia > Cardiida > Cardiidae > Serripes > Serripes groenlandicus. The sequence continues at coordinate 18,550,383 of JASEVX010000011.1, forward strand.
ACAGGGCTCGACATTAACGGTTGTCCGATAGCCCGGGGCAAGTAAAAGTTGAGTCCGGGCAAGTTGTTTTTAACATCAGTTGTCCGATAGGGCAAGTGGCAGTTAGAATCCTTTCTGGGACAAATATGTTGACATGTCAATATTTTATTTCATTATTTGATCAAACCCTGTCGAGTTTAAAACTTGAAACTGTAAAATTCGCCATAAAGATCAATAAACAAAATAATTCTGTAAAACCAAAGTGTTTACATAGTAGATGCGCACGCTCTTTTGGGTTATTTCATATAGTGTTATTTATAACACCAATTCAATTTATCAAATCATAAGCGGCATTTAAAAGACAAAGGACCGTTTTAAATCACATAAGTTGAAAATTTATACAGGAGATTTATTTCCCTATTTAAGTGGTACTGATTAACGGCTCCATTCACAATTACGAACGGCTCATCACTATTTTCTGACAGGGTCCAATGAACCCTTGGACAATTTCTCAAAGAGAACCGGCCGTCTGCCGATATGACCAGTTAAAACTGGAATTTGAATGGTTACAATTTGTCCAGAGACCATAATTTAGAGTCACAGATTAAACCATTCAGAACCTCAATCTTATGTGTCGCTGACAACCCAAAACGTTCGTAAATCAGTCCTAGCTACGTATTTTTAACGCATTGCAATTGTTTAAAATACACATGTCACATGATGAATCTCTCTATTTTAATTTATGCTGCCTCGTTTCTTAAAAGAGTCATACCAGAGTATTGATTGGTCAGAATTGAACTTAACAATACGTCATATAAATCTTTTCTGAAGAGGTATTTTCCAGAATCCCCTGAATTCAAAATGGCAGATGTCAATAATAATTTTTCCGAGATCTTAGCAAATTCCGACTCATTTGTTTAAAGTACAGTCTAATATCAAACCGTAAACACTTTTATGTGTTTAAATTACTTGTTTACATAAGGCAAGTAGGCAAGTAGGTTCAAAAGTTAATGTCGAGGCCTGCATGTACATCTAATAGAGACCAGGATGAAATGGTTAAAGTGCAGTCCTACCTCTTCTATGCTGATAAAAATCAAAAAAAAAATAAACAGATGCATCTGCAGTAGGCAACTTTTAAAATCATTGTAACAGAAAAAGAAATTGCTCCCAAAAAGCAATTTCTCCTTTTGCCATGTTTTTAAATTTATTCAATAATTATGCCTGCATTTATAGATTTTATGTTGCCCACCGGCATACGTTATCAAAGTTGTCTGCTGCAGTTTTTTTGCATTTAATTAAAGAATAGGGTAAAATGATCCGAAGAAAGTTCCAATGCTGATCGACTCACCGTAATACAGTTATCATACGCATCCCTCACCACCTCGTATTCAACCTCCTTCCAGCCTTTCAGAGATTTATCAATTAATACTTGACTTGTGTGGGCAAACGCTGCCGTCGCCAGGCTCACTAGCTCTTCATCGTTCTCAGCGAAACCGGACCCGAGACCTCCAAGGGCAAAAGCTGCTCTGATTAAAACGGGATACCCCAGTATGTTTGCTGCTTGCAAGGCCTAAAATAACAGAAACATAGAACTGACATGCACACTGATAATATGAATCCTAATTTGTTTTGAATGTTTGATTGGAGTTTAATGCGGTTTTCAATAATTTTTCAGTCATATCAAAGCGGCCAGTTCACCACATCATGTGTTTCCTAGCTTTTTAACACCAGAACTCCACACAACAGATTTTCAAAGCAACTAGCTGCCTTTCCACATAGACTGTTAGCTCATTGGTGGATGACGAATGACGCTTTTGTTACATCGACTGTTGTAAAACGTCAAAAAGAATGTTGGCCGAGCTGGGATTCAAACTCACAACCCCCAAATTGGCAGCCCACGTCGCTACTGGGGCTCAGCCATCTGTTTTGAACAAATCTTATACCTCTCTATTCATGTTTCGACGCATCATCTGCAGCAGATGACTTTGGAAAATAGTGAGGCAAAAGGAGATACTGCTCATAATGAACAATTTCTATATTTGCCACAATGTTTTAACTCATTTCAATAATTATACTTATAATAGGGATTTTCCATATTTTTGCCAAAAGGTTTTCAAAGTTGTCTGCTGCAAAATAGTTGTATGTGGGAAAGGGTTAATAGGGAAACTATGTTGCATCTTAGTTACTTTGAAATTAAGAACATTCCTTTTTAGGATTAGATTATCTTAGAATGATTGTTGAATACAGGCCTTTGTTCACTCATGGATATTCTAGCATCAAACTTGTGTGAACCGAGAAATCAGGAGACATCCGTTTTTATTTCGTGTCCAAACAATTCGGACCCAGAGGTCCATTTTTGTTGTTTGAGCTTTAGATAAGGAGGTGTGAAACCTTTTCCCACATATAAACCTATTTTAATGCCTCTGAATCAGACGACCTTTGAAAATGGTTGTGACAAAAAAAGAAATTTCTCATCATGAGCAATTTCTCCTTTTGAACCAATTTCCAATAATTAACCCTTTCCCTCATATAGACGCTTTCTGACGCCTCTGCAGCAGATGGCTTTTTGAAAACATTGTGACAAAAGAAGAAATTGCTCAAAACGAGCAATTTCTCCTTTTGACACAATGTTTTCCACTTTTAGTCACAGGTTATCCATTCAATTATAGAGATTTTCTATTTTTTGTCAAAATATGTTCAAAGTCGTCTGCTGCAGAATTGTCGTATGTGGGAAAGGGTTAGTATATTAGTTTTTAGAGAATTTCCATATTTTTGCCTAAGATATTTTCCAAGCAGTCTGCTACAGATTGTTTGTATGTGTGGGAGGGTTAAAGGGGGTGTGTATTCAGATTGTCCTAACACACAGACGCTTTCTGACACCTTTGCATGAAAACGACTTTCAAAAAACAATGTGGCAAAAGACAAATATTTCTTTTTTAGCCTTTTTTCAACTCTTCAAAATAATTATACCTTCATTTATATGGATTTTCCAAATTTTATCCCAGATAGGTTACTATTTTTGTCTGCAGCAGATTTCTTGTATGTGGGAAGCTGTAATTTGATATAAACTTGATTCAGCTGGCACACGCCCGAATGCTCGGTGCGGTAGGACAATCTGAATATGACCCAAGGTCTCTCTTATTACTATTTTTTGAGTACCAACAACATAGCATTTGGAGGTCATGTTAAGATTTAAGAATACGAAATGAGCAAGTTCATGGGAAAATGTACACATTGACATTTCTGAACAGTGTAGGTTCAAGATCACACTGCCATTCTGCTGTCTTTTCAAAATCTTCACAGCTCACCAGAAGCCAGAGCTCTAGATAAGGAGCGTTTTTCATGTTCTAAAATCCGTATTTGACCTCCAAAACCTATGTTGTGGGTACTCAAAAGAATCGTCTCAGTGAGATGATTCTTTTGAGTACCCACAACATCGGTTTTAATGAGAGCTAACATAGATATCATGGAAGAAAGTCCTATTAACTCCTCCTTATCTAGTCCTCTGAGAAGCTTTATAAAGTCATTGTCAGTAATTTGCAAAAAGAGTGTAGCTCTGGATCAGACTATGTGCAGGCTGGTCTGGTTTTATACTTTTCCCAAAGACCACGTTGTACCTTTCTGCATGGACAGGCTCAAATATATGCCTTTCATCTGTTGTCAGTGTTTTAGAAGAATAACAAACCTGTTCTACGCTATAAGCAGCGTCACTTGGTGCAACATGTTCTCCAATTTCTGCCATCTTTTCTGCAAATACTTTCCTATCTTCTGTCCATTCAATGGATTGAACCTGTGTTTAAAAACAGTTTCATTCATTTCATTAATTAACATTTTCTAGATGTTTACAGCAATATATAGAGGTGTAACATGTGTTAAAGAACCCCCTTTAAATAGCAATCACCTGTCTATAGCAACCATACTTTTAATTTCCCAATTACTCAATTTCTGCATAAATGACCCTTCAATTAAAGACCACCTGTGAACAAAGACAAAGTTGGTCCCTTCCCATGGATGGGCTTTAAACACAGGTTCGTCTGTATAATAAACTACATGAGCAATGTCTCATGAAATATTAACCTTGGGATTTTGCCTAGCCTAGCCTTGTCAGCATCTTACCAGTTCAGTTTAGTCTTACAAAAATCATGGAAACCTTTGGCAATTATTATGACCACAGACTGATACTACAAGTAAACCAGTTAATCTTTTCGCACATGCAGACGCATTCTGATACATCTGCAACAAAAAAAATCTTTCATAGCTATGCAGCAGACAATTTTTGAATTTGAAAACAAAGAGCATTTTCTGTTTGCATCAACCTTATGAATTCTTATGAGTATTCAATAATCATTCTTTCATTCATTTATTGAATTGTTTGTCTAGATGTTTTCATAGTTGTCTGCTACTGTACCGTTGTATGTGGGAAAGCCTTTGAAGGTCACTCTTCTTGCGACATCTCATCTTTTAACCCCTTTCTTACATTTTAAATACATGATATATGTATTGCATACTGACAACTCAATGATTGTCCCTAAGCCCTTTTTTAATTCGCCACATACAACGAATCTGCAGCATATGAAAACATCTAGACAAAAAAATGGAAATTATCTACAACTGCAAGCATATTGAAAACATTGTGAAAACAAGAAACCGCTGAAGACGGCAAGGCAGATTGTCGGCAATTTGACCTTGAAAATCGACAAACCAAGGTCAAGGTCAAAGTAACCATAGAAATCAATAGAACTAGTTACTCTTAGCTGAAACTTTAACCAAAATGTTGACAGACAGACAGTAGGACGGACATCGCCAATCTATAGACCGGAATTGCTAGAGCAATCGGGCCAAAACAGGAGAAATTGCTTATCATGAGCAATTCTCCTTTTGCCACTAATTTTTTCAAAAGTCATTGCAGCAGACGCATAAAAATGCTTATACAAGTGGAAAAGGGTAGGAATTTGTTTGTTTGTATCACGTCGCTTTCAACAATTTTTCAGTTATATGAAGGCATTTCCTGGGTAATTCACCAGTACTACTTGTCAATTTATCTTGACACCAGCCAGTCAGTTGTTATGCTAACCCTTCAACCCTGTACACCAGGAGAGAAAGTCATTACTACCATTTTTAAGTTAGGCCAGGTATAGACCTCTCGAACCCAAGACTGAAGCTCTACCAGTGCACCATCACGGCGGTCAGAATGGGGTTAAAGTGAGGTAATTACTAACCTGTGTACCCAGTACTCGTACATTGTACTCATCCAAAACTCCCGCGTTTGTTAACTCTATACCACAATTCAAAGCTGTCTGTCCTCCAAACGTTAGCAAGATTCCATCCGGTCTTTCACTGCTGATGACCTGCAGACAAATTAAGTTATATACTCAAGCATTCAACAAGATGGCCATGCTGCCCTGGATTCCCACATGAAACAAACCTATAGCATTCCCGAAAAAAATACCCTAAATCCCCATATATGAGATTTTTGTATCATTAATGGACAGTTTTACTTTTTATTTAGTTTAATTATGTCACACTAACATGAACCAGAACTAGGCTAGGAAATGTGCCTTGGTTAAGGTCACTCCATCCTGGCTGCTGCAACTGGGGACCAAAACCTTGACACCATTATAAGACGGGGTTGAAAACAAAGGGGGAAAAGGTGAAATTGATGATTGTGAGCAATTTCTTATTTTGCAACAATGCTTTCAAACCGCTTCTGCAAGTGGGAGAGGCAGTGTTCCTACTTACTTTCTACACTGCTTCTTTTTGTACCCCATTGGCATCACAAGTGATGGTTTGGCAACTTAAGAATTGTTTAATGTCTAGACATGTGCATCATCATCACTTCATTTTGGAAAACTCAAAAAAACATACTTCTATCACTATTATATTAATGCAGATTGATTGGAGCATAATGCCATTTTCAATTATTACTGCAAGAAGAGGAGCACTGAAGGCATTACGCTTTCCTTCATACAAAAATAATGAAGCAGACAACTTTGAAAACCTAAAGAGATAAATATGAAAAAAACCTCTATAAATCAATATGTAACAAGGGCACCGCAAAGCGGATGCATCCCCTCGGTATTCAATTTAAAAATATGGCTAAAAATATGGCCATTGACCTGGATATTAATGTTATGTACAAGAAAACTAATGTTGTTTGTCCTTGCCTTTATTAAATTGTTATTAATGTTATGTACCACAGAACTAAGTGTAATTTATCCTTGGCTTCGCCTTTGGCCTTTGCCAAACGACCCCGTCTTTGCCCGTTGACATTTACAATCAATAGGCTTCTAGATCTTACCATATACTAAATGTATGGCAAGTTTGGTTATGATCTGCCAAGAGATGATCAGTGTAGAGTGGTCACAAGGTTGTTGATATGGGAAAATAGTCAGTCCAATTTTGACCTTGACCTTTAATCAATGACCTTGAAAATAAAATAGGCTTCTAGACCTTGCCATATACTTACTGTATACCAAGTTTGGTTAAGATCGGTCAAAGGATGTTCAGTGTAGAGTGGTCACAAGGTTGTTACAGACTGACGCACAGACAGACACACAAACAAACGGACAGCACTATATCCCCTCTCTAACTCTGTTAGACGAGGGGATAATTATGGTATAGAGTTGAAAAAATTGTGGCTAAAGGAGAATTGCACATGTCTCCTATTGTCACAATGTTTGCAAAAAAAGTATGATGCAGAGGCGTCAGAACGCGTGTATAAAAGGGTTAATCTGCCAATATTTTCAAAGTAGAAGGCTATAATACCATAACAGGAAAATGGTCTCAGGTTTTACTATTACAAGCTACCCCAACACTTTCCCCACTTAAAGCAGATGACTTTTGAAAACATTGTGGCGATGAATAAAATGCTTATAATGAGCAATTTCTCCTTTTGTTGCAATGTTTTTAACTTAATTCAATAAAAGTTCTTTCATTTATAGAGATATTCTGTATTTTTTACTAAATTATTTCAAAGTCGTCTGCAGCAGATTTGTTGCATGAGGGAAAGGATCAACTTTCAACTGCTTGCTTAACACAAGATGACTGCTAATTAGAGGAGTACCCTTTCCCACATTCAACAAATATGCTGAAGAAGACATCGAAAACATTGCGGGAGTATATTATAAACAATCTCTATGAATTTAAAAATAATTAATTACTAGATTTGAAAACATCAGGATCAATTTCTTCTTTTGCCACAATGTATGCAGACAAGTCAAAATGCATCTACCTGTGGGAAAGGGTAGACATAACATTGGACGCTGATTATATCCTTACTTGTTGGACATAGTGAAGATTTATAGGTAAGAAGTACGTCTTCTCCGCCATTCCTTTAGAGGTCTGAACTGTGGCAACATTTGGATTGATCAAGACGGTTTGAATACCTTCTTCTTTCAACGCTTTAATAGCCTGAAATAATACAAGTCAGCCCTGCTCTAGGAAAACCCAACATTATTCTTAAGATAGTTAACCCTTTCCCTCATATAGACGCTTTTTGACACTTCTGCAGCAGACAGCTTTTTTGAAAACATAGTGACAATAGAAGAAATTGCTTAAAACGAGCAATTTCTCCTTTTGACACAATGTTTTCCACTTTTAGTCATAGGTTATCCATTCAATTGTAGAGATTTTCTATTTTTTGACAAAATATGTTCAAAGTCATCTGCTGCAGAATTGTCATATGAGGGAAAGGGTTAAGGACATCATGACTAGTGAAATAATAACTTTTGAAATTCATTCTATTTCAACCAAACTGGGCAATGTTGGTAAAAAGTTTTTGAACCATCTATTTTGTGAATATTGCAGAGCCAGATTAAATTGCATAGATGTGCAGCTTGATCTGCTCTGCATCTACACAGATTGCAAATGCCTAATTGTTAGTTTTTCCTTGAGCACAGATGAAATGGGAGTTTTATTTAAAGAGAACTTGCTACATGGAAATACTGTCAATAGTTCTGTGTGCATAACTACATGTATCAAGTGTGTCAGCACATGTTTTATTATTCGCAAGAAACAATCACAAAGTATAAACTTCCTCTATCAAAATGTCAAAGGTAAAAAGTAGCTTAGATGTATAACAGAACATGGTAATGCCACTAAAAGAGGTTTTCAATGTGACTGTGTCATTAACCATGGCGTTGTTTAATAGACACTAAATTAAATGGTTAAAAGTGAAAACCAATTTAGTTTCATGGTTGACATTTTTGTCAAATTATATGAAATTCATGAAAATGTACAAAATTTGGTTTACTTGGTATGTCTACCCAGTATATGTGAAGCATAAACGATCAATATGTAGATGTTTATTGTACTGGAAAGTGAAATTATTACTCTAATTTTATCCCAGAATTATGATTATTATATTTCAAGACATCTTTTGAACAGTTTTTAAAACTTTGACTATATCATATATAATCTGGAATTCAGCACCTTTAACAGAACTTATAGCCAGGACACATACCCCTATGCAAAATCTGGTTGAAAATATATGGCATAATATCTTATCAAAGTATCAGACTCAGTGCTTTCATTAACCGGACGTGGACGTAATATACGTCCGAAAAATCCCAAAAAACGTCCGAAAATTGAGCACTGGACGTTTATTATACGTCCAGAAATTCCCCAAAACGTCCGTAAATTTACACATGGACGTTTTCAGAATAACCCTAAATAAAGTATAAAGGGTGAAAGTGCAGAGGTGAACGTGTAAAAAATCGATAATTGTCAAAGCACGAGTACACGCTTACCCGAGTTCTTATCGTGTGTCCCAGACATCACCTTGACGACCTCTGTTTGTAGGGTAGTTTAACTTGATTACGCTAATTGGATTAAAAGTTTGCCTAATCCGACGACGGTCTTTCTTTCAAATAACGTTAATCAATTAATTAGGTCGGACGTTTTCTTTATCTTTTAAAAATATTTGATGACGAGAAATACCGATTATCACTTCGGTAACTATAAAATTCGGACGTTTTCTTTATCTGTTAAAAATATTTGTTGATGATTTATACCGATTATCACTTCGGAAACTATAAATTGGAAGTTATTTATATATTCTGTATGCATAACTACTCGGAAAATATGCAGCCTCGTTCCTAATGGATTCCTCCCCGAATAATGAATTTGATTGGTCAGAATTGAAATAATAAATACGTCATCAATCTATTCTGAAGAGGTACTTTCCGAGATTCCAAAATGGCGGATGTAAAATATATTTTTGCCGACATTTTTCGAAAATTTCGACTCTGAAGCAGAATTTGAGGGTATTGAAAGTGCAGATTTGATAGATATTAGTAAGACGACTTTATTCTTCTCTGCCATATCTTGATACTGACATTTCCCGCGATTAACAGCTGAATTGTTCGCGAGAAATTAGCGAACCACTCACCCCCTATTCGGCCTGGACTTTTTGTTGACATTGCCAGCAAAGCTTTACCGGTTGTCATCATTAATAAAATCAAATAAATAAACACTATTTTTTTTGTTAAAATAGATGTATATTTCAAACGACCCATTGCTTTGTCATAGTTATTAAAATCAAATTAAAATTTTTGTTTAAATAGATGTGTAACCAAAACGTCCCAGTTATGACACGCGTATCAATGACATAAGAAACATAATTTCTCCTTTTAGTCCACCCCCCCCACACACACACACCATACCATTTCTACCTAAATCAATGTTTGCACTGCAGATTTGCCAGGTTTGCCCATGAAAACGTGTTAAATTAATAAAATACAATTTATTTTATTTAATAAAAGTAAATAAGCATTCCTGTTAACGACAAATACAAAACTTCCAGAATTCTGACAAAAATTCCTAAAATTTTGACCAGGAATTTAAAAATTCCTGGAATTGGCCCTTAATGAAAGCACTGATCAGACTAATTGTTTACAGTGCTTTCGTGTGAATTGCATTGCCTGCTTTCGAGCGGGTTTCTTACCTGTGATCCCGAGTAATCAAATTCTCCTGCCTGACCGATTGACAAACCACCTGAACCAAGAATGAGAACTTTCCGTGGTCTTTCAGATACAATGCTGGTCAGTGGAACTGAACTCTTCAGAGCTTCATGTAATCTTTCTTTTACTGTAAGACTATAAGAGAGAAGATAGTGTTAACTACATGTAATCTATCTTTAACTGTGAGACTATAAGGGACAAGATAATGTTAACTACATGTAATCTTTCTTTAACTGTAAGGGACAAGATAGCTACATGCAATCTTTCTGTAACTATAAGAAACAAGACAGAGTTAACTACATGTTATCTTTCTTTAACATTAAGGGACAAGATAGTAAAAACAAGAGATGTTTGTCAAACATTATGCCCCCCCTGAGCGCCATGTTGTCAGGAATATTTGGACAATTGAATAAAATTTGCATGGACCGAAATGCCAGCTGATTTGTCATTTCACATTGGATGTCTATGAGTCAGTTTTAAGATTATGAACAATGTTCATTCAAAGTTTGAGGATGGTAGGAAAAGTTCTTAATCACATTGTGATGATGACTGATATTTGCAGATAAACATGTATCCTCCAGGTCCAGGCATTGTTGAGTTATCACTTGGACAAGCTTAAAAAAGGTTTTTGTGTTCAAGGTCACTGTGACCTTGACCTTTGACTTAATGACCTCGAAATAAATAGGGGTCATCTACTAGTCAGGCCCAACCTCCAAGTTAAGTTTGAGGACCCTAGGTCCAGGCATTGTTGAGTTATCACTCGGACAAGCTTTGGTCTACAGACGGACGGACGGACCGACAGACATGTGCAAAGCAATATACCCCTCTTCTTCGAAGGGGGCATATATCTTTTAAATTCAACTTTACATCTTCAATTTTAATATTAGATATAACATATTTTCTAAGTTGTTTTAACAGCTGATGTTTCTTAAACAAGAGGGCCATGATGGGCCCTATATCGCTCACCTGATTTAATAGAACTTCAATAGTTTTCAAAGTTTTTACTCTTTTTAGGCCAATACTTTTGGACAAGAAGATTTTTAAAGTTTTAACAATGCACATATAAGGAAAACAAGCTCCGCCCCCTGGCGGCCATGTTTTTCAACGGATCAAAAATATTTAAACAATCTTGGTAAAGGGTGCCCCAAGGAACATTTGTGCAAAATAATTTTTAAATCGGGCCAGTACTTTTGGACAAGAAGATTTTTAAAGTTTTAACAATGCACATATAAGGAAAACAAGCTCCGCCCCCTGGCCGCCATGTTTTTCAACGGATTGGAAATATTTGTACAATCTTGTTAAAGGGTGCCCCAAGGAACATTTGTGCAAAACAATTTTTAAATCGGGCCAGTTCTTTTGGACAAGAAGATTGTTAAAGTTTTAACAATGCACATATAAGGAAAACTAGCTCCGCCCCCTGGCGTCCATGCTTTTCAACGGATCGGAAATATTTGAACAATCTTGGTAAAGGGGTGCCCTAAGGAACATTTGTGCAAAATAATTTTCAAATTGGGCCAGTACTTTTGGACAAGAAGATTTTTAAAGTTTTAACAATGCACATATAAGGAAAACAAGCTCTGCCCCCCCTGGCGGCCATGTTTTTCAACGGATCAAAACTATTTGAACAATCTTGGTAAAGGGTGCACCAAGGAACATTTGTGCAAAATTATTTTCAAATCGGCCCAGTACTTTTGGACAAGAAGATTTTACAAAGTTTTAACAATGCACATATAAGGAAAACAGGCTCCGCCCCCTGGCGGCCATGTTTTTCAACGGATTGGAAATATTTGAACAATCTTGATAGAGGGTACCTCAAGGAACATTTGTGCAAAATAATTTTCAAATCGGGCCAGTACTTTTGGACAAGAAGATTTTTTAAGATTTGGCAATTTTTCCCTTTTCTGATGCCGCAGCAACCAAAGTTCTACTTGGAATTAATTTCTTTGAACAACTTTGTAGGAAATTGTTAACAGACGCCGACGCCGGGCGCCGGACGGTGAGTGATCACAAAAGCTCACCTTGCACTTCGTGCTTAGGTGAGCTAAAAATCCAATCAGGTAAATTGGTCACTACCTGGTCTTTGACATTTTGTGGTCCCGGACTTGATCCAAAAATACATCAAATAAATGTTCCAGATCTTGTGGTCCTCCCATATGCTCTGGATGGAACTGAACACTGCAGTTAAAACAAAATCAGTAAGTTAACCGTATCCAATACACAACAAATTTGCAGCGGACTATGAAAATATCTAGGTAAATATGTCAATCTCTATAAATTCAAGCTAAATTTTTAAATAGTTTTGATAATATTGTGGGAAGAGGAGAAGGAGTCCAATCTCTATAATATAAAGCTGAATTATTAAATAGTGTTGATACTGTTGTGGAAAAAGGAGTAATCGCTCATTGATTTAACCTTTTACAATAATGTTTTTAACCCTTTCCCTCATACGACAATTCTGCAGCAGACGACTTTGAACATATTTTGTCAAAAGATGGAAAATCTCTATAATTGAATGGATAACCTATGACTACAAGTGGAAAACATTGTGGCAAAAGGAGAAATTGCTCGTTTTGAGCAATTTCTTCTTTTGTCACTATGTTTTCAAATAGCCGTCTGCTGCAGAGGCATCAGAAAGTGTCTATATGAGGGAAAGGGTTAAAAGTCTTCTGCTGCAGATGCAGCAAAATCTGTCTGCAATAGGGAAAGAAATAATATACCAGTGTCCGTGTCACATAATAAACATTCAAACATTTTAAGTACACACCAAAAAATATTTATAAAGTTAAATAAGCATTTCTGATCTCTACCAGTATGTTTCTTTCGTTTTCCAGTGCAGATGCTGACCTTACTGTGTGTAGGTTTCATATGAATCTACTGCACCACTCCAAAATGTTCGAAGACCAAACTTTATGCATCAAAGCTAACATTGTTAATATTATGGTTGACCCTTTCCCTGATACAGACAAATTTAAAGCCCCTTCAACAGATGACTTCTGAAAACATTGTGGAAAAAATAAATTTATTTCTCAACATTTTCAAATCTCTCTAAAATTATGCATTCAATTTTCAAGATGTTATTTTACTTCACTCTGAGATTTTCAAAGCAGACCACTGTTATTATCATATCACTAAACCTTTTCCCCAATACAGACACTTTTGGACAGAGTGCAGCAGACAAGGTTTAAAAACACTGCCAAACGGAGAAATTGCTCATTATATCACAATGTTTTCAACTCTTTTCCGATATTTCTTACATTTACAGAGATGTTTCATATTTTGCCAATATGCTTTCAAAGTCGTCAGCTACAGAATTATTATATGTGGGATGGATTTTTTAAAGGGAATAATCTATCTTAAATGGTTTGCCTATCAAATATTTTGCTATTTTAAAATGAAAATATTTCAAAACTTGAAACTCGAAAAGTGTTTAATTAAACAAGAAGCTTCTTCTCAGAGCTTCAGGCAAGGATCCAAGTGTACTTCATGTATTAACCCTTTCCCTAATACGACAATTCTGCAGCAGACGACTTTGAACGTATTTTGTCAAAACATAGAAAATCTCCATAATTGAATGGATAACCTATGACAAAAAGTGGAAAACATTGCGGCAAAAGGAGAAATTGCACGTTCTGTGCAATTTCTTCTTTTGTCACTATGTTTTCAAAAAGCCGTCTGCTGCAGAGGCATCAGAAAGCATCTATATGAGGGAAAGGGTTAAGAATAAACCCTCATTTTGGGCACTCAAAAGAATTGTCTCAGTAATTGATTGAGTAACCACAACATGGTGTTTAACCCTTCCCCACATGCAGTAGATCTGCAGCAGACGACATGGGAAATCTCGCTATGATTAATTTCTCCTTTTGCCAGTATGTTTTCAAAAGTTGTTTTCTGCAGGTGGGAAAGAGGTGTTCATTGAGAAATAAGAGAAATATCGTTTGGTTGATTGATTGATTGGGGTTTAACGCCGTTTTTAACAATTTCTCAGTTATATCACAGCGGCCAGTTCACCTACTCATGCATTTCCTGGTTTTCTCACACCAGTACTCCACACAACAATCTTCCAAAGCAACTGGCTGCTTTTCCAAATAGACTTAGCCCATTGGTGGAAGACGAATGACGCATGTCGCATCGACTTTTGTCAATCGTCGGCAGGAAAGTTGACCGAGCCGAGATTCAAACTCACAACCCCTGGATTGCCAGCCCGCGTCGCTACCGACTGAGCTACCGGGGCGCGGCTTTTTAACATTTGAGTACTGGAGACAATGTGTACGCAGCTGTGTATTTTGCGTACAGTCAGCTACACGCCTGCCACTAATATGTATTAGTGGTCCCAGTTTGAACACATTTTTTAGCTACCGAGGCTCGGCTGAAAATATCGTTTGTTAAAGATAAAATTATATGGTAATCTGCTACTTACCTAAAAATCGGTTTGGTCTCATGAACAATGCCCTCGTTAGTTTCGTCGTTAGCATTGGTGAATAAAGGTGACCACATGTTGGGTAACGTAGCAGCATCCACGGCATATCCGTGATTCTGTGTGGTGATGTAACACCTGATGGAGCCATTGTATATACACGGCTGATTGTGGCCTCGGTTTCCGTACCTACAAAGATTACAAATAAATATCAAATATACTGCTAGGATTTTTAGAAATATCCGGGGATGAGAAAAATCGCAATTTCCTACTAGTAAGAAATAATACCTATTGGATGCTATTAATTGCCAGCATAATATGAAGTGATGTCACATAAATTACATCACCATCTACCAGGGCTCCGGAAATTTGGAAATCTCAATCGGTCCGGTGAAATTTTTCCAAAATCTGAAGACGAACATAACCATGCATTGCTTGTTCGTACTAAGGAAAGTTTGACCCGCACTTACTAGAAAATGATACTATACAATTATCTTAATTACTGCTCTTTTTGTACAGTAAACATTGTTTTGTCTACATACAAATAAACCTTTTACTACAAAAAATGCCATTTTTTTTAGGTAAGTACATTCAATGATTTGAGTCATTTTGATCTGGTTTGAACTGGTTCCCCAACCGGGTTCTCTTTGTCAACATGATTCGGGTTGCCAAGCTGGCAATTTGACTTTTTGAACATTGCAAGTAAATTGCGTCGAGCCATTTCATCAATGTATCGAAAGACAAATGTACTTAAGCCTCTGCCTTATATACATGTATACACGTTGAAACTCTTGCGCAATAAAACATCGAATTCTAATTATCGTCGGCAATGATCGACTTCAAAAACATTTCCATTAATAAGCATCTTTAATGTATTACAATGGTGTGAAACAGTATTTACAAACAGTCCGAAAGTTTGTTTTCATCAATGTATCGAAAGACAAATGTACTTAAGCCTCTGCCTTATATACATGTATACACGTTGAAACTCTTGCGCAATAAAACATCGAATTCTAATTATCGTCGGCAATGATCGACTTCAAAAACATTTCCATTAATAAGCATCTTTAATGTATTACAATGGTGTGAAACAGTATTTACAAACAGTCCGAAAGTTTGTTTGTTTGTTTGGAGTTTAACGCCACTTTCAACAGCTTTGGTCATATCACGGCGGTCAGTGCACCTACCCATGTTTTCCTGGCTTTCCCACACCAGTACTTACACAACATTCTTTCGAAGCCACTGACTACTTTCTCACATAGATCAGAGGTGAGAGGCAATGGAAAACATCGCCCGAAAGAATGTCGCCGCAACCGGGTATCGAACCCGTGACCTCCAGATCACGAGTCAGATACGCTACCAATTGAGCTACCCGGCCGGGTCCAGTCCGAAAGTAAAAGTAACAATAAGTCGTTCAGTCCGAAGAAGGACCGAATAACAATTTATTAGACTGCAGATTTGTTGTTTGTTTAAAAGGGTTAATTTCACAAGGACTCCTTTTATAACGTTATATCCTGCAGGCAACTTTATAGATTCCTGATACAAACAACACTTGACACCTTTGCTAGAAGACATTTGAAAATGTGGCAATTTCACCTTTTTCAACAATGTTTTTCAATGTATCAACATGGTACTTTCAACTTTACAGATGTCCCACTTTTTTCCTCATCTGTTTAAAAAGCAGGCAATTGTAAAATGTCACATCAGAAGTCAGACAAAGGGCATAATTCAAGCTCTTAACCCTTTCCATAATACATCAAATCTGCAGCAGTTGACTTTTAAAACAAGGAAAATATCTGTAAATGAAGTCAAATTTACCGATTCTTTTTTCCACAAAACTGTCTCAAAAGATTAATTGCTCTTTTTCAACAATTTCTTCTCAAGTCACAATGTTTTCAAAAGTCGTCAGAAAGCGTCTGCATGTTGGAAAGGTTTAATTCATTACTTGCCATACACACTGTATATTGTGGGTACTCAAAAGACTTGTCAAACTGAGACAACTCTGTACAGAAACCACAACATAGGTTTGTTTGGGTAATAAGAGGAACTTTTTTCTCCTCATTATGGTACAGTTGATAATATTGTGGCAAGAGGAGAAATTACTCATTATGAGCAATTCTTCCTTTTGCCACTATATCTTTAATAGTTGTCTGCTGCAGGACTCAGACAAAGGATTAATTGACATAACAAATACTTACTTCATTTTGAATGTTTTAGCCCCTATAGCCAGGGAAAGCAGCTGGTGCCCAAGACATATACCAAATATGGGTTTTGAGTTGTCTGATTTAATCAGGGCCCCGATCTTCTGTATGATATCAGAATATGTCCCCGGATCACCCGGTCCATTGCTAAGGAAAAGACCATCAAAATCTGAAAATATTGAAATGATAATTAACCTTTTAACCCTTTCCCACATACAACAAATCTGCAGCAGACAACTTTGAAAGCTTACCCGTCAAAAAATGGAAACTCCCTTTAAATGAAATAGAGTTGAAAACATGGTGACAAAAGGAGAAATTGCTCGTTCTGAGCAATTTTTTCTTTTTACGACATGTTTTCAAAAAAGTTGTCAGCTGCAGAGGCGTCAGAAAGCATCTTTATGAGGGAAAGGGTTAACATAAGAACAAGTCTACAGAAGACAACATTGGAAACATGAAAGCCAAATTATGGAAAAATCTCAAAGTATGAAATACTCTGCTGCAAACGCGACATAATAGGACCACTCCATTTTTTCGGAGTTTTTAGTAAAATTTAATGTCTAAGTGGCAAACAATGCATATTTCAGGAGATGAGCTGTCTCTGTTTGCAAAATCTTTTAATTGCCTTTGGCAACTAAAGAGTTAACAGATACATGCAACATTCTATGTCTAAACAGTAGACTCCCTGTGAGAACATTGACAGAAAAGGAGAAAGTGCTTAAAGCAAGCAATTTCTCTTTATCCACGCAATGTTTGCAACATGACTTCAAAATTTGACTTACATTTTTCAAGATTTCTTAATACTTCCAAGACACTTGCCCACATACATCAAATTTGCAGCAGACAACTTTGAAAACATCCTATCGAACATTTGAAAAAAAATCATAAATGGGAGTTAAAAGTTAATAAATAAGGGTTGAAAACATTATTGCAAATGGAGAAATTGCTCATTTTGAGCAATTTCTCCTTTTGCCACAATGTTTTCAAAAGTCGTCTGTGGCAGGGGTGCCAAAATGAGTCTTTTAGTGGAAAAAAATTATCATATCAAATGATTATGAAACTACCTTTGAGATTAAGGGCATGGTTCCAGGGTACGACAGTGACAGAAGCACCGCGTTCACAAAGACAGCGTATCTGGTTGTATTTGATCCCACAATCAACAGCTAATATCTTGGTATCGCCTGCACTGTTGTAAGTTATTGGTTCCTGAAGTAGAATTAGTTCATACGAGACCATAATAATGGCAGAATATCGGCCTATTTTCACATTGATTTATTTGATCTGATTAAATAGGGTTTTTTAACTTTTGCCAACAGACAACAAAATGGGCAACAGACAACTTTGAAAATATCTGGTTGAAAATCTATCTAATTAAAAGTGTCATTATTGAAAACAGTTGAAAATATAGTGGCAAAATTGAAAATTGCTTGTTTTGAGCAATTTCTTCTTTAGTCGACATGTTTTCAAAAAAGTCGTCTGCTGTAGGTGTCAGAAAGCATCTTTATGTTGGAATACAAATGTTCAAAGGTGTAACAAGTTAATCACCATGACAGAATATATATCAAAGATCCCTGGATGATTTACTTGTAGTACTAGGCTAGCAGTATGCTCTTTGCATAGATCTAGATAAATAAATAAGGCTTAATTAACCCTTTCCCACGTACAATAAATCTGCAGCAGATGACTTTGAAAACATATACGCGAGTCAAAGAAGTGGAAAATCTCTATAAATGAAAATTTTATTAATAAAATAGATTTAAAAACACTGGTAAAAAAGGAAAAAAAATTCATAATGAAGAAGCTTTCTGACGCCTCTGCAGAAGACGGCTTTTAAAAAACATGGCAACAAAATAAGAAATTGCTCACCATGTTTTCAACTCATGTATTAAATTATTGTAATTTCATTTAAAAAGAGAGTTTCCAAATTTGTTTGGGTGTGTGGGAAAAGGTTAAACCCTTTGCTTAATGAGAATATTCTTTAGAGAACCAAAAAAAATAGGTTTTAAATGAGGATTTTGGGACTTATATTCCCCTTAAAAAAGGTTTGTAAGCCCTTAAATGACAAATGCAAATGAGTTCTTACCTTTAATGAGACTTCTTCCACAAGATTAAGTTCATTTGGATTCATGAAGGGTATTTTAGCTTCATCATCCCCCTCAATAACCACTTTACCAAGCATGGTCCCCGATTCTCGAATATTTTTGGTCAATCTGCGAGTAT
The DNA here is from genome assembly GCA_031761405.1 of Serripes groenlandicus. Taxonomy (NCBI): domain Eukaryota; kingdom Metazoa; phylum Mollusca; class Bivalvia; order Cardiida; family Cardiidae; genus Serripes; species Serripes groenlandicus. Next base: position 18,569,153 of record JASEVX010000011.1, read on the forward strand.
CGATACCTGAAAAACAGTGTTCATCACATCAAATTACCCAACAAAAGCAGTCAGCATTGGCAATAATTAATATTATATCAAATGCCATGGTACCTCGAGTTTTGTACGAGATCAAATTATTTTGACAATACTGACAGGGCATCTGATAAGATACATATACCTGTGAAGTTTGGTTGAAATTGGCACAGTGGTTTAGGAGATCTAAAACTATAGTTGACAGACGAAGCATGATGTAAAACTGACATCATCAAACAATCCAAAAAGCTCATAACTTTGTGCTCAGATAAGCTTATAATAAACAGTCATAGATAAGGGGAAAATTTCATGTTCTTAAATCTTTATTACTCAATTAAGCCCTATATTGTGAGATCTCAAAAGAAAAGCAAAGTGGCAAAAGAAGAAATTTCTCCTTATGCCTCAATGTTTTCAACTATATGAAATAATTACGCTTTCATTTATACAGATTTATAGTTGATTTCAAATATATCTGCTTCAAAATTGTGTACGTTGGAAAGGGGGGGGTCAAGAATTACCATAAATCCCGGGAACATTGTGTTCCTTTAACCAAGCTGAGAGTGACTTAACAGCATTCCAGTGACTGTAATCCTCCGCAGTGTCTCCCACAATCAGGGCCGAGGTGTGAATATGGTCCGACTCAAACCATTTGATGAGTCCAAATGCATCCACCTCTTCTTCCGGTACGCCATAGTTACCAATGAGGGGGTATGTCAGTACTAGGATTTGTTTTCTGTACGAGGGATCAGTGAGCGACTCGGTGTATCCAACCATTCCAGTCTGGAATACTGAAAATGAAAGTAATAGAAATCAAGTTTCATACTTTTTATAGAACCTGCTGTGGTCGAGTGGTTAGCTTCAGCGATTTTGAACCTTGCGTCCCGTGTTTGATTCCCATTCGGGGCGCATCATGGTGGACAGCCCTTGGGCAAGGCACATTTCCTAGCCTAGTACTACTGGTTTGTTTACACAGGGTTCTTGAATATGTGAACTGTTGCCTCGGTATAACTGGAATAATGTTGAAAACGACATTAAACTCCAATGAAACAAACAAAAAGCATCATTTAACCCTTCCTCACTTTCAAACTCATTCTGTCACATATGAAACAAACGAAATAATTGTGGTAAAAGGAACAGTTGCTTGTGATGAGCAATTTCCTAAAGGTCAAATTTATTTAATTACACTAAATAAATCCGCGGGCCAGGTTGATCTACAGTACAGTAGTCCCTAAAAAAAACTTGCCTAGAAATGGTTGTACATCTGGCCCAGACTGCATTGGATATGTGACAATGGGTGTAAATTCTTTGTAAATATGTGGAGGATGAACTTGAACTGTTTGATTTGATCATTTTAGGTATTTTGACCTTGTGTGAAAGTAAGAGTAGAGGATGTGGAAACCCAGTTTCAGCCTAGCTGGATTGTGGTAAAAAGGACAGTCCCCATCTTCACAGAGTGAGTGCTTTCTTGCATAATGCATCACCCCCCATTTACTATGGATTATTTTAAAGGTAAGAGGTATCTCTTTTCAATGATATAGGGTGTTCTACCTGGGAAACGCTTTGAAAGTGTGATAAACGAGGGTTGAACCTGGTTGATTTACATTGAAACAAAGAAGGAATTTATTTGGTGTATTGTGACCTAAAGGTCAAATTACACTCAATACATCCGCGGGCCAGGTTGATCTACAGTACAATAGTCCCTAAAAAAACCTTTGTTTGCCTAGAAATGGTTGTACATCTGGCCCAGACTGCATTGGATATGTGACAATGGGTGTAAACTTCTTTGTAAATATGTGGAGGATGAACTGGAACTGCTTGATTTGATCATTTTAGGAATTTTGACAATGTGTGAAAGTGAAAGTAGAGGATGTGGAAACCCAGTTTCAGCCTAGCTGGATTGTGGTAAAAAGGACAGTCTCCATTTTCACAGAGCGAGTTCTTTCTTGCATAATGCATCACCCCCCATTTTCTATGGATTATTTTAAAGGTAAGAGGTATCTCTTATCAATGATATATGGTATTCTTCCTGGAAAACGCTTAGAAAGTGTGACAAATGAGGGTTGAAACTGGTTGATTTACATGGAAACAAAGTAGGAATTTATTTGGTGTATTGTGACCTAAAGGTCAAATTACACTCAATACATCCGCAGGCCAGGTTGATCTACAGTACAGTAGTCCCTAAAAAAAACTTTGTTTGCCTAGAAATGGTTGTTTATCTGGCCCAGACTGCATTGGATATGTGACAATGGGTGTAAATTCTTTGTAAATATGTGGAGGATGAACTTGAATTGTTTGATTTGATCATTTTAGGTATTTTGACCTTATGTGAAAGTGAAAGTGAAAGTAGAGGATGTGAAAACCCAGTTTCAGCCTAGCTGGATTGTGGTAAAAAGGACAGTCCCCATCTTCAGAGCGAGCTCTTTCTTGCATAATGCATCACCCCCCCCCCCCCCCCCCCATTTTCTATGTATTATTTTAAAGGTAAGAGGTATTTCTTTTCAATGACATATGGTGTTCTACCTAGGAAACGCTTAGAAAGTGTGACAAATGAGGGTTGAAACTGGTTGATTTACATGAAAACAAAGAAGGAATTTATTTGGTGTAATGTGACCTAAAGGTCAAACTACACTAAATACATCAGCGGGCCAGGTTGATCTACAGTACAGTAGTCCCTAAAAAAACTTTGTTTGCCTAGAAATGGTTCTACATCTGGCCCAGACTGCATTGGATATGTGACAATGGGTGTAAATGCTTTGTAAATATGTGGAGGATGAACTGGAACTGTTTGATTTGATCATTTTAGGTATTTTGACCATGTGTGAAAGTGAAAGTAGAGGATGTGGAAAGCCAGTTTCAGCCTAGCTGGATTGTGGTAAAAAGGACAGTCCCCATTTTCACAGAGCGAGTTCTTCCTTGCATAATCATGACCCCCCATTTTCTATGGATTATTTTAAAGGTAAGAGGCATCTCTGTTCAATGATATATGGTGTTCTACCTGGGAAACGCTTAGAAAGTGTGACAAATGAGGGTTGAAACTGGTTGATTTACATGGAAACAAAGTAGGAATTTATTTGGTGTATTGTGACCTAAAGGTCAAATTACACTCAATACATCCGCAGGCCAGGTTGATCTACAGTACAGTAGTCCCTAAAAAACCTTTGTTTGCCTAGAAATGGTTGTACATCTGGCCCAGACTGCATTGGATATGTGACAATGGGTGTAAATTCTTTGTAAATATGTGGAGGATGAACTGGAACTGTTTGATTTGATCATTTTAGGTATTTTGACCTTGTGTGAAAGTGAAAGTAGATGTGGAAACCCAGTTGCAGCCTAGCTGGATTGTGGTAAAAAGGACAGTCCCCATCTTCACAGAGCGATTTCTTTCTTGCATAATGCATCACCCCCCATTTTCTATGTATTATTTTAAAGGTAAGAGGTATTTCTTTTCAATGATATATGGTGTTCTACCTGGGAAACGCTTAGAAAGTGTGACAAATGAGGGTTGAAACTGGTCGATTTACATGGAAACAAAGGAGGAATTTATTTGGTGTATTGTGACCTAAAGGTCAAACTACACTAAATACATCCACGGGCCAGGTTGATCACCATAAAAAAACTTTGTTTGCCTAGAAATGGTTGTACATCTGGCCCAGACTGCATTGGATATGTGACAATGGGTGTAAATTCTTTGTAAATATGTGGAGGATGAACTGAACTGTTTGATTTGATCTATTTTGACTTTGTGTGAAAGTGAAAGTAGAGGATGTGGAAACCAGAGTTTCAGCATAGCTGGATTGTGGTAAAAAGGACGGTCCCAATCTTCCCAGAGCGAGTACTGGTCAGTAAAATCAGTAACCATTAATTTCCCTAATAAGTATTTTAACCCTTTTGCACATACAGACGCTTTATGACGCCTCTACAGCAGACAACTTTTTAAAACATTCCAACTAGAGGAGAAATTGCTCAGACATGATGTACATCTTGCCCAAACTGCATTGGATATGTGACAATGGGTGTAAATTCTTTGTAAATATGTGGAGGATGAACTGGAACTGTTTGATTTGATCATTTTAGGTATTTTGACCTTGTGTGAAAGTGAAAGTAGAGGATGTGGAAACCGAGTTTCAGCCTAGCTGGATTGTGGTAAAAAAGACGGTCCCCATCTTCACAGAGCGAGTTCTGGTCAGTAAAATCATTAACCATTAATTTCCCTAATAAGTATTTTAAGCCTTTTGCACATACAGATGCTTTATGACGCTTCTACAGCAGACAACTTTTGAAAACATTCTGACTAGAGGAGAAATTGCATAGACATGATGAACAACTTCTCCTTTAGCCACAATGTTTTCAACACTATTTTATAATTATATTATTCATTCATATTTATGCCAGGGTTTAATTCCACCAATGTAACTTAGTGTTAATTAATACCTTTTAAAATACTTATGAGCATATTTCGTCATTTTTGTTTTCCTAATAAAAATGCCTAAAGATTTTTTAAACAAAAGGCCCAAAAGGGCCAGTATTGCTTCACTGCCATTAGGCAAAAATTTAATCTCCAAACTGCCCCACTCCCTGGACAGTGGTGGCCATGTTTTTTTACCAATCACCATGGCTTGAAGGAATCTGATAGAGGGACATTTCTACAAAATTATTTGAAAATTAGCCAAACACATTCGGAGGAGAAGATTTTTTAAGTTTTCACTATAGCCATATGAGGCAAATTAGCCCCTCCCTCTGGCGGCTATGTTTTTCGACCAATCAACATGGCTTGAAGAAATGTGATAGAGGGTCACCAAAGGAACATATCTACAAAATTATTTGAAAATCGACCTTACACTTCATCGGAGAAGATTTTTTAAGTTTTCACTATAGCCATATAAGGCAAAATAGCCTCATGTTTTTCAACCAATCAACTTGGCTTAAAGGAATCTGATAGAGGGTCACCCAAGGAACATTTCTACAAATTATTTGAAAATCGGCCCGACTTTTTCGGAGAAGATTTTTTAAGTTTTCACTATTTTTTTCTTTCAGTTGCCATGGAAAACCAGAATTTTGTATGGATCCAAAACTTTTGAAGGAAATTTGCAGAGGACATTTAGAGGATGCTTCCTATGAAGTTTTATCCCAATTAGCCAAGTGGTTAGGGAGAAGTCGTTTGAAGCAAAAAGTTTACGGACGTTCGCACACACGACAGTCAATACACCATAGCCAGTGTAGCTAAAAATGAGAAAAAGGCCAACAAGTAGGATGGAACACCCTAATATCGGTGTACTTACGGTTTATTTTGAAAATTTTAATAATTCAAACTTATCTGTAAAATTTATCTATTGTCACTCGTTCCTTTATATGTCCTTATTAATTAAGTTACACAAAATAATCATTCACTCTTGTGGAATTTCTTAAAGGGACTGAACACCATAATGGTCCAAAATCGTTATATTTTATACTTATTCTAATTAATCCAAAATACGTCTATATATATGTAACGTATTGTTGTAGAAGGTCGTACAAGTCTTGTTTTTCATTATTTCATAGGAAATAAGCATGCAGTTAAAAAAACGTCTGCTCCGTGTTTTCCTGTTTAAAAATACCGTGGAATTTCCTCTTGCTCATTTGAATTTGTGGATTAAATTCGGCATTCTGTAACACTATCAACTCATTACATTCATGTATGCGTGAGTGTAAGGAACAACAACTCTGGGAAGGAGATTGTCAATTCGGTTGTAGTGATAACGTGATAAATATACAGCGATATTTTTAGATTTTCTGGGTTACTAACCCAGTAGATTTTACAATGCAAAATAACGAAAAATCTCCGCAATATTAATAGTGTGCATATATATATTGTAGTACATCAATCAGCAAATCTCAATGCCGTACATGCAAAAACATCAAGGAAATAGCAATTTTTAATAATTTTCTTTTTTTTCCGCTTTTTTCTCATATGGGATTCAGTCCCTTTAAAATCGTGTTATTTGGCAACCATTTTGAAAAAAGACATCAAGTAAGATAAACACTCATCAGGGTAATTACAAAAAGCATTAGTATGGTGGTCCTATTGTATCAACTATTTACACACTTGTGTGATTTTATGTGAAAATGATTATACTATAACACGTTTGTCACTAAAACAATTCTATTTACTTGAAAATGTTAATTTATTAACTGTTCCACAAACTGTGAACGTTTTTCAGAATGCATTTTTTTAATTTTCTTATTGGCACAATTTATTCATATTTTCTAAATATGACCCATTTCTTTGTTAATTTTTAGTCCTTATCATAAATTTAGAAGTTTAAAAATAGCATATGTTCAAATTCATAACCACCGCAAACATACAGGCAAAAAAAATGTTATTTCATTTCTTAAGATTTTGGTCCTTAATTTCTTCCATGCTTTCTATAGTCGAGAAAACTTCACGTAAAGTAATCATGTGACTTCAAATTTCTGTGACGTCATAAGCAGTTAATAGGCAACATGTTCTATTAATGTGAAAGAAAAAGAAAAAAAAAGGTTTTCTACTAAAAAAAAATTTGAAAAAAAAATTAGAAGCGTTCGAAAGTCAGGATAACAGGGTTTTCTATTGGAATCATACAACATCCGGTTGTGCTCGGGCAAAAGAAAACACCTGTTTTGTGTTTACCTCAAGGTATTTGTGATAAAACATTGTGAAAAAAGGAGAAATTGCACGTTTTGTGCAATTTCTTCTTTTGTTACTATGTTTTCAAAAAGCCATCTGCTGCAGAGGCGTCAGAAAGCGTCTATATGAGGGAAAGGGTTAATACTTTCCCACTAAAAGACACATTTTGAAGCATCTGCAGCATATAATTTTTCGAAAACATTGTGACAAAAGGGTATAACTGCTCACATTGAGTTGTCTGCAGTAGATTTGATATATAAATGAAGGGATTCCTGCAGGATCCCCAATGCAAAAAAATATAAAAATGTAATGGTGGAACTATGTTTTTAAATGTAATGTACAACTATATCAAGTTCCATCAATCTGGTTCATTTGGAATGATATCCATTCAATGACAAACTTCGTCCAATTTTTTTGATTTCCATATGTGTTCCTTTCCGTTGCATTGCGTTTTATTGTGTTCGATTCAGTTTTTCCGTTCCGGGTTTTAGCAACGAACAAAAATGAGATTTTCTTTTATATTAGGAACTTTTAAATAAAAAATGTTGTAACACAAATTCCATTTAACAATTTTCAACCCACCAGCTTCACCAGTAGCACTTCTTTCGGCGCCAAATGACCATCCTTCATATCTCGTCCCATCCTCCAATATCAGCGTTGATTTGCGTAAACAACTCGACATCTTCACTCGTGAACACACACGTGTTTACGCTGAAAAAGTAAATTTAGACATGTTTTTAAAACATGATGAATCTTTAATTAATTCTTGTAGTAAATTAACGTTTATTGGAACATCTACAATTTATTTCAAAAACTGACATACCATGAAAGTCTGTTTTTCCCGTATTTTTTTCCTTTTCAGACTGTTGTCGAATTGAATGGGAAACACTATTTTCCATAAGTCAGTCGGCCATAATCGACTGGTATATATACACCAATTTCTTTTGGTACTTATTACCTCCCTTGTGAGCTCTCTAACATCCTGCATTAGTAACCTCCCTTGAGTGCTCTCTATCAAGCATCATTAGTGGACATTAGTAACGGCGATTAATAACCCATTTCCTGCCCCATTTCCTGGGGTCCTGATTTCCTTTCACAACCATTTCCTTTACGAAAGTAAGAGAACAGGATGGAGCAGTTTAAGATAGTAGAATGTCAAACTTTAGAATCAGCAAATTATTTATTAAGAAAACATGAATGTGAAACAGGAACGAGATTCACGACCTATGCATCATCGAAAAAATTCGGAGAAACTAGTAAGTGGTTTTTTTAACTAAGAGAAGAGCCCTCCCTGAACCCACCAACCTTTTATGGACCACGTGCTTTCCAATGATGGTTCTTATTGTTTACGAATTTGAATGCTTACTATATCGTTTCGATTACCAAATAAATTCAACTGACTGATCATACCAAGTAATGTGAGAAAAGGAAGGCTTTGTTTACACATAAATAGTTGAATGTTACATTTGTATTTGTCAATATCATTATTTTGGACATGAATTTTTATTTATTCCCACAGGTTCATGATTTGTTATACCCCCATGTAGTATAAACCATATGTAACAAGTCTTTATATATGGTAGATACTGTATGGGGGTATAACACATCATGAATCTGTGGTTAATCCTGTTAGTCCTGATTAATGTTTAGAGGTTCGAGAACTGGTCTCTCCAAGCTTCCACATGGATGGGAAGCACGGTATGAATAAGTCTTTAAAGCAAACAAATTTAAGTTGAATGTTCAGAGAGTTCGAATAACCAGGATAAGTAGTTATACTCATTTAGATTCCCTCATTGATATGGATATGTACCTAAATGATTGTTAACACATATATCTCCTGCGTTTATAAGTTTACAGCAAAGTATTGCTATAAATGAATTATTTGTGCTCAGACGTAACCTTTATGGACTTTTAACACCTTTTTTTATACCGGAGTCGAGTCAAATTAACACATGGCTTGAACTCAAGTTGGAACTGAAAAGCCTCTGGCTTTCATTCCTCCGTAGAACCCAGTACAGTACAGAATCTCATAAACAGTCTTCAAATAGTCAGGTTCCCCAAAGTGTGCCAAATTGTTATAAGTTTTTATTTGCTTTTTGTTTTTGGCTGCGTAATTATCGTACAGGCAATCTCGCATTCAACCTAAAATACATGCATGAAAGTGAATTTGTTTACGTAACATTTTACGTGACTGAGAACACTGTCTAATATATATATAAAAAAACTGTTTTTATTTTAAATTCCAAGCTTCAAAAAGAAGTATTATATAACAATAATGTTTAAACATAAATGATTTATAATTTGATGCTTAGACTAATTAGAAAAATCTCTTTTAGGCCTGCAATCGGCAAGAAAGGTGTATTGGGAAGATCAGCCTTCGGTAACCGTTGGACGCCAAGACTTTACCAATGTTCCTTTTGTGGTTCTTGGTTACAAATTATTTGACTGTCAGTTTGGTCCAGATCGAAAGAAGAGTGTAAAACAATCAAGACAGACAAAAGTGGTAAAGAAGCTTATTCTTAAAATCTGAGATTTAATGTTTTTGAAAATCTAGGAAGCACAGAAGGACTGTCTGCTGACATCATTTAATCTAAGAACAGGCCTATTCAAGTTCAACTGTTAAGTGTGTTTCTACTGATCTTTTAGCGCAACAACAGGGGTATTTTTAACCCCTGCCAATGTGGCAGAGATGGGGTCGCTTACTTAAAAAAGTAATTGATTAAATTATGATAACATGGCAGGTGGATGGATAGTGAGTTTATTGATTGTTTAAAACATAAAAGGCAAAGCTTTCATCAAATATCTCGTCTTTTCTGGATCACTTTTTGTAAGGAATTGATATTTGAGATATCAAATGTAGTTCACTTTCAGACTCTTCATTGCCTGATGATGTGAGAAACTAGATAAACATGAGCTTTTGTTTATTTATTTTAACAGTCAATGAAATCAGCAGTGGCCCTATGGTCCCTTACCAGTAATTTTTGTTTTGGGCCCATGAACAATTCCAGTATAATTTTGCAATGTAGGATACAGCCTAACATTTAGAATTTTTGGGGGCCAGTTATAACTCAAAGTTTATTTCGATGACTGTTTTAATGAAAACAATTCTCCTTTTAAAAATTCCAGGATGGAAAGGACCACGATTACTCAAAAGGAAAAAAGTTCCTTTTGTTTGAAACAAAAAAACTTGATTGTCCTGCAAGATGTCGGATGAGAGAAATATGCAGATTTCCTTCCTACAAGGTAATTTTTTATGTCTAAAGAAGTGTAATATATTTACTTAATTTATTCACATAGAGGAATGTGAAATGAATCACAGCATCACTGTTTTCAATTTCTCACATAATGAATGTCATCAATTTGTATTTACATCATCAATAGTATAAGTTTTAAACGCTATTTATTGTGGTTTTTTTTAGCTGATTGGAATATATTTTTTGATCACCTATTGTCACTACTTCAGACAGTTGTATCATAAATATTGTCTGTAAATGATATCTTGTGTGAAACTATGGCCCATAAAGATTAAAAGCATTTTTTGGGACTTTGCCTAGTTCTTTTGAAAATCCTTTAGTTGGAATCCAAATCATGTGAAGCTAATTGCATTGACAAATGATTGATCAATTGAAGTTTAAGTTAACCCCATTTTCATTTTTTTTAAATTAAATCACATTTGCCAGTTCAACTCCTCATCTGTTTCCTGGCTACCCATACCAGTACTCCACACTTCAGACTTCCAAAGGAATTTGCTGCTTTTCCACATAGCCTGTAAGCCCATTGGTGGACGAAGAATGTAGCTTGCCACAGTGATTTTTTATCAAAAGGTGGAATGTGATCCAAATTGGGGTTCAAATTCCCAACCTCTGGACTGACAGACCATTTTAAATTAGTAACAATCATTTTCGTATTGTTGAGATAACTTATTTCATTTTCATTTTTTGGCTTGTCCACATTAATTCATTACCAAATACAAATCCAAATATTGTGTTTTCCTAAGACCATAATTCTATTATAACTTAAAGGTGAATTTTTATCTCCAAATTTCCAAACAATGTAGATATCCTGTAAAAGTAACAGCTGTACATTGTTATCAATAAATAAAACAATTTGCAGGTTTAGGCATATAATGTAATGCTATGTATGGTTAATGATTTCTTTTCTCTTGATAGATTGAAGAGAACTTGTTTATTGACAAAAAATTAAGGCAGAGGACTTGTTTGCCAGGTTATTAGCAGGGGAGGACATCCAACATGAAAGAGTGATAATAACGTGTTTGGCAGAACCAAGTGCCCATGTTGGTCATGATGTTGGCACCAATGTAGTATGTTTATTCTGATTTTATTTCCACCTAAGCACAATGTGCTTTTTTAAACTGGGCATCCCGGGTTCGATCCCCAGTTGCGATTGTCTTAGTAATCACCTTTATATCAGTCTGCCTGTTTTCAGCAGCCATATTTTGACATTCCCTTGGGTGGATGCCTAAGAAAAGTTTGACTGTTGACAATATTGAATCAATTTCACTTAATCATGTATTGATGTAAATGTATGTAGTACTCAATCCCTCTCCATGTTTTTTATAGAATAGCCAACTGTCAAATGTGTCACCGAAGTAAAAATGTTAAAGGAAATTGTTACTACAGATATTTCTCATTTCACATTGTGTCTCCCTTTTGTACTTCATGTATATCTGCTCTCATATAATTTTATGTACATGTTTCTTCATCAAGGCGACTGCAGAAAATATTGATAAAAAGGTTGCTGCCAAAATACACCAGCTCGTTCATGAAGGGACAACTGATCCTGGTGTAATAAGGACACAGCTCCGGCAGTATGTGTTAGATCTGTGTCAGCCAGAATTGCCGCATCCAACCAATAAAAGGTTTTATCCGTCTGATAAGACAATAAGGAACCATGTATATATGGGAAAGATGGTTAAACTGTCAGATGATCAGGAAAAGCTTTGTGAATGGGTAAGATAGTTTACTTAAACAATAGTTCAGAGTTGATTCTACTTTCTAGTCACATTCTGTATAACTGAATGGCACAGATCTGAAATAGATATTGTATGATTTTTGTTACAAAGTATGGAAAATGAACTTTTCCTCCAACATAATGTGATTTACATATGATGAAAATAAATCTGTTTTGTAGTTCTTTTCATGAAAAAAACAGATGTTACATGAAAGACAGCGGTGCAGAGGTAGAGTGTCTCATACAAAATGTCCCTGGTTAGAATCCCGTGATGAACGGGTTCTGTATTTAAGATTTTCCCACTCAAACAAGCTAGCATGGTTAATATTAGCTGAAAGCTTGTTTTGGCATTAATATTTTATCAAATAAATATGCTTAAACTAACAAGAAGCATATTTATGACCCAATGATTACCTAACATATTGATTGTGTAAAATTTCTGATGGATGGCCGTCATATCATTATTTTTTTGAAGCATATATGAAATAATTAGTACTATCATGCTTCAGAGGAGATATGTTTTGACTATAATGTTTCTCAAGCACATTCAAAGGGCCAGGTATCTCAGTTGGTAGAGCATCCCTTACTTTAAAGGATTGTCTTAGGTTCATGTTCCAATCTGGTTAATTTTTACGTGAAGAATATGTTAGGAGACACTTAATACCTGATTATTTCGATCCTGAAATATTAACATTGTATATAATCCTTATTCTGCTAAATTTATGTATAAAACCCTAGGTCTATTTACTTTATTCCTTGAGCTATCTTTCTTTTCATGTAAAAAATAGCTTGTCAAGAGTAACTCCTGATAGTGTTGCTATTGAATTTTAATTTCATAAGATAATAGAAGATAATGTCTTTTATAGCTGAGTCAAGGGCTTAAATGCTCACTTCTCTAATTAAAGAGTTATCAAACATTCTCCTTTATTATTGATTAAATTAAATGCTGCAGGTGAATGGATTGCAATGGCATGAAATGCTGATTGCTAGATCCATCACTTATTGGAGAGGTATCTCCAATGTTTAGCTCACCTTAGCATGATTATTATTTTGCCTCGCTGTTATACATGGGAAGAGCTTATTTTTTATTTTGATCAGTTTGTAGGCCTTATTTGAATAATGGTCATTTTATGTCCATTCTTTATCAAATTACAGTAACAACTAAATGGCATAATTTCATGACTAATATCAGAATTATAATTACGCTTTTATGCCCCTTTTAAGGTTACTTTTTTGTGTGCATAAACTACTCCTATTGTAAATTATTCGGAATCGAAGGTTTAAGATAAATTGACACTTTATTAAAACTTGTATATTTGCATCAAACAGATAACCAGTATTTATAACAAAGATGACTTCGTATATTGTCGTTTGAAATGTAACTCGGACGAAGCAATCAGAAGCAATCCAAATAAAGCTATACAGGTATGTACAATTTTATAACATGCATTGTTGTTAGTGTCATGGTGGTCCCAAAGTTGTGTTAATTTAAATTTCGCAGCATCACTATAATTGAGAAGTAAAACTGTTATGGCCAAATGAAAGCTAAGTTAGGTTGAAATGGGTTGTTCTGACAGCTTTTGTTTGAGTGGTCATTGTAATGGATTTGAAACTGGGATGTCCGGGTCTCAAAGACCAGTCTCGTCAGTCTTGGTTCAGTTCCCTTTTGCAAGGCACATTTCCAAGCCTGTACTTGTTTGTTTACCATGGGATGATGAATAAGTTTTTTGTCGTCCCTATTTAACTTAAATAAATGTTAGAAAGGGTCTTTAAAAAAAAGTTTGGACATTTATTTTTATACTTGTTTAATTTCAGTATGGGGAGAAATTTCTCTTCATATACCAGTCAGCACAGCAAAGAAGACTCCTTGATAGGTATGGATCAATGGTTTTTCTTGATGCTACCTATAAAACAACTGTTTATGACGCTCCTTTATTCTTTCTGGCAGTAAAGACAAATGTGGATTACCAGGTTGTTGGAGCCTTCATAACAGAAGACGAGACAACCGTAACCATTGCAGAGGCCCTTACAATTTTGAAGAAGGAATGCTTTCTGTCCAATCCTCCATACTTCCTTACTGATTTTGACGAAAGTGAAATTAATGCTGTGGAGAAAGTCTTTTCAGGTAATATGCATGTACTTTTTGAAGTTTATTGAGTTTATTCAAAAGAAACTTGAAGAGCGGATAGAAGAAAGTCTGAGGAAGATAAATCCCAAAAACTGTTAGTCAACGGTACATTACTTAGTTACTGAGTTGTCTTCTTTTTTCATGTCAAACAGCATTTGTTCGGAAGATAACCCCCATGTTATATATTGGAATGAAATTGAGCAATCCAGGTGGATAAAAAATGATAGCTAGTGTTGAGTTCTAGAACTATAACTCTTCCTTATTATGACTGAATTATCTCCCTGTTTGATGTAGTAATTCACTTATTCAAAACATAACTTCTGCATTATTAATGGTATTCAATTGCATTTGTACAGGTGGATTGAAGGCAATAAAATGAAGTGCCCATTACAATATGTATAACTGTAACTCCATGCATTACTGAGTTATCAACCCTCCTTATCCCTTTTATAAAGTTAATTACTTGTTTGAAACTTTGTTAAAGTCCGGGCGTATCTTTGTATTTTTAGGTTGTCAGGTTCTTATATGCGACTTTCACAGAAACCAGGCATGGGAGCGCTGGACTAGCAAACATGCTAACTCCTTAGGCAAGAAGTCGGAGATACTTAGCTACCTAATGAAAATTGGCCTTGCAAGGGATATGGTGGCATTTCATTCATCTGTTGAATCACTGAAGTCCTCAACAATCTACCAAAATAATGCCAAACTGAAAAACTATTTTGACAGGATTTGGTATCCACAACACAAGGTATTGTAGGAAGAATTAAATTTTGAGAAATATAGAATATAAAGCTAAATGTTTGCGTGAATATCCAGTTGAATGTAAGCATTTAACTCTTACTGACAAAATGTGTTAATTTTGAATATTTAGACCAAAGAAATACACAATGACTAAGTGGTTACTGTCTGTGATTTTAAATTTGGCGTCTGGGTAGCCTAGCACTGATTTAACTCAGAAATCATGAAAAGTTTAACTGTTTTCATGATATCAGGGAAATAATATTTAAAATGGTATGAAACCCCCAATAAAAAAAATGATTTAAAGCCTATGTTGTAGATGTTTGTGAAAATGGTCCTGTTTATTCATTTTTAGCTTGACTTTTAAAAAAACGAGAGCTATTGTCATGACCCTGGCGTCGGCGGTGGCAGCATAGTCATCCGGTTAAGGTTTTTTGTTCAGCTTAGCTTTTTTTCTGTTTTCTCCCTATCAGTCGAGCGTCTGTGCCGTACGTGATGCTCTTGTTTAACTCTTCTTATCTTTCAAACTATGATCATAAACTAATGAAAATCCTTAAAAGCTTTAAATGACAGGCTAGGCAGATCATATCAATTCCTTTCAATGATTGTGCTTCTTGATTAAGTGACTTTATATATGTGATTCTTCCACCACTTGTAGTGGTCTTTAAATATATTTTTCTTCTGATTGGCAGAGATGGAGCAAGGCGTTTAGGACTGGTAACCTGGAAATAGTTGCTGGGACAAATAATGGGATTGAGTCGCAGCACAAACTTCTCAAGTACAGTTTTATGCATAGAAAAACCACAAACAGTCTTCTTGGTATGCTGAAGATTGTAATTGAAGAATTCTTTCCAGCTCGATTTAAATTGTAAGTAACACTTTTAAATAATGTCAGTACTCCAGACAAATACAAAATTGTTAATTTGTTTGTGTACAATAGTTCACATGAGCACGAAATTTTCCATTGTAACAATAAACATATGATACATTAATTGCCAAAACTATATAATGACCTGCGGAATAGAAATATTTGAAGTAAAGTATGTTAATATTTTATGTTATTATATACCTACTATGAATCAAAGTATTTGATTGGACGAGAAGCAGTCACGTGTGATTCTATAAAAAAATGACTATTTGACTCCTTTTCGCTTTTATTCTAAAATTCAGGTCCAATAGTCCATTTTCGAGTCAATAGTTCATCTGTTATGACGTTATTGTTTGAAATGACGTCATGCACGTGCATAACCAACATTTTAACGCGCGTTATAATTTTATAAATAAACTAGTTAAATTATGCGTTTTTCATGAAGATATATAATAAAACAGCTATTTACTCCCTTTGAGTTCAATGGTAAAAAACTATTCTTCCTCGCAAATGACTATTGACCCGAAATAGAGAACTATTGACCTCGACTTCGTCTCGGTCAATAGTTCTCTATTTCGGGTCAATAGTCATTCACTTGGAAGAATAGTTTTTTACTATTGACCTCAAGAGGAGTAAATAGCTGTATAATAGGATACATAGGATCCATTGCTTGCCTGAGCATAAAATATTCCTTGGGTACCCCTTTGCCAAGACCTTAAATTATTCAGATCTTTTGAATAAAATGGCAACTAGGTAGTGTTGCTTGTTTCCTATGTATGCATAGAGTAAGAACATTGAGAACTATTTAAGTTATATTTAATCAGGTAAGCAATATAGGACCATCATGGTCCTGTTGTAAATGATGACTAAATTTCAAAAATATCTTTTGAGTTGAGTCTGATCTAGTCATATGGAATAGGTAATATGAGCTTTTCCTTGTGTAAAAGTACAACATGTTATTTGCATATTAGCCTGCAAATCAATGTAGTCTGATCAACATTCACACTTATTTTTATAAAGCTTCTGGTCAAATGTGTAGATTTTGATAAGACTCACAGGATAAATGAACCTGTACTATTCACAACACCTTTTCACATGTACAGTCTTGTATTTCCTTGATAGTGCACATTCATGTACTTTGAAATAAAATGAAACTTTCAATATTTTGCAGATAATCGAAATTGTACATGCACTAAAAAGTTCAGTATATATCGCACATTGTCAAAAAAATAGAAAAAGTAATCCGAAGAATGAAAACCAAGGGTCTATTGTCTGCTGCTGTTAAACTAAGGGATGTCAGCGATTAATCTGTTACTCTGTAAACTGTATGTTTTTCGATTAATCGGTTAGTAATTCAAGTAACCGAGTACTGGGAGAAATAGATAAAATATATAAAAAGTTGTGTTTCACCTTTTGTTTTATTTAATTTGTCCCACGTAACTGACCAGAGGTTAATTATTCACACCTCGGTCAGGAGTGTTTACTTAACTGTGAAAATAACCGCAATTGATTTATGATTTAACATTATGTAATTTTTATGTTTATAGATATGTTGATCTTAATGTAAGTGAATCTGGAAAATTTAGGAAGTACTCTCAAAAAGTACCACTGGAGCTGCATAATCGTCCCAAGAAATTTGTTAAGCATTGTCTGCAGAGGATGGAATCATCAATTGATATAGAGAAGTACGTATAAATTTATTTATTTTTTCTAATATTCTTAGCTCAACAGTTCGAGCATAAACTTCACACATGTCTTATGTCTTTTATTTGGATACTTAACTTCGAGCACGCCTTTTGATGGATAACACTTTGTTATATTCTCTTGCTGAAGGCCGATATTGTTTTTGCATTTTCTGTCCACCCCTCCTTCCATCATCCATCTGCACATATATCAGGTTCTATATTCATGAAACTGCTTTGAAATATTTATTTGTATAGTAGATTGGTACACATGTAAATTTTGTTTAAATTGATTGGACGGGACTCAAGTTACTTATTTTTAGCTGGAAGAAAAAAAGTAGAGTTATTGTGATACCCTTTGCGTCGTGTTAAAACTTTAACTTTACCTCATTAACTAAAAAAATTTACACATATTCAAATGAAACTTGGTACACATGTCTATAATAAGTCACATAACTCTGGCTTAAATACTTTTAAATTATTCCCCTTTGTTTACTTAGATAAAAGCAGACTAGCGTCATATATGCACTTTGTGATAAAGTATTTATAAATATTAAAATTAAAATTTGCAGGATTACGGTCATGTTTTATGTATTTGATAAGTTAGTGTTATGCCAAAAAATTCTTTTCATTCTTTGATATATTTATAGATGTATCTGCCTGAGATATGTTCTATATTGGCATGGCTTCAGGAGATTATATTGAATTATTTTATGTCTCTGATTTTATTACCCAAGTAACTCTTGGCTAATGATTTGAATTTTGCCTTTGTATATAAATTCATGAACAATTCAAGTTTGATATAACTGTTTTCCGGATCAATACATATCTTCAGGCAATCTTTAAAAAACTTCATCATTTTTCATTTCTAACAATGTTTCTGACTAATGGCTGAAGATATAATTTCACTTTTCTATATATAACTTTCTTTACTTTAATGTTGTCAAAGTAGATGACATAAATTGGTTAATTGCATGGAAATGGTTAAACTATGAGCAAGTGATGAATGTCTACTGTTGTTAGAGATAAGATAGTTACATGTATTATTGATTGTATTATGAAAAGCACAATATCTGATCATAGTTAATAGTTGGCTACTGTAGAATTCTTTATAATCCAAAGAAGAATGCAGGCATATCTCATAGTTCAATTGATGATCAAGTAAGCTATCGTCATGGCATGTTTGCTTTCATTATCATATGTGAAGCTTGTTTACCAAGCTGAAAGCTGCAATCGATTTTGCCAGTTCATTGATTTATGTCAGATTGCTCAAAATTTAAATACACTTTGATATTGCTATTTTTTTTATAAAATATAATTGATAATTGTACTAATTAATATTTGATATATATATGTTTCTCAAATCTGAATTGCAGTTCAGAATCTATCAGTAGTGTTATATTTACTATTGGCTCTTAATATTATATTTTGTAAGTCCATTCCGACATAAAATTAGAATAAATGCCTATGTCTATGAAGACACTTTATGATCCCTCTGCAGCCAACTAAACACTGTGGCAAAAGGAAAAATTTCTCATGATGAGCAATATTTACTTTTACTACAATATATACACCTGTATTCAATGATTTCGCTTTCAACTATAACCTGGCATTTCAAAGTTGTCTGCTGCAGGTTGTACGGGGAAAAGGAGGTTAACAAAGTGCCAACTGGTGATGAGTTATGATTATCATTCTTTTATATTGTAGGTGTGATGTGACTGCTGAAAATGAAATCTACACCTATAAGACCCTAAAAGGAACATATGTGATTAATCTTGGCGATAGGGAAAGTAATCCATGCTGCAACTGTGACGACTGGTATGAAAGTCACATGCCATGTATCCATATGTTTGCATGTATGAGCTTGGATGGGGAAGTGAAATGGGAGAAACTTTCACAACTTTACCTGCAGTCGAAATACTGTATGATAGATGGTAATATTAATATTGTATTTCCCACTTGTCAATGTTATTTGTAGCATGAATATACATCCAATGATCATAGTTTAAGGGGTATATAGGAATCACCATGTTCATCCGTCTGTCCGAACCACTTCGTGATAGGGCTGTATCTGTATAAGACTTAAGACATTTAAAACTCATAGTTGCCAAATATGTTAGCCATGACCTAAACCCAAAGATAATTGACTCGAGGTCAAGGCTATCTGGTTGTTAAAATAATCTGGCTGGGGATGTTATTCTGGCTAGAACAGATCTATTTACTTTTTACAATTGTTAGAAATTTTAAAAAATTGCAGAGGATTTTACTCAGAAGCCTGAGATTGAGTGCCATGATGGCCCTCTTAATTAGAAAATACTTTTTCACAAAAGGTTGTTTACTGCTTTTTATATACATCCATAACCCTTTCCCACATACAACAAATCTGCAGCGAACGGCTTTAAAAAGATCTAAACATAAACATGGAAAATCTGTATAAAGGAAGGTTTAATCACTGAATTTCGTTAAAACATTGACGCAAAAGGAGTATTTGCTCGTTTTTAGCAATTTCTTCTTTGGTCACAATATTTTCAAAAGGCGTCAGAAAGCATCTATAACAAGGGAAAGGGTTTACTTTGTTCCTGGATATGAATATAATACAATGCTTTTTACTCTTCTTCAGATTATGTAGTTGGAGATATGCATGAAGTCCAGGATACACCAGAACATGTTTTTATACCAGAGAAGGGTTTGTATTTTCATTATTAATATGTATCAATAATAGCATATTATTGCATTATAAATAGAAATGGCAAAATATACCCAATTTGAGATTTGAATATTCGGTAAGCAAATAGTCAGAATATTCCACTGATTCATATATATGTCTGTATATCAAAAACCCCTGTTTGACTTAAATTGTATTATACAAATCCAATGATGCTAGTCTGATCTGTCAAACATAACTTGATCAACTCAGCTTTTTTACAATTGTGTAACACAACTTGCTTTAACTTTTAGCTCCACTTTTCATAGAAAGGTGCAAGCCATAGCAGTCATCCATTTTTTGTGGTAAGCATCTGTAATAAATAATGTTTATTGAGCATACTCCCGACACATTCCACTTTCTTAAATGATACTTTATATGTGTATGAAGCTTAATGAGAGAAAGTGCAAAGTCAAAGATACATATCTAAAGCATCCTTATTTGTTGAGTTATCACCCCTTTGTAGATAAAAAAATCTGTGGAGTCTGGGTTATAATTTCTCTTATTGTTGATATTGATATGGAATGGATTGAAGGCAATTTTGAGGAATTACAGACTCCAAGGGCCAAAATTGTAGCTGTTCAAATTGCTGATTTTTTGGTTAAGCTTTGTAATGAAAATTTTACTTGCAGAAGTTTCCAATGATATATCCTACAATATGCTTCAAAGAAATGCCAGGGATGCTTTGAAGAAGCTACAGAACCTTACATATAACTTGTAATGAAACTCTTTGTGATGGTGAGTGTTAATGGTACTTTTTTTTTTTTTCATCCTTTCAAAACCCATAATTAATGAAGTTTTTCAGATGTATTTAAATATAATGTGGCAAAAGGACAAATTGCTCTCAATGTTTTCAACTCTATTCTATAACGATTATTTCATTTACATGTATGTATATATATTTTCCACCTTTTTGCCAACACATTTTAAAAGTTGGCTGCAGATTTGTTGCATGTGGTAAAGGGGGTTAATGTTAATTCCTCTCAGTAGTTTGAAAGGATAAGATTGTTACCAAAGGGTCATTTATGAGAGCTTAAAGAGACGAGAGTAACAATTTTTTCCAGCACTGCATATTTCATTTCATGACTGGACTTCAGAACACATGGATTGATTGATTGAGGTTTAACAATGTTTCCATAATTTTTCTGTTATATCACTGGTCCCTTTTCACCTACTCATATGTTTTTCTCGTATTTACCTCAACAGTATTTCTTTGCATATACAGTCAAACCTGCACTACCGACCACTTGCTATAAGCGACCCCCTGCTGTAAGCGACCGTATTGAACTCCTCCCGATGGTTTTTATTCATTAATTTACCTTCAATAAGCGACTTCCTCCTGTCTGCGACCAGCGGACACTTAAATCCTCCCAATTTGAATCAAAATCAACCATTAAGCGACCTTCCAAAACACAAAAAATCCAAAACGTAGAATATATCCGAACACAAAAATAATCCAAACACAGCTATCCAAACACAGCTGTCGTGTATAGCAAGGGTAATCCAAGCACAGAAGCAGTGAACCGTGTAATGCAAGGTTTAAATAATAGACTGGTTAGGTGTAAAGATAACACGAGGTCAATTATGCAGCCTATTACAGTTGTAATAAAACGATAATTGGCCTGTTAACAGCTTGTATTTAATACGCTTTAGCTTCAAATATTGTCCTTGTTGGGTCCTTTGTTCTCTATTCTTTTGTTCTCTCGTCTTTTCGATGGGATTAAAGGAAAGTTGAATGACATCAAATTGAAATTTATCATTGGATAGTTTGGGGTTTAATTATTATAAATTTGATTAGAATGTTTGATCTGTTTAATTAGATCTATGTTTGTTTTTTACTTTTTAATGGTGATAGCACGTTTATTTAAACGGCTCTTAAATAAGTAAATCTGTAAACAAACACTTGACAATACAGTTTATCACAAATTTCAAGACAATGTAAGTCCGAGTGTATTTATTCAGGTTCCATTTAATTCTTTCATTCTACAAAATTATATCAACGAGAAACAATGTCCGCAACAAAAAGAAAATGTCTTACGTTAGAAGAGAGGGTGAAATGTTTTAATTATCTACATGTACATGTACTTACATTTTTAAAAATACATGAATATAAAATGAATCAAACAGAGAAATAAAAGAACAACATCATTTTTATTGTTATTTATTCTTTAATACCAATACATGTACATGTACATGTGCACACAAGTACATGTTTCATGTAGTAAACATAATTTCCCCAAAACAGAAAATTTCATTTGTACCCCAATAAGAGACCACCTGTCTTAAGAGACCACTTACAGCATTTCCCTTGGGTGGTCTCTTAATACAAGTTTGACTGTACCTGCATTCCTAAACAAATGAAGTCAAGTGGTGGGAGACGCATGCACAATCATGCAAGTCACAATGACTTAAGTCAAACATCTGGCTGATCTGTGATTGAAACTTACAAATCCTGGATTGATACTTTACAGACTGAGCTATTTGGGCTCAGTTAAGGAACACTTTTAATATATAACATTCATGAAAATACTTTGAAAACAGTTGATAACCAAGATAAATTATTAGTCGTAATAACTAGATTACCCTTTAAGCTTTTAAGGTAAGAGGCCAACAGTGAAGGATGATATGATAGCCATCGGTAGATGTAAATCTATTTTTAAAATGTTATTATTAGTTCCTTTAAAACATATGTTAAACTATTAAGACTATTTGCAGATGTGGACAAAATTTGGAATTCCAGCACAGAAAGATTAGAAGCAAGGACAATTGGACCTTACATCATTACATTGCAGTCAATTCAATGCATTAAGTCTTTTCTTTCTGATGAGGTATTGCGTTTGTTTCTTTCCCACTCACAAAGAGAGCTGAGGAGTGAATACTGGTTGCCACTATGGCTGATTGTCTGTATAAATGTACTACACACAACAATCTATGGCTGATTGTCTGTATAAATGGACTACACACAACAATCTTTTTCTACGAACTGGCTGCCTTTCCACATAAATTTTAGCCCACTGGTGGAAGACGAAAGAATGATGGCCGAGCTGGGGTTCAAACTCACAACCCCTGGACAGTCACGTCGCTACCGACTGAACTACTGAGGCGCGCCTATTTTAAAGTGAAACGAAAACTTCAAAAATGCAGTCTCATTTCCTGCTGGACAAATACAATCTCTCTGAATCCACCCATAACTTGTCAATTTAGATGAGAAATAATTAAAATTTTAAATAATTGAAACTATTGCATGCAATGAACATGTGTATACATGAAGCATTGTAAGTCCAATGTCAACGTAAATATAATTGAATCTTAAAAACACATTTTTAGTACAATTTTTTTGACATGCACTGGTGTTCCTTATATCATGAAATAATCCTTTTAAAGTAATATTCTAAAGCTTACTATTTATTTTGTACAATAAGTTTCATGTCTGATGTTTTAAGGTAATCGATGGATTTCTCCATGAGTTAGTAAAAGATAAACAAGAAATATACCACCTTAATTGTATTGCAATGACAGCGGTTTTTGAAGGCCAACAAGAAATCCACCACTGTTTAAGAGAAGTGGTAAGAAATTTATACATGCTCAATAAGTTTAATAACTATGAAAAAATTAACAAACAACTGCTCATACTAGGCAATGATAAAATATGGTGTGATTAAATGATACAACATTTCCCCTGAAGGAATATACTTCTGACTGTTTCTAAAACAAACCCATTACATGTATGATATATATATATATATATATATTCAGATGTTTTTAAAGTGGATAGCATCTCCTCTCTTGATTGATCGATGAAACAGGTTTAATTCAAGTTTTCAGAGCATAATGGGTAGTTGCTGTATAATAAATTTATGTTAGAAATCAGACTTTTATGCCCAATGAACTTTGGGGCCATAAAGTGGTTATATGGTGACCTGCATTAATTTATTGTGCCAGAAAATGTAAAAAAAATTAAAAATATTAAGGGATGAATATTTATTTGAAACAATTATGAAAAATAAGAATTTGCTGGTTTCGAGTCCTTTTTTTATTTTTCCATGATGTTTTCACCAGTTATATGTTTAGATGCTTCAAAGGTGTCTGCATTTTGGAAAGGGTAAATAATTCATATCTATTGCCTTTACCCATATGTTTACAATATTTCCCTTTTTCAGCGGTCGTTGATGAAATATGACACAATTATTGGTGCATACAATGAAGGAGGATGTCACTGGTGTTTAGTTGTAAGTAATTTATATTTGTCTTAAGAAGATAGAAGCCGAGCCCCGGTAGCTCAGTCGGTAGCGACATAGGCTGTCAATCCAGGGGTTTTGAGTTTGAATCCTAGCTGGGCCAACATTCTTTCCGACGTTTGTCTTTCACCAATTCGCTCTTTAACAGTCTATGTGGAAAAGCAGCCAGTTGCTTGGAAAGTATGTTGTATGGTGTACTGGTGTGGGAAAACCAGGAAACGCATGAGTAGGTGAACTGGTTGCCGTCATATGACTGAACAATTGTTGAGAAACGTGTTAAGATAGATGCATGTTAACTATTTAAATTGTCAACTTAAAACTGTGATAGAGTTGTATTTAAGAATATCTATCAAATTCAAAATTACAATGTAACAATATAAATAGTATATGGTGAGTGCCCGAAGAACGTTTACACCAGTGTAAAAGAAAATGTTTAAGTATAAACTGTTTTAGCATTATGATAGGATATGAGCCCTTTTTTTTACTCATCTGAGCAATAATTGCTCAGGATTAAATAATGTGATAGCTTGATGTCTGTCATCCATCTTTTCTTTACATGACATCTCCTACCACACAGATGTTTAAAATTTTTGGAAGGATGTTTTGGTTGTGGTTTTTTCCAAAGTTGTCAGAATAATTTAATTCCGTTTTGTGGCATCAGAAAGAGGGGAAAATGCCCTATCTTTTAAAAAAGTTTTTGTCTATAATCCTTGGCCTGATTTGAATATTGTTGGATACAAATATTCCTGAGATAGCCTTCTACCAAGATTGTTCTGATCTGTTGAAGAACATGACCGCCAGGGTTATTTTTCGGAATATGTATATATAGTAAACAATTTAAAAATCTTCTAAA
Organism: Serripes groenlandicus; assembly: GCA_031761405.1. Lineage (NCBI taxonomy): Eukaryota > Metazoa > Mollusca > Bivalvia > Cardiida > Cardiidae > Serripes > Serripes groenlandicus. The sequence continues at coordinate 18,593,993 of JASEVX010000011.1, forward strand.
CAAAGGCACGAGCCATATTTGAAAATGATTTGGCACAAAGGTTCCTTCCTTGATCTTCTACCAAGATTTTTTATATTTGTTGGGATCTGGTGAAATCCTGGCTTCCCTAGATATGTATATAAAGTGAAACTTTAAAAATCCTCTTGAACAAAATTACTGCCTGGATTTGAAAATAAATTTGCACAAATGTTCCATGGGTGGCCCTCTATCAAAAAAATTCAAAGTCTTCTGATCCGTTGATAAGCATGGCAAAATTGTTTGGGCCTGGTTCTGCTCTTTATATATATAGAGAGAGGGAGAGAATAGAAACTTTAAAAACTATTGTAATTCTTTTAAACAGGTAAGTGATATAGGACCATAATTCTCCTATTGGTTTAATTAACCACAGCAAAAGTATGAAATAAAACAATGGAATAAGCAAATTGTACAATTTTGTTCCATACTGATGAAGTGAATATCCAGACGTAATAATTTCCATAACATATCATGAGATAATACCATTTCTACATATACAGATAATACATCCAAAAGATAGGAAACTATTATATTTAAATCCCCTTGGAACAGTACATGTTCTAAAAGAAAGCATTCTTCTGAACTGGTTGTAAGTAAAACAAATTGACAGATTTTTACCACCAATAACTGATGCATGAATTAAAAGTTAATAATAGAAGTGTTTCCTGCATCCCATGTTTGAGTCCTGGCTGTGGTTAATCTTTGGATTGCAAACTCATATGTTAGAGGTATTGTATTGAATGTTGTTGGAAACTTTAAAACGTATTGGATAAGGTATTTAATGATTAATGAACATGAACATGAAGCTTTAGATAAGAGGGATAGGCAACTTCACCTGTACACCTGTTATACATACATATTCTGAAAGCTTAACATTTCAACTAAAGTTAGAGATACAATGAACAATTTGAATTTCTTTGTATTTTGAACACTGACTAGTTTAAAAGACACAGATATTGGGATTTCTGAATTATATTATTTTCTTCCAAAAATTAATAGACTGGCATTTTTCATAAGGATAACATATTATCAAAACCTGTAGAATATTAAAATATTTTTATCTACTGCAATAGAAGAATGTTTAAACTTCCAGAACTTTTATTTTTTATTTTCATATCTTGAATACTTTTTTAGTTTTACTTGCTATAAATGTTGGCACGGGTGATATTTTAGTATACAGTTTAGTTACCTATCCCTCTTATTTACGTCCCTGACAGGCAGTACACCCTTTTGTATTTAATTCCTTTTTCAATGTAGTACCAAGCATACTTTTATTATGTAATGACTTTCAGTGATAAAACACAAATTGTTGATTTTTAACTGTTTTATTATTATGCAAGGTTTAGTTTCATGTTTTATGTATATTAAAAGGTTAATTTCATATATAAAGTGGCTTATATGAAAGTGTGTTTGCGAAAGTGGTCTCACTCAATTTTTATCTTTAGATAAGTTTCATTCAAAGCCCTTATATAATTTTTATAGGAATAGTATAAGTAATGCAGTAATTTTCAATGAAAGAGACGAACCGCTACACTGGTTTAACACGAAATACTGCGATTTCTCCATCAATGCTTTAAATGTCTATTAGACATATACAGATCACTCTACTAGATGAGTATCAGCTGAAACATCCTACATTGGTTGAGCAGCTCGATGAAGGGTTTGTGCAAGGACCATTTTCTTGTTTAGACACTAAATACAGAGTTATTGCCCTTTAACTTGAAGTATTTTTTCTTATGTAGTACGACCATTTTATACACATTAACTGCTGTAAATGTATCAAAGTTTGAGCTCGGACTTATAATATATAACGATATATAAATTTTACTATGCTCCTGGTAATACAATACAAACCAGTATTGCTACCGCAACATAAAATTACATATGTATACACAAACATTATCTTCTTGGAATCTTGTAAGATTTTACTCACTTGATCTTCCTAAGACTGTGATTTGACACCAAGTGGAATTTTTAGTATTTATGTATTTTGTAAGCATGATATACTTAATTTTGTAGCAACTTCATGAAATCCAGATTTGATGCTGGAATTGAATCAGTCTTACCAGAAAAGTGGATCCTGGATACACCTTGTCATGCTAAGCAGCCTGATGGAAGCTCATGTGGAGTTTACGTATTGAAAGTATGTTTGAGTTTTGTCAGCTATGCTTACAACCAATTTGATAAAGTCATCTTGGGAGTTGTTCTGTGATTTGCAGCCATTAGTTCATGCATTCATCTGATCTTTCCAGTCTGTATCTTATTTATGCATTGATGCATTTTGAAATTACCTGTCACTCATATTTACAACCATGAGACAGTATGTCTTATTTATAATAGCTGAAAGATCAAAGTCATAATGTATGTTGCCAACAGTGAGACCACATGTTAAAAAGAAAGATTATGACCTGAATTAAACTTGTGCAAAGTTCAAATATGTTCTTGCTATAGATCAGTCATGTTGATAATTTTCAGCTTTAACAAAGAGTGTGTTCTATATTTCAAAGTCAAGATAAAGTCTTAAATTAAAAATTCCAATTAAGGTACAATGAAATATTTATATTAGTCCTCTCCTGGTAATCTCCATGTAAATGAATTATGTTGGATGTATAGTGGAATGTCCCTTATCAATCATTGAATTGAAATGAATTGGACAATATTCACATTGCATACCATTGATAATTTGATATGATATCTTAAATATTTTCTTTTCAGTTCGCTGAGAATTATTTATCCAAACGTCCTTTGGATTTCCATTGGAACAAAGAAAATATTAAAGATGCACGCCGATCATTAGCAGTCTTCCTGCTGTCTGTTTCAGGTGAGTTTTTTAGAAATTTAATGGAAACAATGAAGGCAAAAGTTATTGCATGTTAACTACAAAGTTAGTGATTTCATAGTTCATAAAATAAAATCTTTAGTAGCGTTTGATTTGGCGCAACTAAAGACAAATTGCTGTCAGCTACCATGGTTGTCCTGTGTTGATTATATAACAAGGAATTGTTCCCTTTAATTATTTTTACGATGGAGTATGAACATTTGCTATTGCATAACTATACAGTATACATTATTTATTTGCCCAAAAGATAGAACCCCTGATTTTCCAAATAGCTTTATGAATTGGCGTTCATGTGCAAAATGATAACAGACTGCAAATGTATTTTTTATCTAACATCTTTCACAGTTTTCTCCTAGTAGTTTTTTTTTTATAAAGCACCTTAATTAACATGAGAACAATGATGTGAGGAATTTATGTTACAGAACCACGCACAGCCAGTGACGGCCAGTTGCCTCAGTCAGATTATCCGGATGATGTAGTACATGTACTTGATGAATCAAAGGTAATACTGAAAAATTGATCGGAATGAATTATTGTACAGAAGTAAATGTAGTATTTTTGTTGAAATTAAGACATGTATTGTGAAGAAATAGACATTGTCTTGTCATGCAAAACTTGCCAATATTCATGGTAGTAAGTTTTTAAAGTGATAATAGATTTTCTTTAACATCCTTTTCAATACATATTACTTTGAAGTGCATATTTAACTTTTGACATTTTTTGGCAGTCAGAGTTTATCATGCACTCTGAATTCTTTTGAAAAGGAGCAATACAATGAAACTTTATGGGGAGCTTCACTTACAAGATGTGATTTCTATATCATTGTGTTTTTTCACACTGTTATTTGGTCCTTTATATAATACACATTGTGCTGCCCTCGTTTGCTAAGGGACTTTTGTACTGTTTATTATATTTCATTCTCATTGAAAATTAACAATAAAAACTTTGTTATCCTCCATCATCCAACCTCATTAATACACTCATTATATACATTATATACATTTTATCATATAAGTGGAATATATAAAAAATAAAATGCTCAATATAGTATATCATATACTTTGGGGAGCATCCATCGGTTTCACCAATATCTTGTTGTTCATGTTTTACTAGTAAAAGTCAATGTTAAATGCTGAAATCATACTTAAAGGTAGTCTGATAATTTTATAAATATATATGCACTTTAGGAAGAGAAGGTTGGCTGTTGTAAGAAGAAAGAAAGTGATGACAATGGAGTAGATTTAAATTCATGCACTGAACCAATTAGAGAGGTAAGATTTATGCCTAATCGCAATTGTCCACATAGTTTGTTGTTTTGCTGCTGTAGATTACCATATTTAGATGTGTTTTATGATTGTTTATTATTTTCTTTTTTTTCAATAACGTTGGTTAATGTTTTATGTAGGTATAATTTTATTTTTAATTAAATACCACCTAAAGATTGTAGTACTACCTGCTTGAATATGTTTATATGTCTCAAGCCTAATTTTGTGTATAGGACAAAAGATGTGGACATTGATAGAATGACATCTATACCCCTGGACTGAATCATCCAAACATCCAAACTGAAAAGGAATTTGCCTTGGACGAGCGGTAAGCGTCTGGGATTTGAAACTGGGTGTCCCGGGTTCCATCCCCAGTCGCGGCACGATGGTCATGGTGGAGTGCCCTTTGGGCAAGGCACATTTTCTTGCCTAGTACATGGAAAAAAATATTGTCCAAATTTTCCTATAAATTTTCCATATATAATGTAGCCAATAAATTTTGAAGTCACATTTGTCACATAAACATAACTGGTATTGAAACATAACTGGTATTGCGATTTCTGAATTTTATTAATTTTGTTCCAAAAATATCTTTGTTATTTTCATATATTCAATAGTATTTGAGTTTTACTTGCTACAAATGTTGGGACAGGTGATATTTTAGTATACAACTTGAAACGGCCAGCATGGACCTATTTATTTCATTCTGACCATGTCTTTAGTCAATCTGTTGATCAGTTCAGAACAAACGGAATTATTTACCCAAAAATTGGATTTGAAGTCTGGATCATCTGTTGACACACTCATGACTCTTGCTGGATATAATAAAGATCAGATAAGCATATGGTAATTTTGTTTGATATAACATATTTGCTTTTGTTTTTTAGGACAAGACACACCATCTAAGGAAATTTAAACATAAGGTAGGAATATAATTTATGTATGCCTTTTACAGAATCAAATAAGTGGTTATGCTATGCCCATATCTGTCGAGCCCAGGTAGCTCAGTCTGTAGTGATGTGGGCTGTCAATATCCAAGGGTTTTGAGATAGAATCCCAGCTCAGGCAGCATTCTTTCCGATGCTTGACAATAGTCAGTGTGACAAGTGTCGTTTGTCTTCCACCGAAGGGCTAACAGTATATGTGGAAAATCAATAAACCCATGTTTGATAAATATATATATATTGTTATCATCCTTTTGTTTATACAGGTGCCCTTGTTAACAATTTCTTGTCTGGAGCATATTTCCTACAGTATTATAACCCCAATCTAATAAAATTTAATGTTATTGATTTACATACTCAACCACAACAAGAGAACTCAGGTGACACTACAGGATCATCGTGATCCTCTTGTTTTGGGAAAATAGCCATCTTGCCTTTTTTTATATGCAAACAATTAAGAACCTGCATTGATTAATATGGCTTTTCTTTCAGGCTAAAAGATCCAGTTTTTTCTACCCAGATGTGGAAAAGAAGGGGAGAAAACTCTACTGCAAATGTCAACAGCCAAATGATGGGTATGACTGGCAGTTTTTATCAGTCCATTTTCATTATTAATATCAAAGTAGGAAAAATATGTTTTAATATCCAACAGATATGTATCGTGGAGGAAAAGAGAACCATTTAATATTCTACCCACCATTCTAACTCATCTTGAGCTATCTTTCTTGTCTAATAGAAAAGGAAAAGAAGATTTAAGATATTAACCCAATGCAATCTTCTGTTAATAATGTTGAAACTATTATGTTTTATTATTTCAGAAATTTCATGATATTATGTGATTTGTGTGGCGAATGGTTTCATCTTGAGTGTGTGGAATTAAAAAAGGAAAATCTTCCCAAAAAAGATGCCAAATACTTTTGTCCTGACTGTTCCCAGTTTACCTTTCCAGATATGTTTCAGGTAATTATATTGTACATGTACAGTTATGTGACAAGGATTCTCTATTCAAAGCTTCAGCTTAATTTTATGTACAATACAATAGTTTATTTTTTGCGTAATTAAGCCTCCGGCCCACATTACATACATATTATATTACATTCAACTTACAATGTGTTAATATGCACTATCAAATTTCTTCAAAAAGCATCGAAACATAAAGAGCTATATTTTTAATAACTAATAGATTTTCTTTTTGAAGAAGACAATACAAATTCTGTAAGCTTGGTAAAGCATTAAACCACGTTTTTAGATACAAATCTCTTATAATCTTAAACTTTTCACAAATAAAAAAGGCATGAAACACAGGGTGAAGTTCTTCTTCATTGAATACCTGGTTTGGTCTCATTGTGGCTTTTCAAAATTATTAGATAATTCTTTTATTTGCTAACAGAATCCAGATCCAGACGATGTAGTGATGGAAGAAAATTTCTACGTGAATAAAGAGGCAGTCCGTAAACATGTAAGTAACAAGTCTGTAAACTTGTGTTTAACTATGTGGGAAAGACTTGTCCATAACTATTCTTTTGTCTTTATCTGGATCAGTCGGGTTACAACATCCACAACATTTTTATGTGTAGAAAGACATTTTTTTGAATATCAATGTGTATGTGTTTTTTAAAGTTAACCTGTACATAAATTGTTCAAAGTTAACTATTGTGATCTGTTGTGCATCATAAATACGATCTTTAAGTGACAAATATTATATTTGTAAATACAGTTCCTTCAAAATTCCCGGGAATGTTCTAATATACAAAACATAAATAAATTTTACAGTCAAAAGAAACTGATTTCCATGGTAATAATAAGTTATACTTTTACTGTATGTAATCTGTCTAATCAGATGAAGTTGGGAAAAAAATTGAGTGACCAAAATTGCTATTTGATTCCATATCTTTAAATATTCCAAGAAATTAACTGATTTTGAAATTATTTAATACAAATATACTGTGACCATGCGTAGATAAATAATTGCTGAAGTTACAAGGATTTCTACAAACATGGCCAACAGAGATTTGAAGTGTTTACCCTATAATGAGCTTGACATTTATCAACATTTTTTTTATTATTTCAGATGCCTTCTGTGCTATCGCGGCTATCCATGATTGTCTCAAGTGAAAAGAAAACAAGGTATATTTTGATCAGTCAGCGTTAGTCATGTATCTTATTTTTTGTATAATCTTATATTGCAATTATGTCTTTGTCTTTCCACATTTATAAGCCTAATTTTGTTTTTAAAGTTATATGATGTTGGAGTAAGTTAAGTCATCATGTTTTGTTTTTTCTCAAAGGAATCACCCATGGATGAACAGACACATACTTTTTTCCCAAGGGAAGCTGTCAGAGAAAAAAGGTTATGGATATGCCATTTTCAGTCAACCAGTAAGTAATTAATTTACATTCAAAGAAAAAGTTAACTATTTATTTTCATGAAATTTACATTTAATGCAATTGAGGCGTTTTAACAACAACACAAATAGATTTGCTAATTAATGTTTTCATGCATAGCGTACCATATCAGAATGTAAGGCTGTGGTAAAGAGGCTACATAATGAACAATTTATTATAATCTGAAGAAAATTTGAGTTATAGAATGATCATTACATCACTACCACATGTGTATTAGTGAATTTGGAACAAGACCCTGAAAGTAACTGTGTGTTGAACTTGCAGGGGTGTGTGTCTTTTTATATAAATTACATGCCTAAATATACCTTCAAGCTGACATCACAATAGGCTACAAAAACTTCTTAGTAGTAAGAAAGAGAAACAATTGTGTGATAGCTTGAATGAAATGCCCCCATAAAAAGGATAGTTGTACTTGTTGGCTAGAGATTTATCAACATTTCTCAAAATACTATAAATATTTGTATTGATGCTATAATTTATTTTTCAGGCAATCCTTTGCACAACACATTTTGTGAAGCAGAAGTTTATCAAATATGAACACAGGTAATTCATTTATTTCATTTAAAGATGTACCCCTTGTAGATTAGAATCTAGTCAGACTAGAATCGATCGAGACAATAGAGCTCAGCACTTAAGATCTGCCTTGGCATAATCAGAATGATTGATATGGGTGCATTGCCATGTTCAACAATTTTCCAATCGTATCACACATTCACATGTGTGTCTTAGTATTTCTCACTTTGGTGGTTTTGGAGCAGTGTTATTATCCTTTTTATTTTATTTTTCAAGGTCTGCATATCTAAAAGTTGGCACTGTTGTCGGGCTTAAAGATGAAACCATGCTGAATGCAATGAAAAATGACAGGTTGTAAGTATATAAATACAATTATTAAGCTGATTTGACAATTTCAGAAAAGATCTTTGATAGGGACAAATTTGTAAATGTACCTGTTTTATACCAATCGATTTGTAAGCAACAATTTGAAGTTTATGTCTGGTTTAGATTAGATTGGCAAACACCATGACTAAATGAAGATCTCTATTGACTTGGGATACAGTTCCTTTAAATATTAACATCTTGTTAATATTTCTTATGTATTAATTTCACAGCTTGGCAGAATTGTATGTAGAGCGAGTCTTGGTGCAGGAAGCATTATGTGCAATTCTCCAGAATATGACTGGCTGTCTCTATGAATTTGCAAACAAAGAATGTAGTCTGGGCATGAACCAGTCTGGAAACAAAGCCATATTTGAGGGCTTAAAACTCAGTTAGTATTGTTTTATTCTTCCTCCACTTAAGCTAAATTCCATTTCGATTTCAGTAGATCTGTGAAATGTTCTTTTTTTACATCCTGTTGTTCAAAAAGTACTACTAAGCATCATTGATTTAAGTAATTTATTTGTTTGGAGAGTAGTAGAAAAACATAGCAGTCACTTTTCCGTCGGGGGCCTTTTTTGCAAATACCCCTGCTGGAATTTTTCTTAAACTTTGTCAGATGTATTGTTGGGTCATGGCACACCATTCAACATCAAAATTATCAAGGTCAAGGTCATAATTTGGCAAACCTTGACCTTGGTTATGTAACTTAACCTCAAAACTTAACATTGGTTATATGTCAGCAACCCCTGCTGGAATTTTTCAGAAACTTTGGCAAAAGTAGTTTTTGTCTGTGTGTTTGTTTGTGTGTGCATATAGGAACAACTGTATCATTCCAACAGAATAATGCTTATTATAGTAACTACAATGCTGTTAACTGGACACTTCCTATTGCATTTTCAGGTGAAAAGAAGAAGAAGGAATTACAGTTTGAAAGCTCTAACAGAGTGATAATAAATTAAAGACATTGAAAGAATTTAGGATAAAGTGGAATCATGGTGGAAAAAGAAATTTGTTTTTTTTACAAGATGGGTCTGCCTGTCCTGGAAAGGAGACCGATCCAAAGTTTACTCCACATGAAGCTGATAGACTTTATATGGCTCTGACCCTTGCTGTATTTGGGTTTGAGGTCACATTCTGCTTGAATATGCCTTCCATTTTTGATTTTTTTTTTACCAATTTGTGTTCTGTTTATATTTTATATAAGTTAATGCCGGAAAATCATATAATTTAATACTCGTTTTAAAATTGTTTCCTACATACAAAAAATCTGCAGTGCACAGCAGGGGAAAATACCTGTGAAGTCTTAAAATAAAATCTGCTTTACTGAATAAAAAAAAAATATCAGTGGAAAAGGAGGAAATTGCTCAAAGAACTTAATTGTCCATGTATACAGGCAGCCTCTTGTATGTAGTACTGGTAAAAGAAAGCCAGGAAATACATTAGGGGAACTGGCCATAAAGATAAAAATGAAACACTGTTGTAAACATTGCTAAATATCAAGCATTACTGGCTTTGTAATTGTTATCATGCAGATTTGTCGAACAGGGAAGGATGAACAACAAATATATTTTTATACGCCTGTCTTACTTATTATAGTAACTACAATGCTGTAAACTGGACACTTCCTATTGCATTTTCAGGTGAAAAGATGAAGAAGGAATTACAGTTTGAAAGCTCTAACATAGTGATAATAAATTAAAGACATTGAAAGAATTTAGGATAAAGTGGAATCATGGTGGAAAAAGAAATTTGTTTTTTTTACAAGATGGTCTGCCTGTCCTGGAAAGGAGACCGATCCAAAGTTACTCCACATGAAGCTGATAGACTTTATATGGCTCTGACCCTTGCTGTATTTCGGTTTGAGGTCACATTCTGCTTAAATATGCCTTCCATTTTTGATTTTTTTTTTAACAATTTGTGTTCTGTTTATATGTTATATAAGTTAATGCCGGAAAATCATATAATTTAATACTTTTTTTAAAATTGTTTCCTACATACAACAAATCTGCAGTGCACAGCAGGGGAAAATACCTGTGAAGTCTTAAAATGAAAGCTGTTTTACTGAATAAAAAAAAAATATCAGTGGAAAAGGAGTAAATTGCTCGAAGAACTTAATTGTCCATGTATACAGGTATGTAGTACTGGTAAAAGAAAGCCAGGAAATACATTAGGGGAACTGGCCATAAAGATAAAAATGAAACACTGTTGTAAACATTGCTAAATATCAAGCATTACTGGCTTTGTAATTGTTATCATGCAGATTTGTCGTACAGGGAAGGATGAACAACAAATATATTTTTATACGCCTGTCTTAAAACGAGTGGTATTATGGGAACACCTGCGATGCACACATTTTGTCAATTACCAACTTGAGTTTAATGATTTTGGCAACATTTTCTTGATTTAAACCCAGAACATCCCAAGAATCCAAGTTATTGCCCCCATTTTAGTGAAGTTATCATACATTGGCTTGTTTAATCTCTAAATTTATAACTCCTTACCATATATGCACTGAACTTGCTAATGGTTACCACCCTAGTTATGCTCATGTTAATTGCTCAGAAATTAGTAAAATTAAATTTCTTCGACTTTGACCGTTATTCAATTATTTTAGCAAACTTGGTCAAAATTTGTATTGCTACAGTTCAGTCTAACTAAACCCTTTCCCACATTCATAAATTTCTATCTCTTCTGCAGTAGTCCTCCTTTGAGTACATGAGAGGGGAGAATAGAAGAATTTGCTCATTATGACCAATTTTACTTTTGTCATACCCTATTTGATCATCATTTATATAGATATTCAACATTTTTGCAAATATAGTTTAAAAGTCGTCCCCTGCGGTCTGTATGTGGGAGATTATCAGAAGTTGTCTGCTCTCTAACTACAGCAACTTTTATCTTATCATAATAATGTTTATGTTTTTCTGTAAAGTTTAGTTTTTAGCCAAATTGTATTATAAGGCTAATTAGGGTTCTTGTTGGTGTGACATTTTGGCAGGAGCATTTTTATAAAAAAAAAAAACTATTTTTTTTCAGTTCATTAAGGGTCAACATTTCGGACAATTTTGGCTATTTTTCAAAATTCAAAATTTGGCTCTTACAAAGGTGGCCTCCACGTGGCTAGAGCTGGGCAACATTGCTTAATAATGTTGGCAAACTACCTCTGAAAAATAATCATTTTCATTCAAAATATATTCCATTATGCTACATTTATTGAATTATGAAAGATTAACCCTTTTCTTCAAATATATGTTTTTAAAACAGCAAACGTTTACTAATGTCTACATGTTTGCAAAGTCGTCTGCTCCAGTTGTGTTGTATGTTGAAAAGGCTTAAGACCAACTTCAGCAGAATTTTAGTTATATCATGGCAGCAAGGTCACCTCTTCCTGTCTTACCTGGCTTTCTCATGCCTGTTTTAACCACAACATGCTTTCAACTTTGACCAATTAACACGGTTTGAAGAAATCTGATAGAGGGTCACCCAAGGAACATTTCTACAAAAAAGATTAAAAATCGGCCAACCAGTTTGGGAGGAGTAGATTTTCAAGTTTTTCCATAATTCTGCATGGATCCAAACAATTTGAATTCTTGTGAGGTCATTGAGAGGATGCTTTCTGTGAAGTTTCATCAAAATTGACACTCTGGTTACTGGTTATATTTCTTTGACAGTTGGAATTGGAATCTGACCGATGGATTAATAGCATGCTTCAATTTACACTCACTGCTCATCTCCTGTCAATGAAATTATCTTGTCATGAAAAATATTGAACTATTTTCTCTACTTAAACAACTTGTCTTCCAATCTCTTGTGATTAAAATATAAAAGTAAATTCCTACTTGTTTGCGTTTAATAGGAACCCGGTTTATGATATGTTTAATGTACATCAGACGAATTGGGTAATATCTAAGCAAAATGTAATTACTGAATAGTTTGGTAAACATTTAGTCTTATAACGAGCTCTTTTACCTTCGGTCATAATGTTTTCAAATACCGTCTAATGAAGAGGTGGCATAAAGTTGCTAAAACTTGGGAAAGGTTTTCGGACACGGAGATGGGAACAACATAAATGAATATTTCAAATGAAAATCTTTGAAGAAAGAAATTTAGATTAAGCACAGAAAAAAAAAATATCAATACCGCGGGAAAGCCCAATTTCAGACGCCGACCTTGAGGCCAGGAGTGTTTCGTGCCAATTGATAATTTGCTAATGACAAGATCTAGACCCGGTAGCCGTACTGGAATGATCACCATGGTACCTAGGTCTATATCTCGCACGATTATCTGCGGCCATAAGTCACTAGTGGATATTGCTGAAATGCCCATTTTAAGACGACTATCCTGTGATCCCAGATCATTCGTGGCAATTCATAATTGACCACTGGCAAGCTTCATACCCCATGTCCATACTTCACCAATAGACATGGGTGACAGGTTCATTTCTCTGCCAATTCCCTGCGGCCATAAGTCACCTATTGTATATGACCTGTTTAAAGCACTCACGGATACCGCTGAAAAGCTCATTTTCAGACGTCTCCCTTGATACCAGGGTTCTTTCGTGACAATTGATATTGGCTAATGACAAGATATAGACCCGCTAGTCGTACTGGACCGATCGCAATTGTTCCTAGGTCTATATCTCGCACGATTATCTGCGGCCATAAGTCACTAGTGGATATTGTTGAAATGCCCATTTTAAGACGACTATCCTGTGATCCCAGATCATTCGTGGCAATTCATAATTGACCACTGGCAAGCTTCATACCCCATGTCCATACTTCACCAATAGACATGGGTGACAGGTTCATTTCTCTGCCAATTCCCTGCGGCCATAAGTCACCTATTGTATATTTGACCGGTTTAAAGCAATCACGGATACCGCTGAAAAGCTCATTTTCAGACGTCTCCCTTGATACCAGGGGTCTTTCGTGACAATTGATAATTGGCTAATGACAAGATATAGACCCGCTAGTCGTACTGGACCGATCGCAATTGTTCCTAGGTCTATATCTCGCACGATTATCTGCGGCCATAAGTCACTAGTGGATATTGCTGAAATGCCCATTTTAAGACGACAATCCTGTGACCCCAGATCATTCGTGGCAATTCATAATTGGCCACTGGTAAGCTTCATACCCCATGTCCATAGTTCACCAATAGACATGGGTGACAGGTTCATTTCTCTGCCAATTCCCTGCGGCCATAAGTCACCTATTGTATATGACCGGTTTAAAGCACTCACGGATACCGCTGAAAAGCTCATTTTCAGACGTCTCCCTTGATACCAGGGGTCTTTCGTGACAATTGATAATTGGCTAATGACAAGATATAGACCCGCTAGTCGTACTGGACCGATCGCAATTGTTCCTAGGTCTATATCTCGCACGATTATCTGCGGCCATAAGTCACTAATGGATATTGCTGAAATGCCCATTTTAAGACGACTATCCTGTGATCCCAGATCATTCGTGGCAATTCATAATTGACCACTGGCAAGCTTCATACCCCATGTCCATATTTCACCAATAGACATGGGTGACAGGTTCATTTCTCTGCCAATTCCCTGCGGCCATAAGTCACCTATTGTATATTTGACCGGTTTAAAGCAATCACGGATACCGCTAAAAAGCTCATTTTCAGACGTCTCCCTTGATACCAGGGGTCTTTCGTGACAATTGATAATTGACTAATGACAAGATATAGACCCGCTAGTCGTACTGGACCGATCGCCATTGTTCCTAGGTCTATATCTCGCACGATTATCTGCGGCCATAAGTCACTAGTGGATATTGCTGAAATGCCCATTTTAAGACGACAATCCTGTGATCCCAGATCATTCGTGGCAATTCATAATTGGCCACTGGTAAGCTTCATACCCCATGTCCATAGTTCACCAATAGACATGGGTGACAGGTTCATTTCTCTGCCAATTCCCTGCGGCCATAAGTCACCTATTGTATATGACCGGTTTAAAGCACTCACGGATACCGCTGAAAAGCTCATTTTCAGACGTCTCCCTTGATACCAGATGTCTTTCGTGACAATTGATAATTGGCTAATGACAAGATATAGACCCGCTAGTCGTACTGGACCGATCGCAATTGTTCCTAGGTCTATATCTCGCACGATTATCTGCGGCCATAAGTCACTAGTGGATATTGCTGAAATGCCCATTTTAAGACGACTATCCTGTGATCCCAGATCATTCGTGGCAATTCATAATTGACCACTGGCAAGCTTCATACCCCATGTCCATACTTCACCAATAGACATGGGTGACAGGTTCATTTCTCTGCCAATTCCCTGCGGCCATAAGTCACCTATTGTATATTTGACCGGTTTAAAGCAATCACGGATACCGCTAAAAAGCTCATTTTAAGACGTCTCCCTTGATACCAGGGGTCTTTCGTGACAATTGATAATTGACTAATGCCAAGATATAGACCCGCTAGTCGTACTGGACCGATCGCCATTGTTCCTAGGTCTATATCTCGCACGATTATCTGCGGCCATAAGTCACTAGTGGATATTGCTGAAATGCCCATTTTAAGACGACAATCCTGTGATCCCAGATCATTCGTGGCAATTCATAATTGGCCACTGGTAAGCTTCATACCCCATGTCCATAGTTCACCAATAGACATGGGTGACAGGTTCATTTCTCTGCCAATTCCCTGCGGCCATAAGTCACCTATTGTATATGACCGGTTTAAAGCACTCACGGATACCGCTGAAAAGCTCATTTTCAGACGTCTCCCTTGATACCAGATGTCTTTCGTGACAATTGATAATTGGCTAATGACAAGATATAGACCCGCTAGTCGTACTGGACCGATCGCAATTGTTCCTAGGTCTATATCTCGCACGATTATCTGCGGCCATAAGTCACTAGTGGATATTGCTGAAATGCCCATTTTAAGACGACAATCCTGTGATCCCAGATCATTCGTGGCAATTCATAATTGGCCACTGGTAAGCTTCATACCCCATGTCCATAGTTCACCAATAGACATGGGTGACAGGTTCATTTCTCTGCCAATTCCCTGCGGCCATAAGTCACCTATTGTATATGACCGGTTTAAAGCACTCACGGATACCGCTGAAAAGCTCATTTTCAGACGTCTCCCTTGATACCAGATGTCTTTCGTGACAATTGATAATTGGCTAATGACAAGATATAGACCCGCTAGTCGTACTGGACCGATCGCAATTGTTCCTAGGTCTATATCTCGCACGATTATCTGCGGCCATAAGTCACTAGTGGATATTGCTGAAATGCCCATTTTAAGACGACTATCCTGTGATCCCAGATCATTCGTGGCAATTCATAATTGACCACTGGCAAGCTTCATACCCCATGTCCATACTTCACCAATAGACATGGGTGACAGGTTCATTTCTCTGCCAATTCCCTGCGGCCATAAGTCACCTATTGTATATTTGACCGGTTTAAAGCAATCACGGATACCGCTAAAAAGCTCATTTTCAGACGTCTCCCTTGATACCAGGGGTCTTTCGTGACAATTGATAATTGACTAATGACAAGATATAGACCCGCTAGTCGTACTGGACCGATCGCCATTGTTCCTAGGTCTATATCTCGCACGATTATCTGCGGCCATAAGTCACTAGTGGATATTGCTGAAATGCCCATTTTAAGACGACAATCCTGTGATCCCAGATCATTCGTGGCAATTCATAATTGGCCACTGGTAAGCTTCATACCCCATGTCCATAGTTCACCAATAGACATGGGTGACAGGTTCATTTCTCTGCCAATTCCCTGCGGCCATAAGTCACCTATTGTATATGACCGGTTTAAAGCACTCACGGATACCGCTGAAAAGCTCATTTTCAGACGTCTCCCTTGATACCAGATGTCTTTCGTGACAATTGATAATTGGCTAATGACAAGATATAGACCCGCTAGTCGTACTGGACCGATCGCAATTGTTCCTAGGTCTATATCTCGCACGATTATCTGCGGCCATAAGTCACTAGTGGATATTGCTGAAATGCCCATTTTAAGACGACTATCCTGTGATCCCAGATCATTCGTGGCAATTCATAATTGACCACTGGCAAGCTTCATACCCCATGTCCATACTTCACCAATAGACATGGGTGACAGGTTCATTTCTCTGCCAATTCCCTGCGGCCATAAGTCACCTATTGTATATTTGACCGGTTTAAAGCAATCACGGATACCGCTAAAAAGCTCATTTTCAGACGTCTCCCTTGATACCAGGGGTCTTTCGTGACAATTGATAATTGACTAATGACAAGATATAGACCCGCTAGTCGTACTGGACCGATCGCCATTGTTCCTAGGTCTATATCTCGCACGATTATCTGCGGCCATAAGTCACTAGTGGATATTGCTGAAATGCCCATTTTAAGACGACAATCCTGTGATCCCAGATCATTCGTGGCAATTCATAATTGGCCACTGGTAAGCTTCATACCCCATGTCCATAGTTCACCAATAGACATGGGTGACAGGTTCATTTCTCTGCCAATTCCCTGCGGCCATAAGTCACCTATTGTATATGACCGGTTTAAAGCACTCACGGATACCGCTGAAAAGCTCATTTTCAGACGTCTCCCTTGATACCAGATGTCTTTCGTGACAATTGATAATTGGCTAATGACAAGATATAGACCCGCTAGTCGTACTGGACCGATCGCAATTGTTCCTAGGTCTATATCTCGCACGATTATCTGCGGCCATAAGTCACTAGTGGATATTGCTGAAATGCCCATTTTAAGACGACTATCCTGTGATCCCAGATCATTCGTGGCAATTCATAATTGACCACTGGCAAGCTTCATACCCCATGTCCATACTTCACCAATAGACATGGGTGACAGGTTCATTTCTCTGCCAATTCCCTGCGGCCATAAGTCACCTATTGTATATTTGACCGGTTTAAAGCAATCACGGATACCGCTAAAAAGCTCATTTTCAGACGTCTCCCTTGATACCAGGGGTCTTTCGTGACAATTGATAATTGACTAATGACAAGATATAGACCCGCTAGTCGTACTGGACCGATCGCCATTGTTCCTAGGTCTATATCTCGCACGATTATCTGCGGCCATAAGTCACTAGTGGATATTGCTGAAATGCCCATTTTAAGACGACAATCCTGTGATCCCAGATCATTCGTGGCAATTCATAATTGGCCACTGGTAAGCTTCATACCCCATGTCCATACTTCACCAATAGACATGGGTGACAGGTTCATTTTTCTGCCAATTCCCTGCGGCCATAAGTCACCTATTGTATATTTGACCGGTTTAAAGCACTCACGGTTACCGCTGAAAAGCTCATTTTCAGACGTCTCCCTTGATACCAGGGGTCTTTCGTGACAATTGATAATTATTATTCGGCCTACTTTTTTTTATAAGACATATAGTTGTTCACACATTATAAATGCTAGAATAAATAAGATAGTTCGAAGGTTGTTAATAATTGATTATAATGTAATATGTTTGATTTAGTAATTATATTGATTACATGTAATAAATGTATGTTTGTAATAACGTAAATTCAATTAAAATGTATATTTGTAACAAATGCATGTAATTACGATAGTTCAAACATTGTCCATTAGATCTATTTAAAAATGAATAATTATATTTTGAAAAGAAATACTGTAGGAAATGTTAAAATTGCAGATAATCTCTCCATTGCTTACCATATTTCTTTTTCAATATATCATATTGCAAATCGCCATTTTATGTGGAAAGAAGTATGAATGAATTTGATAGCATGTCTCCTCTTTAGTTTGAGAAATGTAGTTATTTCCTATATATAACATTGTCCGTAAGTTTCAATGAATAATGATAATTTGTGAAGAAATATTGCAGGAAAGGTTAAAATAGCCGATACTCTCTCCATTTCTTTATAAAATGTCATATATATAAACTGTCTGTGGCTAAGAGTTCATCCTTCAAAGGCAGCGTGAACTGGCCTAGGCTTTTACAGGATTGTGCCACTCCTCCGAAGAGAAGCTGAATTGGTGAGGCTGGCTGTTGAAAGTGGAGACCTGGACCGCGGTACAACGAAACGCACTTCCCAGTTGGACCGATCCATTGAGACATCCTGGGACCAGTACATGGAGGGTACGATGAGAACTTCCGATTTTCTAACCACTATCGGCGGTATTTACGGAGTGAGAATGTAAAAAAATGCATAGTTATTACTGTCAATATGTTATGTTTTGTTATATAAATCGGAAAATATAATATATTTTTTAAATATGTTTTTTAATTTTTCTCGCTATCTCAAATAATCAGTTCTTGAGAACTCTATGAGTCGGTTTGAGAATAATATCGTTAATAGCAACATAATAAAGTCCTTACTTGCATTCATAGTGTTTTCAGAGTTAAGATTCACATAAGTATTTTTATGATATCATTACTAGCATACCGAAAATATACCGCCATATTGGTAAATTCCAAATACAATTCTGAGATTATAAGAATAATAATATTAATTTTAATTATTTCCCCAATCATAATCAAAGAGAATACTATTGCGAGTCTTAACTTCGAAAAAATATATGTATAAAAAAAAAAGAGGACGAATATGTTTTGGGCAGAAAAAGACAAGGCCGAAAATGTTTTGGGCCGAATACACCCGGATTCGTTCGCATGCGGATTCAAGTCTAAACTGGTCGCAAGCTAAGTCCACGGGCACTATTACATGCTATGTCTCATTTGTCTAGAAATAGTGATCGACTTTTCGACTCCGACTTCAATTTCACAAATTTAGTGGTGCATACCCTATCACTTATGGAAAAAAGACACAGCGACTTATGGCTATTAGGCGGACCCGAATTGAATTGCCAGGGTCTACTTGATTTGTTCTTTTCAGCCAAACGAATATGTCTGTCAATCGGTTTATTAAATTCAAGTAATCTTTTCAGATTGCGATGTTGTTATTGGGAAATGAGATGCTGACAGACACATATTTCGAAATCAAAGACAATTTCAAGAATAATCTAATGATAGGTATTTAAATGATTCAATAGTTGATAGACATCAGGGGAAAGAGGCGCTTCTTTAAACGCAATTGGCTTCATATTTAGAAATCTGAATCAAGTGCGGCCTTTTGAAAATTGGGGAATGGGTTAGAAATAAGCTTTATAAGTGAACTACAAGACAAATTTTGATGCTAAGCATCAAAGACGCCGCGCATGATTTTAAAGCATGACTTAAAAGGGAAGCAGATGCAGTTTAATACATTTAAATAACCTGTGCAAACCAGGGTCTTTCAAATTTGAAAGACCCTGTGCAAACGGACAGGATGTAAATATTCTGAACAAGAAGGCCAAATGTACCTTTATCTTAAACAAGAAGGCCAATATGTTCCTTTATGGCTCACCTGGCTACCATATATATAGTCTATAATAAAATGTTATCAAGAGCAAAGAGGGTCCATTTTGACGTAGGAATTATACACTTTATATGCTACGATCTATGTGATATTCAGCATGTAAAGTTTAAGTTAAGTCTTCAAACCATTTGGTTTACCGTTTGCTTAACATTGACTGCAACAACAAAGTGTCACACAAGCTGAAGTTTCTTAATTTTAAATCTGTTCTAACTAGATCAATTAGATAAACAAAAAACATACATACTGAAATATTACCAGATATAACTTAAGTGTTAATGCCTCTAGTTATAAGTTAAGTGTGACACAAACTTTGGAAGGAGAGAGGGAAGTCTATTCTCCTTCCAGTTGAGCAAAAGTATGATAACACAAAACGAGAGTAAATAAACAAAAAATACAAATAATTCTAACAAGTTTAAAGATATTTAATATCAAAATTAAGCATTTATGAAATTAAAAGAAAGGGTTCTCATATAGCAAGAATACAATGGTCTGAATGAACAACTGTATGGGGAGGAACGTTTTAAATTTAGTAATACAACAGAAATAAATAGGAAAAACCATCACCCGAATCTTTTTTATGAGCTTTGATGAATCGAGTCGTCAGAGCAGTAAACCAAACAATTAAGAAATCGTAGCCTAGTGAACTCCGTAAACCTACTCATAAAAAAGGCTTAGCCTTGTTTGTTGGGGGAACAGTTATTAAAAACAATTTAAATGTGTCTAAAGTTTTGTAACAACGGTAAAAGATGTACATATTTTGTATCTTGTTGTTTCTTAAATCAGTTAATACAATTTATTCAATCATAAAGGCTGTTTTTTCAAACATATTACAGAGTTTTTCTTTACAATAATATTTGTTGGTTGCTCCCTTTTCGATTACGTCACCCCATGGTACAAAATTAAAACCTTTCCCATACTGCGGCGTCAATCATTTACTTTTTATCAAAGATCGCTAGATAATATCTCCATTACCATTTAGCAAATAATCTTGGTCTAGACTTGGATTTTCTAGACACTATCGCATTTTAAACTTTGACGTCTTATCCTTAATGTATGGTGGAAATTAACTGCCACCACATAACAATTAATTTCATGAAAATAATGGAGGATTTCACATTATTTATAAATATCTGAAAACTAAAATGTATCATGACGTCGAGATAAAAAGCGTGACGCGAATAATTTCCTCTTATTGTTGCCACTACTTTATAACTGGCAGGGGCGTAGCTAGCACTATTCATGTGGATTCATACTTGTGCTAGGGTGGTTCTGGGACCCCCTTGAACATTTTGAAAACAATGGTGCATTCTGGGCGTTCTTTATTTAGTACTGGAAAATGGACAGTTTTAGGACCATAAATAAAAAATGAACCATTTACTCTGCAGATTCTTTTCTCTAAAATAGAGCTATAGTGCCTACTAGAAACAAATACAAGCCCCGAGTATGTTAACAATACTCAGATCTATTGTTTTGTCACCGATGTGGAACAGCAGCCTTTAGTAGGCGGATTTCTCGCAGAGTCCGCCGCGTTTATTAGGGGAACACTCGGGCCCAGAGGCCCCTGTCAGCGGAGTGGAACTCTTGCTTTGTCACCGGAGTGGAACACTTTCTTTTGTCACGGGAGTGGAACGCCTGCCTTTAGTAGGCGGGTTTCTCACAGAATCCGCCGCGTGTATATGGGAAGCACTCGGCTGCTGGCCGAGTAATTCTGACCCGGGGCCGTATATGCTATAATGCAGGTCCCGCCGTCTACCCGCGCTTACGACGAAGTGCTTGCCTTGTTTTAAGCGAGCTCCCGGCTGCTGGTAGGGGAATGTGAGCGGGCCGCATATGTGTTATGGCAGGACCCGCCGTCTACCCGCGCTTACGGCGAAGTGCTGGCCTGGTTTAAGCGAGCACACCGCTGCTGGTAGGGGAAATGTGAGCCGTGCCCGAATAGTCTAAAAGGTAGGTCCCGGCGTCTACCCGCATTTACGGCGAAGTGCTGGCCTTGTTTCAAGCTAGCACTCCGCAGCTGGTAGGGGAAATGTGAGCCGGGCCGCATATATGCTATACGGCAGGTCCCACCGTCTACCCGCGCTTACGGCGAAGTCCTGGCCTTGTTTCAAGCTAGCACTCCGCTGCTGGTCGGGAAAATGTGAGTCGGGGCCGCATGTGCTATTAGGGCTATTATAATTCAGTATAGAAACGGCAAGGAACGTTTGAAATGAGCATGTAGTCAAGTACGCATACTGCAACTTTGGCTGATTTCTTTTTTTGTCAGAATAATGTGGATTCAGCCGCGTACTCGCGTATAGGCAGCTACGCGCCTGACTGGATAAATGACCTTTTACATGATATTTTTTGTTGTTTCGTGAACATTTTCAATCTTAGCTTTCATGAAACGTTTACAGGGGTTCGGTTTTTATTTTATTGTTTTGGAACACCTCTGTCGCCTTAAGCATCCGATGGAATTAATATCGTTCATGTATCTAATTTGGTCTTCTTCTTTTTTTAATGAAAACAAGTATCATGAACATTTCCAGTTATCATGATTTTTTTAGATGCTCAAAGGATCTCACGATATGTTTAAACTTTTCATGAAAACAAAGAGGCTTTCTCATGAACGATTTCATTTATCCAGATCATATGTGGTGGCAGTGTAGAGCACCAAACTATGGTGGCATAGAACTGCCACCACTTACCAGATAATTATGTTAAATATTTTCGCGAAAGTCATGGCGGATTTCACGTTATTTACAAAATAACATAATACGAAAAAAAACCATGAATGGGTTTTTTCGCTTATAGTTAACAGGTGTGAGATTTTTTTTTTTTTTTTTTTTTTTTTTTTTTAAATAACCCATGAAGCTTTCTGAAATGAAACTGGAAAAATCCATGGGGGCCTCCATTTTGGATATGTATAAAAGGCAGACGTAAAACACAGATTGAAAATTATTGTCGTCTTTTTAATCATTTTTTTTAAAATCGGTATTTTGGGTATGTATAAAATGAGCGGAAAAACACGGATTGAAAATTATTGTCGTCTTTTTAATCATTTTTTTTTAAATAGATATTTAAGATCATTAAAATGCTGTGTTATGTGGGAATAAACATTTGTACGAAAAGTTAAAACTAAATGGAAATCTGTAAGAAATATTTTTTCCCGTTCGTAAAAAAACCGACAGCATTAGCCTTCTACGCCCGAACCTAAATTTTGACTGTATCGTAGCCAAAGAAGGACGTGACGTCATTTCCGTTACACTTCATCTTGGCGTAACGTCAATGGAGCGACGTCGTTTCCCGCAAAAAAAGTGGTATCAACATGAAAGACCCCAAATTCCTATACATGAGCTATTGCCACACTCATTCAAAGTATAATTATTTATCAAACATTGTGGCAAAAGGATAACTTTCTCATAAGGAGCAATTGTTCTTTTGGTGACACTCTTTTCCTAAATCGTCTGTTGCATAGGCCTCAGAAACTGTCTCTAATAGGGAAAGGGTTTAGCAGAAATGTGACCCCTTACATAATTTGTTCCAGTCATATTGACTGGTTGAAAAAGGTAGTCGCCAGATGGCATCAGAAAAGGGCTGATCTATTTGCTTCTTTACCATAATGCAGGTGATCGATTAAGGATCATCTTGGCCCTCATGTTTTAACCTCGTTTATTATAAATGTATTCCTTGATTTTCTGAAAGTTTTTACTTTATTATTTTCTGTTCGATATAATAGACGACAGCAATACGAATTCCAAATATGTTTTGATAATGCAAGACACATGACATTAACATTATTATTGTCTAGTCAATTACTTATAAATCCTTTTTGTATGGCCAAAGTATGTTCTTTAATTTTTGTTTATAATTATCTTGCGTTTTTTTCGTAAATAGGTAGCACCTATAGATATATTAACTTTAAATTCATTGTGATACCAGATAAATAACTTAACATGCTTTTTTTCTCCTACTAGTGCTTTAGACTGCCAACCACTTAATATAAAATATATCTCGTAATTTTCTATTTATCACGTTTATTTTAAGTTATCGTGTTAGCAATAAGTTTTCATGATACCAGGTATACGATGTACGGCCGATCTACCCGCGCTTACGGCGAAGTGCTGAGCCTTGCTTTACGCTAGCACTTCCCTGCTAGTAGGGGAAATGTGCGCCGGGGCCGCATACGCTATACGACCGGTCTACCCGCGCTAACGGCGAAGTGCTGAGCCTTATTTTACGCTAGCACTCCGCTGCTAGTAGGGGAAATGTGCGCCGGCCGGGGCCGTATACGCTATACGACCGGTCTACCCGCGCTTACGGCGAAGTGCTGAGCCTTGCTTTACGCTAGCACTTCGCTGCTAGAAGGGGAAATGTGCGCCGGGGCCGCAGTCGTTACAACCCGAGTTCACAGACAAGTGTTAGCCTTGTGTCAGGGGAGCTCTCAGCAGCCGGTCCGGGAACATGTGCTTCGGGTCCGCAGTCGTTACAACCCGCGTCCACAGGCAAGTGCTAGCCTTGTGTCAGGGGAGCTCTCAGCAGCCGGCCCGGGAACATGTACCCCAGGCCCGCAGGCGTTACAACCCACAGCCACGTGTTAGCCTTGTGTCAGGGGAGCTCTCAGCAGCCGGCCCGGGAACATGTGCTCAGGGTCCGCAGTCGTTACAACCAGCGTCCACAGGCAAGTGCTAGCCTTGTGTCAGGGGAGCTCTCAGCAGCTGGGCTTGGAACATGTGCTCCGGGCCCGCAGTCGTTACAACCCGCGTCCACAGCCACGTGCTAGCCTTGTGTCAGGGGAGCTCTCGGCAGCCGGCTCGGGAACATGTGCTCCGGGCCCGCAGTCGTTACAACCCGCGTCCACAGCCAAGTGCTAGCCTTGTGTCAGGGGAGCTCCAGCAGCCGGCCCGGCAACATGTGCTCCGGTCCCGCAGTCGTTACAACCCGCGTCCGAAGCCAAGTGCTAGCCTTCTGTCAGGGGAACTCTTAGAAGCCGGCCCGGGAACATGTGCTCCGAGCCCGCAGTCGTTACAGCCCGCGTCCACAAATGTGCGCCGGGCACGGTGAATAAAAAAAACGGCGAAAAAAAAACCTAGAGAGGGGTAGGCCGTTCGAACGAACGGCCTAACCCTTTCCGGGCGTTTTTGTTTCTCACAATGCAGTGAAACAGCGAATTTCTCTTCCCCGGAGCATTCATTCCGCATTCACCGAAAGTAATGGTGGGGGAAAAAAGCCCAGAGAGGTGTAGGCCGTCAGAACGGCATACCCCTTCTCTTGGCGATTTTGTTTTTCAACAATGGAGTGGAACAGCGTGTTTCTCATAGCCTTCAGTCCGCATTCACCGAACATAACGGCCACAAAAAAGCTCAGAGAGGGGTAGGCCGTTCGAACGTTATTCATTTGGATTTCATGATATTTTCACGTTTTACAATTAACTAGAAATCCGCTATTGCTTCCGCGAAAGTTTTCATGAAAAGTATCTGTTAAGTGATGACAGCTTTATGCCACCATAATATGCCACTCGTTTGTTATCACTAGATGATTTGGCTCAAAGGACCCGAATATTATGCATACACACATATAATAACGTTGGCGTCTTATTTTAAGCCGATTTATGCGATCGAGCACACAATTTAATTTAATTCAATATTTCTTTATTGACGAAATGTAATTGCTGCAGAAATAAGCTAATTGTATAGATTTTGACGGACATGAAAACAAATGTATTCATACAGATTAGCAAAATACATATGAAGGGTATATTGATTAGACTTTAACGCAATATGGCTGCTACTAGCCTACTACATCTTATTGCAAGATGAGGTTAAAATCATTGTGCTCAAGTTATCGATGAATCTGTCTATAAGACTGCATATAACTAGGGACACTATATTATGTAATATAGTGTCTCTGATATAACACAGTTTATGAGTCAATTTGTAAAACTGATACTGTATACAGGGGCCGGTTTTAATAAAATGCGCTCTGCACATCATCACAATATCCTGAACAGTTGTTGCGTGTTATTTCAAGATCCTTCAAATGGTTGCCTACACTATATGTTGAGCGGAACATAAATATACTAATATAACCTTTGACCTCTAAATGTGGCCTTAACCTTCAACTGAGCTGGCCGAAACATGCGCTATGCTCATCGTCTAAATATGTTGAACATTTGTTGGCAACTTGCGAGTTATTTAAAGATCTTTAAACGGTTAAAAAGGTTATGGAGTGGACAAGGAATACAGTCATACAACCTTTGACCTCTAAGTGTGACCTTGACCTTCAGCTGAGCTGGCCAAATAGGTACGCCCTGGACATCGTCTCAATATGGTGAACACTTGTGGTGAGATATTTTAAAACCCTTCTAGCGGTTATAAGTTATAGAACAGACAATTTGTGATAGACAACCCAAGCAAAAACAAATATGAGGGCATAATATTTATTGAATACAAAACATATACGAATGAATAACTTCGGAATTACGCAGCTAGTGTTGAAAACATGCTTCTGGAAACACAAATGGTTTAAATTCAGAATTGAAGGCGTATTATTTCGCCAGTTGAGCGTAATTTGGTTTCTTCCTTGAGATGACCAGAGTAGTAATTATTGAATTTTGTTACTAGGTATTAGCAACTGCTTTGATTTATCGTATATTTTACTGAACCATTTTTAGGCGGGCCCATAGCTAAAAGCAATGAGTTGACTTTTGCGACGGAAAGCAATGAGTTGAATTTTGCGACGGAAAGCAATGAGTTGGCTTTTGCGACGGAAAGCAATGAGTTGACTTTTACGACGGGAAGCAATGAGTTGACTTTTGCGACGGAAAGCAATGGGTTGATTTTTGCGACGGAAAGCAATGAGTTGGCTTTTGCGACGGAAAGCAATGAGTTGACTTTTACGACGGAAAGCAATGGGTTGATTTTTGCGACGGAAACCAAGGAGTTGGCCTTTGCGACGGAAAGCAATGAGTTGACTTTTACGTCGGAAAGCAATGGGTTGATTTTTGCGACGGAAACCAAGGAGTTGGCCTTTGCGACGGAAAGCAATGAGTTAGCTTTTGCGACGGAAAGCAATGAGTTAGCTTTTGCGACGGAAAGCAATGAGTTGGCTTTTGCGACGGAGTTAAATCTGATGTTGATTGATTGATTGTTTTGTATTTACGCCATTTTCAACAATTGTTCAGTAATATCACGGCGTTTCGTCGGTAAGTTACCAGTACTACTGGTCAAGTTTTACTGACACCAGCCAGTCAGTCGTAATGCTATCCCCGCAACTATGTGCGGCAAGAAGGACAGCCATTACTACCACTGTTAAAGTATTGTGTATGACCCGGCCGGGGATCAAACCGAAGACCTCCCACATCCGATTTTAATATAGTTTTAACAAGATTAAAACAATATTTAACTCTTTCCCTCATATATACGCTTTCTGACGCCTCTGCAGCAGACGGCTTTTTGAAAACATAGTGACAAAAGAAGAAATTGCACAAAACGTGCAATTTCTCCTTTTGCCACAATGTTTTTCCACTTTTTGTCATAGGGTATCCTTTCAATTATGGAGATTTTCCATTTCTTGACAAAATATGTTCAAAGTCGTCTGCTGCAGAATTGTCGTATGAGGGTAAGGGTTAAGCCTGTCAATGGGAAAAGATACAAAATGGCTTTGGTGAAAAGGGCGTTGAACTAGATCAGCCTGTCCACCCGCACCATCTTATCAAGTTATACAATGTTTCATAAACTTGGTAGAATCATCTGACGGCTTGCTTATATTCTGATAACTTTATAAAACAGATAAGACGGACAGGGTGATCCCAACTTACACTTAATGCAATGTTGTACCTTTCGCGCTGATGTATCCTTTCGTCTGGTGCATACAATGTGTGTGGCCTCTACAGCAGACGACTTAATGAACACGTTATTGCTAAAACAAAGAGAAAGGGCTAAAAGGGAGCCCTTACTTCTTTTCCCATATCGTTTCCAATCTGTATCAAATATAGGCTGTTTAACTTTAGTTTATTTAGATTGTTCTAATAACTTCCAATATAAGTGTGAACAGCAGCGGAATAAGAGCTGACTGAGTTATTAAAAAAATGAGAAATAACGTTAAAAGGTGTAATCACTGATAACCCGTCGACTTGTCTGTTATGTGTCGGCTGCTAAATC
Source organism: Serripes groenlandicus (assembly GCA_031761405.1). NCBI lineage: Eukaryota > Metazoa > Mollusca > Bivalvia > Cardiida > Cardiidae > Serripes > Serripes groenlandicus. The sequence goes on from JASEVX010000011.1 coordinate 18,621,883, forward strand.
AATATCCATGTTCCCGCAAATTATACAACAATGGTATCACCCAAAATGGTGTATAACACTATATATTTATATAATGCAAGTAACAGGGGATAGTACAAATTAATTACACCATAACGGTGTAGACAGCTGAGGTCGTCGCTCGTTAAAGCAAGTCTTACTGCTATTACAATAGTTTCTAAGGCGTTCCCTGAATAACCTACAGGTTATATTTATAGAGAAAAGGCTCATGCATTTACAGCACCTTGATATAGGAAACGAGAGACGAAATATCGGCGCGCTGCCAGAGGGTATGCCGTATATGGCTAACGGAGTGTATTGCTTGTATATATTTCCTACTGATTCATTTCTCGTTATACCTACCTATACCCAAAATACTTAACACATTCACAAGTTTCCTCGTTGTAGCTGCTAGATGTGTTTTTAATCCTTTCTCTGTTGCAGACGACATTTAACGCATAAGCAGAAGGCAAACGGCATAAGCAGTAAATATTGTCTAAAAGGGAGTAATTGTTAAAAACATGCAGCCCTTTTTAAAAAAAAAAAACGTTTCCAAGCGAGTTCACGAATATGCGTCCAATAGTATAGCTGTTAATTATGTCTAAGTGCAAACGATTATAAAACATGCACGCAGGAAAGGTTTACTGTTTACTTTATATGATATAAACATCTATAAAAGAAATATGACATTTTGAAACTCTAAGGTACTATTCTGATACTGATCTCAAAATATTGCGGAAAAGGGACAAATTAATCTGTGAAGCAAATCCTTATTTTCCACAGAGAAATTTAAATACAATAGTGAGTGCAGATGCGTCGAAATGCGCCTTCATGTGGGTAAAGGTTTAATAATAATAGCACTGTCGGTATGATGCTTCTTCGTTTTTGGTTTTTAGCTCGTCCGTTTTTCGAAGTAAAACAGTCGAGCTATTGTGATACACTTGTCGTCGTCGTTGTCGTCGTCGTGTCGTTGTCGTGTCGTCGTTGTTGTCGTTGTCGTCGTTGTTGTTGTTGTCGTTGTCGTTGTCGTCGTCGTTGTCGTTGTTGTTGTCGTCGTTGTCGTTGTCGTCGTTGTTGTTGTCGTCGTTGTTGTCGTTGTCGTTGTCGTCGTCGTTGTTGTCGTTGTCGTCGTCGTTGTTGTCGTCGTCGTCGTTGTTGTCGTTGTCGTCGTCGTCGTTGTTGTCGTCGTCGTCGTCGTCGCCGTCGTTGTTGTCGTCGTCGTTGTTGTCGTTGTCGTCTACGTCTACGTCTGTATCGTCACAAAACTTTTACATTTTCGAATGAAACTTGGTAAACATGTTCCTAGAAACAATACGCATGTCTTTACAAAGTCACATAATTCCGGTGCTGTTTGGAGATTTAATGTTTGCCTAATGGCAGTGGAGCGATACTGGCCCTCTTGGGCCTCTTGTTCAGTAATGCCCCTTTTTTCCCGGCGCCTTTCTTTAAATAAATGGCAATATTTGTAGATGGTCGATCGAGGGATACTATTTTATATTTACTTCACTCACATGTAACAATACATACAATTCCTGTATGCATATATTTTATACCATACCAAGATTACCATTATCGTTTATTACTGCCATCCCGTCGACAATTCTGCAGCAGACGACTTTGAACATATTTCGTAAAATAATGGAAAATCTCTATAATTGAATGGATTACCTATGACTAAAAGTGGAAAACATTGTGACAAAAGAAGAAATTGCACGTTTTTCAAAAAGCCGTCTGCTGCAGAGGCGTCAGAAAGTTTAGTCGCGCCTCCTTTAACCAAGATATTTAACCCTTTCCCACATACACTTTCTGACGCCTCTGCAGCATATGACTCCTAAATATTGTGACAAAAGAAGACATTGCTCATAATGAGTAATTTCACCTTTTGCCACAATGTTTTCACATTTATTCAATAAGTGTTGCAATTTTTTTTGACTAAATGTTTTAACATTTGTCAATAATCTCTACGCTATACCATTCCTTCACCATAGCTTCCACAAGGATCTATCTATATCTCCTCTCTGGACTCTCATGTTGCCCCCAAGCGATTCCGATCTGGGCAGCCCCTCTCACACAATGTTGTTCTAACGTCCAATCTCTCTAGTCACTCCACTTAACAGCCTCGATGGTGAAGTGGTAGAGCGTCCGACTCGGGTGCGAGATGACGCGGGTTCGACCCCCGGTCGGTTCATACCTGGGACTACTAATACTATTAGTAGTCCTATTTCACACCAAAGACTTTAAAGTGACTGAAATCCAGATGACAAAAAAACAAAACAAAATCGAATTCGCCCTAAATGTTATTCTCTATGTTATCCAAGTAAAACCAGGGTAGAAAATGTATCGTTTTTTATCAATAAAGTGAACTTGAGTCGTTTTCAATTGTCCCGATGAAGGGGTTTCCTATTTAAAAATACTTACCCCGTTACTGACAGGGTAGAATTTGCGATGGAAAAAGTATCGAAAACAAGATTTTTGTTTCGACAATTGGGTATCTGGAGTTCAGTCGCTTTAACAATGGCTGACTGGCTGGGGTCAGAATAAATTGACAAGAAGTACTGTTGAATTATCCAGGTAACGCAGTTATATAACTGAAAAGGCGTTGAACGCGTTGGAAAACATCAATCAAACTATCGCTCCTTTTTCGACTTTCATGTTGTCCCCAACGAGTCCGATCTTGGCAACACCTCCCAAACGTTGTTGTTCTAACGCCCATTTTCTCTTAAATATCCACTTATTACAAAATATCGGACCATCACATAGGCAATTGTCAACTCCTAGTGAAGCGGCATCTAAAAGTGTAAACACCCCCATGCTTTGCTATTCTATGACGCTATATAACAGTAATTCGCAAGTACAGTGATTAAATTCCACTTCGAGAGTTCTGCGAATAAATGTCATTATTGCAGCTGTTTCGGACAAGATCCAGCCTCACCTCGGGGGACATAGATACGATATGCAAATTAAAAGCAGATGTTTAGCCAATCAAGAAATCAATATGTTCTGTCCAGTACACTCGATTGTAGAACGCGGTTTCTGCATCACAAATAAATGAGAACCGGGTAGTTTTTAACAATTAACTGTTGGTTTATATGCGATGTACAGCGATGGGCATGGCCTAACATACGATCTCGAATCTATGAATCGCATCACGTGATAGGAAACCGTTTCATTGACAATACTTTGAGCGTAGTCTGAAATCTAAATCGCGTTGGATACAAAAGTTCCGATTGTCCAAGGAGCATGTGATCCGGCGAGCTGAACTTCTTTGAGCTTAGTAACACGTGAACCGACATTAGGGACTAAGCATCAAGTGACGATCCGGACCAGCCTATGCCTCCGCGCAGTCAGATTCCCTGTTCGCCATTGAGTCGTACAAGCATTCCGAGAGCACCAGGCGAAAAAAATCCTATATTAGTATGCAATTTGCCATAGTTTCCTTTTTAACTCGTCGTTCACGTGACATGGCTCATTTATAAACTACATCAAACATACTGCAATTGATTTATTGGGGTTTAACGCCGTTTTACACATGTTTTCAGTCATATCACGCCGACCTGTTCACCTGTCCATTTGTTTCCTGTCTTTTCCACACCAGTACTACACACAACAGACTCAGACTCAAAGCAACCGGCTGCTTTTCCACATAGACTGTTAGCCCATTGGTGGAAGACGAATGGCGCTTGTCACAAAAACTTTTGTCAAACGTTGGAAAGAATGCATCTTCGCTAGCCATGGCTACTTCGTACATTAGCATTCCAATAAGTCCTAATGGTAATACAATGGACAAATCACCCTGGGCTTGCGAAGATAGAAAGAATATTGACCGAGCTTGGATTCGAACTCACAACCGCTCTGGATTGACAGCTCGCATCGCTACCGACTAAGCATACGAGGCTCAGCGACTATAGAGTAACCTCTCAAGAACAGTGACAAACATTTTCTCTTCTGATGCGGGATTTTGTATTGGTTACAGCGACAGTCGTGGAAGTGGGATACGAGGGTTCAATCCCCGGTCGGGTCAATTCGAATACTTTTGATATAGAACTATTGGCTTCCCTGCTTTGCGCTCAGGGTTTGCGGATATAGAATTACGACTGATACATCGGTGTGTATATTAATAAGACAGACAGTACAGTTGTATTAACCAGTAATAAACGACGTGATATAAGTAGAAATATGTTAAAAACTGCGTAAAATACCCTTCAAATAAAATATGTCCAAAATAGAAGTATCTAAAGTGGATCAACTTTTGCAGCAAAAGGAAAAGTGCTCTTAAAGAGCAATTTCATATTTTCCAACAACGTTTTCAACTGCATCAAAAATTAAATTTTCCTCTATAGAGATTTTTAATATTTATATTGATTGTTTGTCGTGTTTGACGCCGTTTTCAATCAATACTTGTTCAGTTATATCACGGCGTTTTCTTGGTAAGTTAGCATTACTTCTGGTCCATTTATCCTGACATCAGCCAGTCTGTCGTAATGCTAACCCCGCAACCCTGAGCGCCAAGGCCTTACTACCATGTTTTAAGTCTTTAATATTTATTTCTAGAGTATTTTCAAAGTTATCTACTATCGGTTTGATCAAAGACCTAATAATACAAAATTAGATATTATTAGGTCTTTGGTTTGTTCTTTGTGGAAAAAAGCTCATTCCATCATGCAGAGTGGGGTGCAACAGGATATCTTTGGAAACGGTGAAATGGCGCAAAACAAACAATTTCGCAGATTCCAACAAGCATGCTTTAAACTATATTTCTTTTTTTTTTCCCAAATATTATAATCATAATTATTTTTTTTTCATTTTAAAGAGCTTTCCCCTTTTTCTCTCCTCTTTTCAAAGTGCCGACTTTATGAAATATCACATTAAGTAAACTGAGATGTACCTAATGGCGGGATTTTACCCGTGCAAACGACTTAAAGCAACATGCGAAGAAAGGGAAATCGCCCACGAGTTTGTGATGTGGCTCTTATCCACTTGGAGTTCTAAGCATTTCCACGCATTTGCAGATAACGACTTTTGAAACATTTTGGCAAAAGGAGAAATTGATCATACTGAGAGCATTATCGCCATTTGTTAAACTGTTTTCATTTTTTTTATTCTATATACTTTTTTCTTTTATAAAGATGTAATTTATTTTCCCATATTTTTCATATGTGGGAAAGATTTAAAGCGTTTTCTGCAGATTTGTTATATATGGGAGAGGTTTGAATGTGTCATATGTGGGAACGGTTTCATTCTTCTGCTACGGAGGCGTCCAAAACAAATTGTTACCTTTTCCTGGCGATATTTAAGTCTTTCCTTGATAAAGACGTCTTGAGACACATCTACAGCATTTGTGCATCACCTTCCCAAATATCACACATGTTGACGCCGATATTCTTAACTTTTAACATTCTTAACCTACAACAAATTTGCAGCAGAAGACTTTGAAAATAACTAGGCCAAAAATTGAAGTTCTCAACAGGGGAAGTTGTATTACTATAAGAAGTTGAAAACATTGTGGCAAAAGGAGAAATTGCTTTTAATGAGCAATTTCTCCTTTTGCCACAATGTTTTCAAAGGTCGTCTGCTGCAGAGGGATTAGAAAGGAATTACAGCATTAAAGCAGACGACTTTAAAATATCATTTTCAGGTAAACGGTTAAATATTCATCGGCTGGGAAAAAAATCTTCTGCATGTTAGTTTCGAGTAAAATATGATAAGGTTCACAAAGAAAGCACCGTTAGAATACGTTTCGGATTTACACACCCCGCCTTAAAGAGTTAGCCTCGTTTCTGATTGGCCAGTAATAGAAACTTAAGCATCCTTTCTTTCGCAGGCTATTTTTAGACTTGTCTGATAACTGGTAAGTTAAAGCATACGGGAATATTATTCCTCATACTCCTTTGTTCTGAAAGCGAATGAAAACAGATGATATCATCTATCATGCTTGAAAACGTATATTATTGTATTAAAGAATACTAACACTCTGAACAAAAGAACTGTCTCAGTAATGCAGCCACACTTTGACGGAAAGACAGTTAACCCTTTCCCTCATATAGACGCTTTCTGACGCCTCTGCAGCAGACTGCTTTTTGAAAACATAGTGACAAAAAAGAAATTGCACAAAACGTGCAATTTCTCCTTTTGCCACAATGTTTTCCACTTATAGTCATAGGTTATCCATTCAATTATAGAGATTTTCCATTTCTTGACAAAATATGTTCAAAGTCGTCTGCTGCAGTATTGTCGTATGAGGGAAAGGGTTTAAGTATTTGGAAAAAAAGTTTCTATAGGTTAAATTGCTAAATGAGAAATTGCTCATGTTGCCACAATGTTTTAACTAGATTCAATACAATTCCTTTCATTTTACAGATATTTTCCTTATTTTATCGTACGTGTTTTCGAAGTTGTTTGCTGCAGATTTGAGCGTGTGTGCGAAAGGGTTTAATATCTAAGAAAGCGAACTTTTCTCTGTAAATATTATTAACTATATGCATATACTTAAATATTTCTAATTCAAAGATGAAATTAATGGTAATTTGGATTAAATATTTGTCAAAAATACATTTGATTTAAATACGAAACAACATTTGACAAAATGGAGCCAAATACCCGTTTTCTAACAATCCCCGGTTTCCTAACTGAAAATGGAAGAGTTCATTCGACATCCAAATGACAGTAGGGGTTTATTTTCGGAAATACATAGAGCGAAATCCATCACCGAGCTCCTACGATGTTTTTCTTTCTCCGTAAGCAAGGTAACCCCAAATACCTGCACATATGCCGCCACTCAAATACGCCTATGATAGCGGGACAAGGTATTTTGCCCAGCCTACTGTAGGCTTATCAGCAGCTGTATACACACATGTTGGGGGGAATATACGACTAGTGCTATAGCTTGGAGAATGGCCTACTGTGTGAAAGACGATATGCCCCAAATTAAGCCCTCCCTATAAGGAATGGGGAGTGTAATTAACCTCTTTCTGAGCGCTTTTTTTGGCAAATTTTGATAGAAATGGGGTTCTCATGTCAAACTCGGCGGCGTCGTAGGCCCTGTTGTTCCTAGAAGTTTTGGGAACGTTAAACGATAAATGTTAAATGTGACTCGGAAAGTTCGTGATTATTTGTGCCTGGAAATAGTTTTCTTTTATCGGATATGATAGGGAAATAATTCGACTTTGTGATGAAGTTATAAAAGGTCTTTGACGTTATTGCGTCTTAGTTTTTGGAAAGTTTGGGAAAAGTTTTATAAGTTTGGAAAGAAAACGGGTATTGACTATTGTTTTAAATATTTCTTTAATGGATAGTTTACCACTGTTCGTAACTATAAACAATTAACTCAAATACTAATTAATAAGGAAGATAGTGTAAAGGTTGTTCGATACAGTATGTTGATATAAAAGCTCTACGGACGCATCGAAGAATGGCGCACAGAAGGAAAAGTTCACACCCCGTGTCAAAAACTCGGCGACAGCTGAGCTCGAACTGGGAACCTCTACAGCCGTCCGAAGTAAGTGTAGCAGTCATTTTACCTCTAACCCTTTCCAACATACTACATATCTACAGTAGACGACTTTGAAAACATTAAGGCAAAAACTATGGAAACTTTTAATAAATGAAAGCATAATATTTCTAAGAAGTTGAAAACATTGTAGCATACAGAGCAATTTGTCAGAATAAGCAAACTCTCATTTTGCCATAAAGTGTGTCTAAGTCGTCTGCTGCAGTGACGCAAGAAGGTGTCTGAATGTGGGAAAGGGTTAATTTATACTAGTGAATCATTAAGCTTTCAGCAATACATTAGTACATGTTTTATATCTGCAGCATACGTTTGAGAGACTATCATCCTGTCATGATAATTTCAATTTCTTCTGCTGTAACCCCCTATTCAACATACAAGAAATGTGCAGCAGACGACTTTGAAATAATTTAGGTAATTATATGAAATATCTCTTCAAATGACTGTTTAATTATTGAATAAAGCTTAAAACATTGTGTCAAAGGGAGAAATTGCTCGATTTGAGCAATTTCTCCTTTTGTCACACTGTTTTCAAAAGGTCGTCTGTTGCAGTTAAAGACTTTCTTGGTTTATAAATATGGCAATAAATGTTGTCGGTATCAGGGAAAGGGTTAACACATGCTATGGAAAGGATGAAACTGTTTATCTGATAAAAACAATTATTAATTATAATCGTATTCTACTCTTTCAAATTGTCACTTTTCAAGAAAAAGTGATCCAGAAGTTGTTAACATTGACAAGCATAACATTCACATACAATTATTATACAAGAGTTATATTTATACTTAAATTGAGTATTTTTGGTGCTCGTTCGCTTGTATGAATGTGTGTGTGTTTGTTTGCTTTAACCCTTTCCCACATACAACAAATCTGCAGCAGACGACTTTGAACATATTTTGTCATAAACGGAAAATCTCAATAATTGAATGGATAACCAATGACTCAAAAGTGGAAAGCATTGGTTGCAAAAGGGAAGAGCAATATTTTTTCTTTTGCCACAATGTTTTCAGAAGTCGTCTGCTGTAGAAAGCGTCTGTATAAGGGGAAGGGTTAACATATTTCAAGCTTAGGAAGGAGACAGGAGTACTACATGTGTTTTAAATAATGATTACACATATAAATACTTGTACGGGTTCGGACCCCTTCCCACATACAGATGAATTTTGACGCATCAGACAACGACTGCGATAATGTTAACAAACAAAACAAAAAGAATCCGTCTGAATCATATTTTTTAAACCCTTTCCCACATACAGTAAATCTGCAGCAGACGACTTTGAAAACACAGAGACAAAAAAAACCTGAAAATTCTCAAAAATAGATAGCTTTATTGTTAAATAAAGTTAAAAACCATTGTGGCCAAAAGGAGAAATTGCTCATCATGAGCAATTTCTCCTTGGCCACAATGTTTTCAAAAGTCGTCTGCTGCTATTGCGTCGAAATGCGTCTGCAGGTGGGAAAAGGGTTAAATGAAAAGGACATTTCCCAAATAAGTAACTGCATGCATCTTACGGAGTGGTCCATCAAAATCTGGCATTACGTAACACCACCCCATAACAGGCTAGAAACAATTACCATCCTTCAGTTCCTTCCCCCCTCCCATTGTGATTAATAAACACGAGAGTCCCTGCACATGTTGGTGTCAATCATTACTCCTTGACTCCTCCCCTTACTCTAGAAGGTACGAAGTTCGGTTGTGTTCAACTAGACTGGATACAGTCAATTTATTTGAATGTTAACCCCTTTTTTACCACATACAGACGCTTTCTGACACATTTACACACAGACGGCATTTGGAAATATTGTGGTAGAAAGAAGAATTGTTTTTCTGTAACTTCAGTTTCATTTATTGAGAGTCCCACACGTTTGCCCAGATTTTTTTCCTAGTCTTCTCGTGCAGATTATAGTGGGAAATGTTTAAACTATTAGTTCATACTGTATCAGTAAGAAGAAGATTTCTGAAGGAGATGAGAGAGAGAGAGAGAGAGAGAGAGAGAGAGAGAGAGAGAGTGGGTGAGACAGACAGACAGACAGACAGACATAGAGAGAAGACAGACGGACAGACAGACAGAGAACGGGTATATTTCGTTGACAACAGCAGATGACATAGATAGATAATATAATAAATTAATTTTAGGATATTAATATTCTTAAAAGAAATGAATTAGCTGATCTATATTGTACCTTCATTTAAAGGGATATTCTGTGTTTGACAAGAAGTTTTCAAGACGTCTGCTGCAAATTTGTTGTATGAGGGAAAGAGTTAAAAAGATAGCAATGACTTCCCTGTTTGGCGCTGAGCATAACGGCCGATGCATCTGTGCCAGGAGAAATAATATCGGAGGGTAGTGCTATATTCCCCCATTTAGAGACCCCGTAATATAACTGAATTACTGATGAAAACTGCGTAAAACACCAGTCAAAGAATTTACCTGTACAGCAGTTATATGGTAAAAGTTAATGTACCTCAAACTGTAACCTTAATCAATGGCTTTACTAATTCAGTAATTATTCAAACAGTATTTCAGAAAATATATTGTATCACATGTGTTTGTTTGTTTATTGGGAGTATTAAGCCGTTGTTCCAACATTATTTCAGTTGTATCAACGCAACAGTTCACTTCTTCATGAATCTCTTGGTAACAAATCAATGGCTCGCATGCATTATCTCTTCTTTGCATTTCAAACTAACGTTTCCATGGTGCTCCTTTCGATGATATGAATCGGTCTAAAACTAAATCTGAGATATCTAGGTTAACCCTTTTCCGCATGTAGCAGACAATCGTTGTGGCAGAAAAGAGAAATGGTTGATAATTTATCACTTTATCACTTCGTCACAATTCTATAAATGCCTTACGCACATACTGGCGCTTGGTGATGTTCTGTAGCAGACGACTTTTGAAAACAAATAATAATACCTTCATTTGGAGAAGTTTTTCATATTCCCCCCCCCCCCCCCCCCCCCCCCCCCCCCCCCCCCCCCCCCCCCGATCTTTTCAAAGTCGTCTGCTGCAGATTTGCTTTAATTGGGAATGGGTTAACTTTTTTATTAAAGAAATGTTCCATATGTTGTGGATTATGATGTCAAAGCTGTTTAAAATTCACCAGCTTCACACGTGTTGTATGTGGGGAAGCGTTAACCCTTTTCTAATTTGCAGACGAATTTTGACGACTATCTGAAACATTGGCGCATAAGGAGAAAATACTTAAAATGAGCATTTCTCCTTATGCTAGAATTTTTTTCAACTGTATAAGCATACTTTCTTTTTTCTAGATTTTTTTAGATTTTCCACATTTGTTGTAAAATTGTAAAATTGACTGCTGCATATTTGTTGTATCCGGGGAAGTGTAAACCCTTTCCCTCATACAACATTTCTGCAGCAGACGACTTTGAACATATTTTGACAAAAAATAGAAAATCTCTATAAGTGAATTCAATGAATAACCTATGACTAAAAGTGGAAAACATTGTGGCAAAAGGAGAAATTGCACGTTTTGTGCAATTTCTTCTTTTGTCACTATGTTTTCAAAAAGCCGTCTGCTGCAGAGGCGTCAGAAAGCGTCTATATGAGGGGAAGGGTTAAAAGATAAAATCGTATAGATAGGGAACCGCCTCAGTAACCTGCCTAAACAAGTAAACCATCTGGGAATTATTTATGTTGCCTAGCAACACATTTAAAGTAAAGCGGGCGAGAATCTCAGACTACCTCCTAAAGACGATGAATTTATACTTCTGAGTCATTGTAGAAAATATTTCGTGTGTTGGGTATATGGGACTTTTAGACTGGAATCAGTCCAGCGTTTTATAATATGTGAGCTGTTCCATGAGAAAACCAACATTATGGACTCTGCGTATAGTATCCACCGAGATTAGCCTAAGCATGCCGCACAGGCTAACCCGGACAGACACTTTTTCGCCTCCTGTGGATTTTAATGTTTCAGGAAACATAACTCTTTACCCCTTTATCTTCTGAGACGGAATATGTCGGCCTGGATTCGCATACGCGGACTGCGCAGGCTGATCTGGGTCGACACATTACGCAGAGGCCACACTGTTGGTTTTCTCGTGGAACGGCTCATATATTTACTTGGAAAATAGTTCATTTTGTCAAAATGATTCAATACGAAACGATTATTCCTAAACGGAACACGATTTTGATAAAACACTTACCATCTCTCATTCTCAGACGCATTTTGACGTACCCGCATCTGCAGCAGACTGAAACTGAAATCATTTTGGCAATTTCTTTGTATACAGTAATGATATCGAGGACTTGGCGTGAAACAGTTGTAACTAAAAACCTTTTTTGAAAACACTGGTTTAGGGGCAATTTTGACCCTTTTGTAAACAATGCAAATTTAGGTGCCATTGCTCAGAACGAGCAATGGCACCTAAATGTCCATTGTTTACCAAGAAAAATGAATTAACGCTTATAAAGACTTTATGGCGAGGTGATTAACCTTGGTAAAACATTACCAAATTTAGTTACAACCGTTTCACGCCACGCCCTCAATATAGCCCCTATTAAATGATATAAGTTTCAATAAGCCAGATTTAACATACTTTTGTTATCATCTGTTAACCCGTTCTGTTCCCTCATACGACAATTCTGCAGCAGACGACTTTGAACATGTTTTGTCAAAAAATAGGAAATCTCCATAACTGAATGGATAACATATGACTTAAAGTGGAAAACATTGTGGCAAAAGGAGAAATTGCGCGTTTTGAGCAATTTCTTCTTTTGTCACTATGTTTTCAAAAAAAGCCGTCTTCTGCGGAGGCGTCAGAAAGCGTCTATAAGAGGGAAAGGGTTAATTAACAAGTTGTCTACTGCAAATGTAATGGAAAGGCTTTAAGTAGATATTTGATGAGAGATTGTGAGCGCATTAATTGAGTGCTGATATAAAACAAACTTAGTGATCGATTCCAGTCTAGTAGTAGTAGAACTAGAACGTGCGTTTAAAAACAGTCTCAGCGGTTAACCCAATTCAGGCCCATTGATCCCTTTCTAAAAGCATTGCCAGAAAAGGAGAATTTCAGAGAATTGTTTGTAATGTACCAATATACCAAAAAAAGGCCCCTATCTACTCGCCGCGACTCGTTACCTGTAAACTGGGCCAAACTACTGTATTTCCTGATCACAGGCACGTTTTGAAAAACATTGTGCAAAGATGAGAAATTGTTCATATCATTAGCATAATCCAGTAATCATGCATCAACGATATTTGTTTTACACAATTCAGACTGTCCGGATATACATCGATTGATCTGGATCTAAAACTTGTATTTCCTGATCACAGACAAGTTTTGAAAAACATTGTGCAAAGATGAGAAAATCGTTCATATCATTAGCATAATCCAGTTATCCTGCATCTACGATATTTGTTTTACACTGTTTCAAAATTATACTGTAAAAGTTACCGGTAGTTCATGTTTTTCATCAACTTGTTCTTTTAACACTTTCCCTCATAGTCTATAATTATATGACGCCTCTGCAACAGACGGCTTTTTGTTGACATGGTGACAAAAGAAGAAATTGCTCAAAACGAGCAATTTCTCCTTTTGTCCCCATGTTTTCAACTCTATTCAATTATTGTGCTTTCATTTAAAAAAAAAACGTTTCCAAAGTTTTCGGGTATGTTTTCAAAGTCGTCTGCTACAGAGTTGTTGCATGTGGAACAGTTTAACGCACAAAACCCGTCCATATTTCGGATCAGTGTAGGTTTATATCAGCATGTACATCAACACATTAATTATCTGCACAAGCCACTGTAAGTAATGTGTGAACATTGTAGAACCAGATCAGAATGCTCGGATATAAACACAGATTGATCTGGTCCTAAACTGTAGACGAAAGTCAAGCACAACGTTTCCCCCGCTAATGGACTCAACCATTATGTTAAGTCTTTCAGTGCCGAATTTCCTAAAGTTGACTCGTCCATGTTCAAGCCAGGACCCGGTAGCTCAGTTGGTAGCGACGCGGGCTGTCAATCCAGTGGTTGTGAGTTCGAATCCCGGCTCGGCCAAGTTTCTTTTCGATGATTGACAAAAATCAATGCGACATGCGTCATTCGTCTTCCACCAATGGGCTCAGTATATGTGGAAAAGCAGCCAGTTGCTTTGGAAGATTGTTGTGTGGAGTACTGGTGTGAGAAAACCAGGAAAGGCATGAGTAGGTGAACTGGCCGCCGTGATATAACTGAGAAATTGTTAAAAATGGTGTTAAACCCCAATCAATCAATCAATCAATATGGGAAGGCTCCATTATTCATGTGATATTTGCAATATGTTGATAACTAAAAGTCAAGCAATGCCGCTTGCAGGTGAGACAGCTCGTAACAAGCGTACTCATCGGAATCGGTATTGTTTGCAAAAAGCCTCGAGATTGCCATGGCGCTGAAAGAGTTACGGATTGATATTTTCTTTCTCTTCGTAGGGAAATATACATCTTGATAAAAAAGACAGAAACTGTAAGATATTGAGATAAGCCCTTGTGCCTCTTTGTGTATGTAGCCCCCTCTCTCACTTGTGTGTTTAACCCTTTTCCACATACAACACGTCTGCAGCAGACGACTTTGAAATAATAGTGGCAAAAACCTGAAAATTCTCATCATGAGCAATTTCACCTTTGGCTACAATGTTTTCAAAGGTCGTCTGCTGCTATTGCGTCAAAATGCGTCTGCAGGTGGGAAATGGTTAATCCTTATTTGATCTCTAAACTCTTACGTGTGTAGGAACTCGAAATAACCGTCTCCACAACATTTAACTTAGTAATACAAACAACTTCTGCAGCAGACGACTTTGAAAAGCACGAGGCAAAAAAACATGGAAAATGATGATATTTTTTTTATTAAATAGAGCTATAAAGATTGAGACAAAAGTAGAAATTTAAAAAGTCGTCTGCTTCAGTTGCGTCGGAAATGCACGTGGGAAGGGTTGCGTCGAAAATGCACGTGTGAAGGGTTGCGTCGAAAATGCACGTATGAAGGGTTGCGTCGAAAATGCACGTGTGAAGGGTTGCGTCGAAAATGCACGTGGGAAGGGTTGCGTCGCAAATGCACGTGTGGGAAGGGTTGCGTCGAAAATGCACGTGTGGGAAGGGTTGCGTCGAAAATGCACGTGTGGGAAGGGTTGCGTCGAAAATGCACGTGTGGGAAGGGTTGCGTCGAAAATGCACGTGTGGGAAGGGTTCCGTCGAAAATGCACGTGGGAAGGGTTCCGTCGAAAATGCACGTGTGGGAAGGGTTCCGTCGAAAATGCACGTGTGGGAAGGGTTCCGTCGAAAATGCACGTGGGAAGGGTTATATCAGGAATCCTGGTTTTACTTAACTTCTGCAGGAGATATTTATAAGGATGTTATGTTCGTTTCCTTCCTTGCAAAATCTTCTCCTATAAATTCCGTTTACCAATACGTCTGAACCATCTAGAAGATCTCTATTAATGAAATAACAAATTTAGAATGGAGTAAAAAACATTGTGGGAAAAGTAGGAAATTCTCATGTTAATTAAGCAATTTAGGCTTTCCCCACAATTGTGTACACAAATCGTCTGC
This sequence comes from Serripes groenlandicus, assembly GCA_031761405.1. NCBI lineage: Eukaryota > Metazoa > Mollusca > Bivalvia > Cardiida > Cardiidae > Serripes > Serripes groenlandicus. The sequence goes on from JASEVX010000011.1 coordinate 18,636,937, forward strand.
TGCAGAAGCGAAAACAATAAATAAAATACCCGAATGAATATGGTAAAGTCATGTACAGCATGATTAGCCCATTCCATTGGCAGTCACATAAAGCGAACTAATGGTTAATGTTTGGTTCTTTTTGCCAGGAAATAGGCTTTCCATATCATATCCTTTGAGAACTGAAACAGGTTTATATTTATGCGAACGAGGTTTGCTTTTTTTTTTTACCTATATAGCGCTAGGTCGGACTCTGTATGTAAACTATTATGTGTATTGCTTATACCTACTTTGGCGTATGTTTGTTGCGTTATCCAGGATTCATAGGGAATATATACACATAGCTAGCGAAGCAAATCATATTAATCCTTTACCTCATATATACGCTTACTGACGCCTCTTCAACAGACGTGTTGACAAAAGAAGAAATTTCTCAAAAAGAGCAATTTCTCCTTTCAATGTTTTCCTCTTTTAGTCATAGATTATCCATTCAATTATAGAGATGTTCTATTGTTTGACAAAATATGTTGAAAGTCGTCTGCTGCAGAATTGTCGTATGTGGGAAAGGGTTGATATATCTCGGACCGATTCCCCGTACAATCTCCATCATTTATCCAAGCTGTACAACCCTCTCCCTCATGAAGACGCAATTTGGAGACCTTGCAGTAGACGACTTTTGAAAATATTGTGACAAAGGGAGTAATTGATCATAATGTCAAAATGTTTTCAGCTCTAGCCTATATTCAATCAGATAATACATTTCTTTACAGAGATTTTTCATAATTTTGCCAATATGGTTTAAAAAAAAGCCGTCTTCAGAAATGTTATATGTGGGAAACGCTCACTTAGTTTATTGGTTATTTACAAATCTATTGATAATGTGTCGTAATTATTGATCATATAATATTTTTTCGGTGCGGTTTAAGGGCGTGTCTGATCAACACCAGCATTGTCGTCCTGATTGATTATTTTAATATAGGTTTGTAAACATTGTGGGAAGATGAGGAAATCATGATTTTGATAATTAAAAAAAAATCCCTTTTCAGAAACTGTCTGCTGCAGAGGTCACTGCACGGAATGAATTGTATTAGGTTAACTTAACCCTTTCCCACCTATAGACGCATTTTGACGCATCTGCAGCAGACGAATTTTGAAAACATTGCGACAACAGGAGAAATTGCTCAAAAAGAGCAATTTCCCCATTTGCCACGATGTTTTCAACTTTTTGCAGTAATACTACGTTCATTTATAGTGCTTTTCTGGGTTTTTAGCAACATCTTTTCAAAGTCGTCTACTGCAGATTTGTTGTATGTCGGAAAGGTTTAACTGTTTACGAAACATCTGGCTTCAAAACTATAATATAGTTTCATCTGTGCTCAGTATTTGTGCTCAAGTATCTGATTGGTCAGAAGCAAATTCGTTCTCCAAATTGACCAATCAGAACCCTTATTTGGAGCATGGAGGTCATTTCTGAGCACTGAGAACGTTTTCAGAGTTTTATAGTTTCGGACCCCTCAGTTATATCACGGGGACAGTTCACTTATTCGTGCTCCCTGTGCGAACAAACCAGAAATAGGCTAGGAAATGAGCATTGTCTAAGGGCACCCCACCATAACCGCCGTTTCTTCAGGAAATGACTTCAGTTAAATAAATATTTTATAAGACTATTTTCATTTTTTTTTCAGGAGGATGAGGACGATATCAACGTGGAAAAAACACCAAGGTCACCGGTTCAAGATCAAGGTCAAGAAGAACCAGTTACCATGGAAACAGGTCAAGATAGCGCTCAACAAGTGATGATGATTCCACCAGATCTCTTTAAGGATTTCGAAGCCGTCAGATCTCAGGTAATGATTGTTTCTATAAAGATTGGAGTAAAACTAAAAGAGGCATTGCTTTGAACGAAAATGAAATATGAGCCGTCCCGCGAGAAAACCAACAGTGTGGACTCTGCGTGAAGTATCGACACGGATCAGCCGCATAAGCATGCCATACAGGCTGACCCGGATATACACTTTTCGCCTTCTGCGGATTTTCTGTTTCAGGAATCATTTCTTTATACCTCTATCCCCCTGAGACGGAATTTGTCGGCCAGGATCAGTCTGCGCGGACTGCGCAGGCTGATCTGGGTCGATACATTACGCAGAGACCATGATGTTGGTTTTCTCGCTGGACGGCTCATATATCCTGTAACCCTTTTCAACAAACAAACAAAATCTGAAGCAGACGACTTTGAAAACATTTTTTTCAAAAATATGGGAACTCTTTATAAATGAAATAACAATTATTGAACCAAAATGGAAAACATTGTGTCAAAAGGAGAAATAAGCTCATCATGAGCAATTTCTCTTTTTGCAAAACATGTTTTCTAACGTCGACTGCCGCAGAGACAAAAAAGTAGCCATTAATTAAGACGTAAACATCGATATCAATAGGAGTCGTCGGTCCCAGTCAAAATCTTCTTTGAGATCCATTATCAGTTACAGTCATAATTGTCTTAGCCCTTCCCCATATTCAACAAATTTGCAACGGACGAGTCTGCCGGCGAAACATCAAGGTTAAAAAGTGCATAAACGTATAGTTATTGAAAAATGTTGAAAACTATTGTGGCAAAACGGGAAATTATTCATCTTTAGAACTTTCCCCTTTTGTTACAATGTACTCGGTAGTCGTCTCTGCCGCAGATGCGTTGAATGTCGTTCGAAAGGGTTATTCTACTATCTAAGAGAAAGTCGCAATTTGGCTGAAGACAGGTGGAGGCTAAATACAACTCAAATAGTCAAATATATAAGAATATTTTTTTGGGGAAGGGGGTAAGCTTTATACGGGCCATTTTTAAGCCTTACGAAAAACATAAATATAATTATCGTCGCTTAGAAAGAAAAAAGTGCATACATACACGGGCAATATTTAACCCCCGTGAAAACACTTGTGTTAATACAAATCGACTTACAATGTTTTCTTTAGTTATGCGCTGTTCATCAATGAGCCCTTTTCCCACATATAACAAATCTGAAAATGGCGACTTTGAGAAACATAGGGGAAATCTCTTTATAATAAACTTTAGTTTTGAAATAAAGTTTATAACTTTTGGTAAACAATCTTCGACAGAGAATTTTAAGACATTTAGTAAAAATGGAAACTCTATCAATAAAAGAAACTAATTATTGATAAAAGTTGAAAACATTATGGCAAAAGGAGAAATTACTCATAATTTCTCCTCTTGTCCCAATGTTTTCAAAAAAAAATCTGCAGATATATCAAAAAGCGTCTATGTCTATGTGTGGGAAAGGGTTAATGAGGTGTTCACAAAACTTTTAACGGATAAAAGATAACATGGATGTGCGGGCAGCTCTTGATCTACACTGGACTTGCCATGTGTACGAAACGTTACAATTGTTTTACATGGTAGATCTATCACGTTTTATTTTATTTTATTTTATTTTCAGGCTAAAATGGATGCCACAGATTTAATGAGGCGGTTGCTCAAGGATTATCAAAGGTAACTAAATATGTACTGATTTAAACCCGTTACCTGTTATTATGCCGAGTCCCGTTAGCTCAGTCGGTGGTGACGCGTGCTATCAGTGCAGGGGTTGTGAGTTCAAACCCCAACTCGGCCAGCATTCTTTCCGAGGTTTAAAGCGACTGAAATCCAGATGGCACAACAAACAAAAAAAAACAAAAAAAACAAATCGAATTCGCCCTAAATGTTATTCTTTATGTTATCCAAGTAAAACCAGGGTATAAAATGTATCGTTTTTTATCAATAAAGTGAACTTAAGTCGTTTTCAATTGTCCCGATGAAGGGGTTTCCTATTTAAAAATACTTACCCCGTTACTGACAGGGTAGAATTTGCGATGGAAAAAGTATCGAAAACAAGAAAATCTCACCGATTATAGGGGTATGTAATATGTCAGTTATCATATTTGAATGCCCCAAATACAAAAATAACACTTATTTTCTTAAAATTGGATTTTCTTTTTTTTTCGACAGTTGGGTATCTGGAGTTCAGTCACTTTAACAAAAAGTAAGTCAACGCGACAGGCGTCATACGTCTTCCAATAATGGGCTTAATGATTTCTATGTGGAAAAGGTACCCAGTTACTTGGAAGGACTGTTGTGTGTGCAGTACTGGTGTGGGCAAGCCACGAAGTTCATAGTAAGGTGACCTGGCCGTCGTGATATGACTGACGAATTGCTGAAAAGGCGTTAAACGTCGATCAATTATGACCCTTATTCTACAGGATTTCAATTAATTTGATTGATTGGGGTTTAACGCCGTTTTTAACATTTTCTCAGTCGTATCACGGCGGCCAGTTCACCTACTCGTGTGTTTCCTGGTTTTCCCATACCAGTACTCCACAAAACACTCTTCCCAAGCAACTGGCTGCTTTTCCACAACGACTTAGCTCAGTGGTGGAAGACGGATGACGCATATCGCATTGACTTTTGTCAAACGTCGGAAAGAAAGTTGGCCGAGCCGTGATTCGAACTCACGATTTCAACAACTGGGATGTATTCAAATTGTCCTAACACACCGAGTGCTCGCTAAAAGCTGTAATTTGATTGGTTGATTAGGCTAGCACATACCCGAGTGCTTGATGTGTCTGAATTCGGCACTGCTATATTTATTTATTTTCAACCACTGACAGGGGGGAAAGGTTATAACATGACTCCGACCTTACAGCAAAGATACATAACACGATGGGATGTAGAATGAATTGTCAAATATGTGATGTATGCTCAAATTGTTGCATTGAAAATCAAAGCGCGAGCTATTTATAGAACCTTTCGGAATTTCCAGACACCTTCTTCTGCCGCATTGAGGTGTTTTGAGTATCACGAGAGTTATAGAACGCGCAATGATATTTATTTTTCTGCCCAAACATGAAGACAGATAATACATGTATTTACAAAATTTAACTCTATGTAGGTATTATCTCAATAAATCTCAAATCTTAGTATCAATCCGGTACCAAAGTAGCACTGACATGATTATTATTAATCGTGTCTCTGCATCGCTGATGGAACTATATATTTGGCGGTTTAACGGATGTAGGTTAATTGGTTTGCAGTAAGGAATAAAAAGTCAACGGACTGTTCAAAACTGACTATGTAAATGTTTTCGTTGTTGTTGTTTCTGTTAGCATTGTGGCGATTGGTTTGACAATCGCCACAAAAACCACACATGGTTTGATAGACATCAAATAATTAACCCTTATCAATATATTGCAAAATTGCAGCGGGCGACTTTGATTGATTGGGGTTTAAAGCGACTGAACTCCAGATACCCAACCGTCGAAAAAGAATACAATTTCAAATTTTTAGAAAATAAGTGTTATTTTTGTATTTGTTGCATTAAAATATGATAACTGACATATTACATACCCCTATAATCGGTGAGATTTTCTTGTTTTCGATACTTTTTCCATCGCAAATTCTACCCTGTCAGTAACGGGGTAAGTATTTTTAAATATCCTTCATCGGGACAATTGAAAACGACTCAAGTTCACTTTATTGATAAAAAACGATGACGTGTGTTACTGTGACAAGTGTCATAAGGCAAACTGGTCTATGTCGAAAAGCAGCCAGCTGCTTGGAAAGTCTGTTGTATGGAAACTGGTGTTAATAATCCAGAACAAAATGGGTATGCGAACTGGCCGCCGTGATATGACTGAAAAAAGTGTTGATAATGGCGTTAAACCCTAATCAATCAATCAATTGTGTGGCTCACATATACGCAATCTTAACCCTTTCCCTCATAGGACAATTTTGAAGCAGACGACTTTGAACATATTTTCGCAAAAAAGGGAAAATCTCTATAATTGAATGGATAACCTATGACTAAAAGTGGAAAACATTGTGGCAAAAGGAGAAATTGCTCGTTTTGAGCAATTTCGTCTTTTGTCACTATATTTTCAAAATGTCGTCTGCTGCATTGGCGTCAGAAAGCATCTAAAGTGGAAAACATTATGGCAAAAGGAGAAATTGCTCGTTTTGAGCAATTTCGTCTTTTGTCACTATATTTTCAAAATGTCGTCTGCTGCATTGGCGTCAGAAAGCATCTATATGTGGGAAAGGGTTAACCCGCTTTCCAACTTATATCAAGTCTGAAGCAGACGAATTTGGACATATCTAGTCAAATATAGGGAACATGTCTTTATATGATCAAACACTTATTGAATAGTGGGTAGAAAACATGAGCAATGCCACGATGTTTTCAAACTTCGTCTGCTGCATAGGCGTCAGAGAGCGTCTGTTTGTGTGAAATAGTTATACTCAACACACATTTTACTTTCAGTTTGGCAACAACCAGTGATAAACCAATGACGTCACTTATGCCTGTACAGCATGAAGATCACCATGACACGGAAGTTGACCAGAATGCGGCAGACAAGGCTTCAATATCAACCGATGTGTCCTTGGCAACAGCGCGAGTAGACACGGACGAAGATGAATTCCAAGGCCTTGACCTTTCATTAAGGTCGAGAAAAATTAACTCAAGGCTGTTTGACACGAAATCCCTGGAGACTGGCGCGATCGGTCTGGACCAGCCCCTTGATCTGACATGTTCGAAACCCCCAGTGACTTCCGAGTCTCTCGATCGGGAATCCCCTTCCTCGACACAACTGGAGGGCGTTCATAACGAGTTTAATTACGTATACGTGTATCCCGGAATATATCCACCGGGATCCGGTATTCTACCTCACGAGGAAATCGAAAGCGAGTCCCCGAATCCAGTTACCTCCCCTGTGCCGGACCTCATTTCACCGGAACACTTGTCGCCCCCACTACCTATGCAAAGGTCCGCATACACGGCGTCTACAGATCCTTTGGAGAAGAATTTTGGACTCGTGAATCCCGGATTGGCTTATAATAATTTCATGAACACCATGGCAAAGACTGCTTTACCGGAGAGTATATCCCCTACTCCGAGGTCCACACCTAATATGATGGGATCCAAACAGGAAACGAGAGAAATGTATGAACCACAACGAAAAGTTCGAATTAGTCCGACGGCTAAAAAGCCGTCGCCGCCCGCAAGTCGCCAGGAGAAAGGTAGTAAAGCAAAGGACAAAAGATCGAATGAAATAAAAGTGATATCCGAAAACATAACCTTTCCGGGGGTTTATACGAGTGTCATGAAGTTACCATGGAGTAGACGTACACGGACTAAAACAAAGAAACCAAAACACAAATTGAAACTCGAAGACACATTAATACCACAGTTTATGCTGAATCAATCCAATCAAAGCGAGAGTCCAGGATTCGACCCTCCAGAAAATACGTTTGAAACAAACACTGCAACTCGAAGTTATCCTAATTCTACGGAGTCAGTGATGATGGTTTATCCCAACGCTACAACATCGGCATATGGTAAGCCGATTCGAAAACGAGGACGTCCGCCAAAATTACCCATGTTAGCAAAGCTACTTCAGCATGAGCAGGCAAGCAAAAGAGCCAATATTGAAAAGAAGCAGACACAAAGGGATGATACTCAAGCGCAGCTAACTCACCAAGTACAAGCCAACGGTGGAATGCTTGTGTATAATTCCGGTGGTCAGGTGGTCACAGCGTACGCTGGAGCTCCGCCTCTTCCGGCCAATGGACAACAGGCCCCGCTTACTGCCACGGAAACAAGTATGCCACAGATGCAGACTATTCACCAGCTACCTCCTCATATGATGCCAAACATGTCGCAAGCGCAATTTCTCGGACAGATTCCTCTGTCTCAAATCATGGGCGGACCAATACAATTTCTCGGCCAGTTCCCGGCTAACGCTCTTCCAGTACCCGGGCGAACGATACAAGGATTTCCGATGCCAGGTCCAGAACAAACATCTAATGGAAGTAAAGATCAAGACGAAGGCCAAAACCAAAATCATGACGTAATTCCATCGACTGGATTTCAGTATGCATTTCAACCGGTTTTTATTCCAACGCCAATGCAGGCTCCTATTCCAGTTCAACCAGATGCAACAGTGGCGACGAGTGAACCAAGCAAATTGGAAGAACTGGAGATCGAGCAATCATATCCTAAAGATGGATCTCCGCAAGGTGTCGTTGATAATTCGTTTGCGTTGCCAGGTATTCATCCTGATAATACGTTTGATAACTCCCCGCATGTTATGAAACACGAGCATTCAAACACTATAAGCACAATGAGCACAACAAGCATAGCAAATACTGGAACCGGTGCAATGTACCAAGAAATGATTTTGTCCTCTAAATCCTTGGTGAATGTAAAAAAGAGAAAAAGGCAAACGGCTATACAACTTCTGAAATCCAAATCCCATGATCAGAATTTCTTGTGTACCTCATTCAGGATAAGACCAAGGCTTGTGGCCCAGGCTGAGGCGCAAAGAGAAAGAATGTCCGTAAAAGATTCGGGAGAAGGCGTTGAGATGATCGAAAATGAAATCGATTCAAAAAACTTGAATGGTCCCCAAAGTGACATGGTTCATTTTGGGGATAATACACCATCATTGGATCTGGAAAAAGTTCAGTCTAAACAAGAATCTGACTTCTACGAGCTATATGAAGCTTACGGCATCAATTCTGCGGAACTGGATATAAAACAAGAGGTAGACGAAGCGCTTAGTATTTTAGAAGAATGCCCTGTACCAAGATCACGACAAAGCAAGAGATTCATGCTGAAAGGTTCCCAGAAAAGAAAAGCTAAAGTTGGGTGTATGTTGGATTTAAACGACAAAAACGGCAATGAAAACGGCACAGCATCTGAAAACGAGCAAAATGTTTCCAACGAATTGGCACCCAAATCGGAAGGAACTAACGTTATCGACAAGTATCCAGAACTATTTAATTGTAAGATCTGTAATACTATCATACCCGTCCACCAAATTGAAGCGCATAGTCTAGAACATGTTCGTAAAAACAGGAGAGCAGCGAGGCTTAAATGTAAAACCTGTGGCGGTCTTTGTGAAAAACCGTCTAAAGGATACAATAACGAATGCAATAACTGCAAATCCATAAGTGAACCTACGTTTAAAGTTGAGAACGCCGAGTATAGTATCCATGACCCTGAGAACCCCGTGTATAGTACGCACGGGCATGGTAAGATTGCGTGCGATGAGTGTCCAGAAACCTTTAAATCGCTGCCAGATTTTTACGAACACAAGACCGAGACGCATAAAGACAACGACCCAAGTACGCTTCAACAAGGCGAGTTTGAATGTGATTTATGTGGCAAAATGTATCAGTTCTACCATGCGCTTCAGTATCACAAGCGAACCGTTCATCATGAGAAGAAGGTTCCCTGCTTTGACAATTCCTGTGAACAGAAATTCCGTAGCCGCCGCGATATGGAGAACCATTTCGAGTTGGTGCATCCTGACAAAAAAGACTATTATCATTGTGTTTACGAAGGCTGTTCGAAAAAGTTTCTGAAAAACTTTCATTTGCAAGAGCACATTCGAGTAAAGCATTACAATATAAAGGCCTTTCAGTGCCCGTGGCCTGGGTGTATTAAGGAGTTTGCGGCCCAGAGACATTTAAAAATCCATCTTTTGATTCATCGCGATGAGAAACCAATGAAATGTGAGCATTGTGATTATAGGTGTCGCCAGCGTAGCGCCATGAATTGGCACATGAGAAAGCACCCCGATGTTCCGTATAAATACAAGCGTTCAACAAAGCCACCAAGCGTCTCAACGCCTGAGAGTGAATGACGCAGAACGTTGCCATTGGTTACAAATGCCGTACTCAGTTTCTATTCTTAACATTGGTAAAGGCAAAAGATGGATTTTTAAATGCCTCTTGGTTGACAAAACATTTAACTCGCTTGTGCGTCAGCTTGATGCAACAGCTTTTGCCGAGTTACTTATTGCTTTTAATAGACAAATAAAGTGTTATTTCCACATGCATTTGCAATTCATTTTTGTTCTCAAAGTTGTCGACACTCAAAGCATTCCCTCATACGACAATTCTGCACAGACAACTTTGAACATATTTTATCAAAATATAAAAAAATCTCTATAATTGAATGGATAACCTATGACTAAAAGTGGAAAACATTGTGGCAAAAGGAGAAATTGCTCGCTTTGAGCAATTTCTTCTTTTGTCGCCATATTTTCAAAAAGCCTGAGGCGTCAGAAAGCGTCCGTATGAGGGGAAGGGTTAACACTATGTTTATTTTGTTGGTTTCTTGTATAACCTATTTTACTGTTTTTCTAGGGGGAACATATTTACTGTTTTTCTTGTGGGAAAATGAAATAATTTTCCGGTGTTTTGTTTTTATCTGATATGCTGTTTTTTATTGTCGTCTGCTTTGAAAGCATTTGGACAAAAGGTGTAAAATATGGAAAATTGAAAAAGGAAATTTAATAAAGAATTGAAAACATTGTAGGTAAATGAGAACTTTTTTTTTTTTATTATCCATTTCTGCTTTTCCTCATATACGATTTTTCTTAGTCGTCTGCTGAATTAGCAACACGTGTTACCTGTAGTAGGGAAACAGACATTCCTGACACGAATCAAAGCTTCTGTTCAATAAATACAAGATTTACTCATCATAAGCAAGTTATCTTTTTCTCGGAGAAAGGTTAAAACAAATATTATTACAAGACGTTTTAACAATCCGTTTGCATGGAGTCATCCGTTTTCATCTTTATATGAAAGTATAGACCACATCACAACACAGACTTATTTCACAAAGAGATTTTCAAACAGGGAATTGTAAAGAATTCAGATACCAAATACTTATGACATTAAACAAGTTAAATGACACTGTCGAATTTATCTTGGCCATGTCATACTCATAACGGGAGCTCTTTTACACACACTAGAGGCGTATGCTTTTTCTGCATCCTTTGCCCAAATTGTTTTCATTCATGTATCAACATGTTTCATCAAGGTTTCATGATAAGCGCTTGTACGTTTCGATTTTCAAAGTGGACTACTCAAAACATGTCGTATCAAGTTAAAGCTAATGTGTATCGCTAACTATATTTGATTTGTTTTTTCTCTTAGACAACACTTAGACTACGCCCTTGTCAACAATAGTTCAGTACACCAGTATATCACCAGTACTACCTGTATTACAAATGATCAATCGTAGTGCATTCCCAGCAACCCTGTGCGCCAAGGAAGGAAGCAGTTTCTATCATTATTAAAGTATTTGGTATCTCAGGCAGCGGTTTTCCAAACACGACACATTTTTAGCACGCGCCATTGATCGAGGAGAATTATTCTGGTTCCTTGCGACCAGGATAAATCAAGACCAGTCTCTGCGTAAGTGCGGTGCAGTCTAATGAGGATGTTCTAATTTCAGGCGCACTGTGAGTCCGGTAAACTGTTGTGACCAAAAACCCGCGTAACAGGTATGCAATGGTATCATAGATCAGATATGCAAATTAGATGCAGTATTTTGGCCAATTAAAAAGGTCGATACGCTCTGTCCGGTACACTCGATTGCCGAACGCAACCAAAAGCCATGTGATGCATGAGGACCGGGTAGTTTTTAACGTATAATTGTTGGTGTGTTTGTGATGCATGCCGATGGGCGTGGCTAAGCATACGATCTCGGATCTATGTATTAGCATTAATGCCAAAGTCTGACAGTCAACATTCTTGTAACACGGCTCAATTGACTGACGAAATATTTACCAAAGGCGGATATAAGTATCATTTACCTCATGCATAGCATCTACGGCAGAATGAGCAATTCCTTTTTATCATGTTTTCAACTACAGGAACATAAATGAACTAGAAATATCACTGAAGGGGATGAATACCCTCAGCTGGTGCCTGACAATATACATATGTATGAGCAATTCAAGGGGCCATAACTCATTTAAAAATAATTCCAGTGCAACACGCCGACAATATGCACAACTAGGCTTGGTATCAATCATTCTTGTGAAGTTATATTGAATTCTAACTATGGGTTGCTGAGAAATAGTGTTCACAAGAAATGTCTACAGACCAACGGACCGACAAGCGGGACTCCTATATAGCCACCCATATACTATGTATCTGGGGGTATAATAATCATTAATCGCACATTCATTTATAGTAGCTCTCGATAATGTTTTTCAAAGAAATCTGATGCAGATTCGTTATATCAACCAAACAAGGATCGAAATAACATTTCCCTCGTGCATACGCATCTGCTAAAGAAGACATTTGAAAACATTGTGTCAAAAGAGAAGCAATTTCTCCCTTTGCCACAATGTTTTCAACCACATGTACAAGAGTAAAGACTATTCAATTATTTCATATTCATTTATAGACGTTTTCCATATTATCGCCAAGATGTTTTCTAAGTATTGTTTCATGTTTGAAGCGCTTTACTTGTTGCTTCTGAAACAAATTTAGTGAAGGCTTTACCACCAGAATATGAAGTCGGGCTTGCCAGCGAATCAGTTCCATACTGTTGGCTGCTCAATTCAACATTTTCGTCTTGATATGCCTAGGAGGCTACGGATTGTTAAAAATGCAAAAACTGGGCAAGCACAAAAATTCAGCATTGGAAGGATTCAAATCGCGAAACCTGCGATGCTTACCTCCATGATATGATGAACATCTATAACGGCCATAGTGTGCAGCATGATACGTATTATTAGATGCTTCCAACATACAGATGCTTTCTGACGCTTCTGCAGCAGACGACATTTGGAAACATTGTGGCAAAAAAAAGAAATTAATTTCTTCCTTTGTCTCAATGTTTCCAACTCTATTCTATAATTACAGCTTCAATTATAGATTTTTTTTTATATATTTTGTTTGATGTTTTCAAAGTCGTCTGCTGCAGATATGTTGTATTTGGGAAAGCGTAATGTTATTAGTAACCAGAAGATGCATGTTATTGTAGTTATTTTGGTCATAGCCTTACTTAACCCTATCCCACATACAACAAATATGCAGCATACGACTTTGGCACCATTCAGGCAAAAATATGGCACATTTCTGTAAAGTAAAGTAACAAATCTGAATTCAATTGAAAACGTTGTGGCAAAAGAAATGGTTCACTAAGGGTTAGGTAGTATGCTGTGTTTAAATATCGAAAATGTTTTGCTGGACAAACGTCCGGGTTGCGTTTCTGTCTATTGTCTTCGAACAGCGAAGATACCATTATTAACCCTTTCCCTCATATAGACGCTTTCTGACGCCTCTGCAGCAGACGGCTTTTTGAAAACATAGTGACAAAAGAAGAAATTGCACAAAACGTGCAATTTCTCCCTTTGCCACAATGTTTTCCACTTTTTGTCATAGGTTATCCATTCAGTTAAAGAGATTTTCTATTTTTGAATAAAATATGTTCAAAGTCGTCTGCTGCAGAATTGCTGTATGAGGGAAAGGGTTAAAGTCTTTGGTATGACTCTCATGCTCCCGATGCGGACTCTTACCAGAACACCACTGTGACGTTGACTACGACTGTTCGTCTAAGTACACATTATTATGTGTGTTGTGGGTCAACACACTGATATAGAACTGTGAATAAGAGGACCCGATAAGGAGGAGTAAACAGGTCTTGATTCCATAATAGCTCCGTAAGCACTTGTTAAAACCTATGTTGTGGGTATTCAAAAGAATCGTCTCAAGGAGACGATTCTTTTAAGTACCCACAATATAGGTTTTTGAGGTCAAATAAGTTTTTTAAGAACATGCGATACGCCCCATTACTAGAGCAGTGCAGTGTGAATATGAATTAATAAGATGTTACCCAGTATGCAACAGTATCAAAATTGTATAACTGTGACAGTACAAAGATCCATGGTCCCTTGGGGACTAAAAGTTACCAGGCTCGGACATATTTTTGTCTAAATGCACTCCGATACGATAACTGAAAAAAAATTGGGTCATTGAGAGCTGAATAGGGAAATACTATAAATCAACATTAACAAGATTTTTCATAATTTACATACTTTATTTAGCAAAAACAAATTCTGTAAATGTAACAAAAATCTATTAAATCTAAGGGCTCATGGAAAGTCAAATCTAAAAGGCATTTAATACTATTTTCAACAATTGTCCATGATATATAGAGGATATTTGTTTGTTTTGAGTGGATATGGAACATATCTCATCGAGATGAGATATGTTCCATATTCACTCGAAACAAAGACATTTTCTTTTCATTTTATGCTAATTGATACCGATAGAATGGAACTATTTAGTGTCTTCGTTTTTTTGTGAATGTTCTATTCAAACACAGATTGTCCGCCATATAGAAAAGTTGTAACAAGAAAAAATAGGAACACAACTATTGGATCTATTTGTTTACTACACAATGTCAGACAATGACAATAAGTCCGATTTGTTAAATTTACAATATACGGAATTATACATTTGTCAAGATAAGTTAATCAGTAAAAAAGTAGTTCCGGCATACCTATATCAGTCACAGTATTTTTCACTGATAGAACATAGAATCCCATCATTCAGCATAAAATAAAACAGAATAGTTTCATTAACCCTTTCCACAATTTGATTTTTTGATAACATCTGCTGGGTGTACACGTAGATAATTGTAAGTTAAGTTTTGAAAAAAACATGAAATCATTTTGGAAAAAAAGCATAAATGGTTCATTTTGAGAACATACTAACAGATAAACGTTAACCCTTTTCCATATACGGACACTTTTTGATGCCTCTGCAGCAGGTGACTTTTGAAAATATTGTGACGAAAATTTCCTCAAAACGATAAATTTCGCCTTTTGCCACAATGTTTTCAATTGTTTCAGTAATTATATCTTAATTTATGGAGATATTTCATATTTTTGCTCAGATGATTTCAAAGTCATCTGCTGCAGACTTGATGAATGTGGAAAAACGTAAGCAAGTGATTTTGACACATCATGTAGAACAAAAGATAAGCAATTTCTCATTTTGATACAATGTTTTTAAAAGTTGAAGGCTGCAGATACATCAAAATGTGTCTGTATGTTGCCAAGAATGGTGGTAAATCAAGTGTTACAAACCAAGATGCATCTTAGAACAATTGTTGAAACTGTATTAAACACATAACAAATTCAATTGATATGGCATTTTTAGATCAATCTCATAATTGATCATTATTACAAAACAATGTAAATGGAGAAAAAGGTTAAAACTAAATCATCATGTTGTAGATGAAGGGAGATCACTCTCGGAGATTTTGGTACAAACAGGAAGTGTTGTTGATATAGTACTTGACTGTGTCTCGGGTTTATCACCATTCTCTGTGGAGGTAGACTGGTTTGCATCTAGTTTTTGTTTCTTTCTTGCTTTTGTATCGGCTAACACCTGCTCTATAGTCCTTTGGTCTCGTTTATTTTCACTTGAAACTGAAAGAAAACAAGATGTGTTTGTGAACAACAAAGTTTTCATAGCCTACTACTGGTTTGTTTACCCAGGGAGCATAAATATTTTACAAAAAATTAATGTTGATAATGGCGGTAAACATGGTTTAAAATAAATTTCCATTGGGAAAACCTTAAATTTCCAATTACATTATTGGAAAAAATATAATTTGAATTATAAATAATATATACAAACATAGATTTACTAATAACATATTTATTGTAAGGTATCAGGGTGGATGGCAACGAACTTCACTTGTCTATGCATGTGGCTAATTAAGTTATATATTTAACCCTTTCCCACTGATAGATGCATTTTGAGGGATCTGATGCAGACGACTTTTGAAAACATTGTGACAAAAGAAGAAATTGCTCAAAATGAGCATTTCTCCTTTTGTCACAATGTTTTCAACTTTCAGTAATTGCACCTACAATTATAGAGATTTTCAATATTTTTTAGTCGACATTTTCAAAGTTGTCTTCTGCAGAGTTGCTCCACGAAAGGATAAAAAAAAAAAAAGATTTTCTAGCATTAGATAGTGGTATCACTAGAATGGTCATTTAACCCAAAATACCACATATCACAAATCATCAGCAGGTGACTTATGTAAACTATATATAAATGAAAAATATAAACATTGAATAAAGTAAAAAACCATGTGGCAAAAAATGTGGGAAAGGGTTAACCCCCATTTCCCACATACATCACATCTGCAGCAAACTCCTTTGAAAATGTTCAGGTAAAAATATTGAAAACCACTATAAATGTAAGAACAATAAATGAATAAAGGTAAAATTATTGGGACCTAAGGAGAAATTGCTCACCATGATCAATTTCACCATTTGACCACAATGTTTTCAAAAGTCCCAGGTTGCAGAGGTGCCAGAAAGTGTCTGTATGTGGAAAAGGGTTAAATTAAACCCTTTCCCACTTGTAGACAAATTCCGATGCATTTGCAGCAGATGACTTTTGAAAACATTGTGGCAAAAAGAGAAATTGCTCATGATGAGCAATTCCCCCTTTTGCCACAATATTTTCATCTCTACTTAATGGTTAAACTCTCATTTATGGAGATATTTCACATTTTAACCTATATGTGACACTGTTACTAGAAAGTAGAAAGGAATGCACTAATATGATAGCCGTATCTCCAACAGGTCATCTTGGTTGGACAATGTTAAACCGTACTCACTTGCAGATGCATTTTGACGTGTCTGCATCAGACCTTTGGAAACATAGTGGCGAAAGGAGAAATTTACCCCTTTCTCACAATGTTTTCAACTTGATTAAAAAAATATACTTGCATTCAATCCTTTCCCTCATATGACAATTCTGCAGCAGATGACTTTGAACATATTTTGTCAACAAATTGAAAATCTCTATAATTGAATGGATAACCTATGACTAAAAGGGGAAAAACATTGTGGCAAAAGGAGAAATTGCTTGTTTTGAGCAATTCTTCTTTTGTCACTATGTTTTCAAAAAGCTGTCTGCTGCAGAAGCATCAGCAAGCGTCTATATGAGGGAAAGGGTTAACGAGGATTATCAAACCTTTGCCAAGATTTTTTGGTAATTGACAAAGATGTCCTTGTTAAAGCTTTGAACAAAAGTTTATTGATGAAGCTTTACAAATTTCACATCCACGAAGCTTTATTAAGTGATGTTATCATGGAGACACATCAAGACCCATTCCCAACTCAAACGGACTAAATCCTGGTGTAAAGGACTGACAGAAAGACAGAAGTAGTGATCCCGATATGTCAGTGTGCCAAGGAAGGCAACACATTACAGTGACTGTTATACTACTCATACCAAGATTGGAACCTCTCTCATATTTATCAAATCTAAATGTTGGCAATTCAAAAATTACTATCCACTCAAAATGCTGAAATATCCACTTGGACGTTATGTTGAAAAAAAACACACAGCAAATGTTATGTTTTAACCCTTTCCCACATACAGAGACTTATTGATGACTCTGCAGCAGTGGACTTTGGAAAACGTTGTGGCATCAAGAGAAATTTCTCCTTTTGCCATAATATTTTCAACTCTAGTAAGTAATCTCACTTTCATTTATAAAGATAATCCATTTTCAAAGTCGTCTGCTGCAGATTTGTTGTATGTTGCAAAGAGCAAGAAGTGTAGCCTTTATAGTTGTATGTTACTTTTAACTTTATTCCTTTCCCACATACAAGAAATTTATTATAAAAGACGACTTTAAAAACATGAAAAAATGAGTAAATTCTCTATAAACCATAAAATGAAGGTATAACTAGAATTGTTTTTGCAAAAAACAGATGTCTCCCCCCTCAAATATCTGTCAAAATCTCTCAAAACATTCCAATCTATAAAGCAGACAATGGGTTCTGCACATCGCCTTGATGAGGTGATCCAAGTTTCATGAAAATCCTTCAAGCCGTCTTGGAGATATGGAGCAGACACGATTTGGGACAGACAGACAGACAGTCGAGACATGGGTTCTGCACATCGCCTTGATGAGGTGAACATGTGACCCAAGTTTCATGAAAATCCTTCAAAATGAGAAATTGTTTTATCATTTTAAACAGTTTCTTCATTAGCCACAAGGTTTTCAAAAGTCCTTTGCAGCAGAGGCGTCAAAAAGCGTCTATATAAAAGGGTTAGATGATTGCCGAGTCAAAATGACACAAAATTGTCAGAAACGTGGCTCATGTATAATATTATATCCCTACCAAAGCCATAGTTTCTATTTGTTACGGTAGACTGGGCGGCAGCTTTTGCTGATGTATCCCCGATCAAATGCTTGTATTTGTCTTTATAGTCTGAGTGGGGTTGTACTTTCTTCTGCGGTGATATTGTATCAGCTGCCAGTCTCTCTTGCGCCTAAAAAAACCATGTAGATTGTGTATGCACCATTTCACATGAATACCATCCTTTTTAGGTTTTTTAACCCTTTCCAACATACAACACATCTGTAGCAGACGACATTGTAATATCTATGTAAGAATATGGAAAATCTCACAAAAATGATCATTTAATCATTGAAAAGAGCTGAAAATATTGTGGCAAAAGGAGAATCGCTCATGATGAGCAATTTCTTCTTTTGTTACAATGTTTCAACTAAAATGTTTGCTGCAGATGCGTAATAATCCGTCTACAAGTGAGAAAGGTTTAATATGGACCCTTTCCCACTTGCAGGCACATATTGATGCATCTGGAGCAGGTGACATTTAAAAGCATTGTGCAAATAATTAGCGAAAAAAGTTGATAACATTGTGGCAAATGGAGAAAATGCTTTTTTTCCTTTTGTTACAAAGGTTTTTCAGAGGCGTCAGACAACGTTTATGTGTAGTAAAGGGTTAAATTAACAGTTGTCTGCTACAGAAGAACATAAAATACGGCCCCTCGTCTAGAGCTCTATTTACCCTTTCCCTCATAAAGACGCTTTCTGACGCCTCTGCAGCAAACGTCTTTTTGAAAACATAATGACAAAAGAAGAAATTGCTTAAAACAAGCAATTTCTCCTTTTGCCACAATGTTTTCCACATAGGTAACCATTCAATTATAGAGATTTTCTATCTGTTGACAAAATATGTTCAAAGTTGTCTGCTGCAGAATTGTCGTATGAGGGCGGGGGTTAACTGTTATAAATTAATGCTTTCGAACATACAACAAGCCCTTATTTTTTTTCATATTACAGTGACCAGTTCACCTTCTCATGTGTTTCCAGGCAATCTCACACCAGTATTCCACACATCAGTCTTTCCAGGCAATTGGCTGCTTTTCCATATAGACTGTTAGCCCATTGGTTGATTGATTGGGGTTTAACGCCGTTTTTAACAATTTCTCAGTCATATCACGGCGGCCAGTTCACCTACTCATGTGTTTCCTGGTTTTCTCACACCAGTACTCCACACAACAATCTTCTCAAGCAACTGGCTGCTTTTCCACATAGACTTAGTCCATTGCTGGAAGACGAATGACGCATGTCGCAATGACTTTTGTCAAACGTCGGAAAGAAAGTTGGCCAAGCCGGGATTCGAACTCACAACCTGGATTGACAGCCCACGTCGTTACCGACTGAGCTACCGGGACTCGACTAGCCCATTGGTGGAAGACGAATGACGCTTGTCATAGTGACTTTTGTAAAACGTCGGGAAGAATGTTGGTACAGCTTAGGTTCAAACTCACAACTCCTGGATTAAGAGTTGTGTTGGTACCGACTGAGCTTCTGGGACAGTCAGTAAAAATGAGATTAAAGTTCAGTAAATCTTTACCTTCATTTGAGCAATTTGTTTGGCTTTTTCAGGATCCCATTCCCCGTCTCGTTTGTAAGCTGCTAGTTCTTCATCTGATGGGGCAAATTCCTGTTAATAGATAAGTGATAGTAAGTAAAGAGAATTTGATCATAAACCCTTTTCAAAATGCAGATGCATTTTAATGCATCTGCAGCAGATGACATTTGAATCATGGATATCAACTCAATTCCATTTAATATTTGACTGCTTCGGTAGTGTAGTGGTAGAGTGTTCGCCTTGGGTACGGGACGTCAGGGGTTCGATTCCTGGTGAGGTCATACCAAATACTTAAACAAGAGCGCTGCAAGCGAACGCCAAAGCTCTTTACATTTTTCCAAGTCGAAAATGGGGAATTACTGAAAACTTATTAAAGCCAGAGTTATGTGACTTGGAACATGTGTACCAAGTTTCATTTGAAAATGTTGAATGTTTTTTTAGTTATGAGGTAAAGTTAAAGTTTTGTGAGAACGCTTACGACAGCAAAGGTATCACAGTATCATGCATGTCCATCATTAAACATCACTTTATCCCTTTCCAACATGAAGACCCACTCAATTTGCAGAAGATTACGTTTGAAAACATTATTGTAAAGTAATTACTCATAACATTCATTGATAGAGACGTTCAATATTTTTTCCTCTATGTTTTCAACAACTGTAGCAGATATGTTGTATATAGAAATAGTAAACCCTTTCCCACATACAGATGCATTCTGATGTATCTGCAGTAGACATATTTTGAAAACATTGTGGCAAAAGGAGAAATTGCTCTATTTGTTAATATGTTTTCAACTCTATTCACTAGTAAAACATATGTATTTTGAGTTTTGACATATTTCTCTCTGGATGTTTTCAAAGAAATCTGTTGCAGATTTGTTGTACATTGTATGTACAAAGAATTCAATGGTGAGCTTGATCTATTCTGGTATCCTATCAGATTATCTACTTCAACATTGCGTTTTAGACCTCAAAGATTATTCCTTAACCCTTACCCCCCTGCAGACACATTTTAACGCATTTGCAGCAGTTGACTTTTGAAAACATTGTGATGAACAATTAATCCTTTTGCCAAAATGTTTTCAACTCTATACAATAATTATAGTTTCATTTATGGAGCTTTCCATACTTTTGTGTAGATGTTTTTAAAGTTGTCTGCAGCAGATTTGGTGTATTTGGACTACACAGGTAGTTATTTTTGTATTAACCCTTTCCCACATACAACAAATCTGCAACAGACAATTTCGAACTCATCTCGACAAAATTATGAAAGTATAATTATGGTTGAAAACATTCTGGTAGAAGGAGAAAGTGTTCATAATGAGCAATTTTATCTTTTGCCACACTGTTTTCTACCTTATTTATTAATTGTACTTTCATATTTCTTTCCAACATGACCAACTTCTCCTTTTGTCACAATGTGTTTGTATGTGGGAAAGGGTCAATTGATGGGAAAGCAGACTAACCTTTTTCCACATCATGACGTATCTGTCCTCTTCTTCGATGCCAAACGAGAATGACGTCAATCCTGCAATATCTGTTACTTCATGTCTGAAAACAGATAAATCAAAGTTGTTTAACCCTTTCCCTCATATAGATGCTTTATGATGCCTGTGCATCAGACAGCTTTTAGCCCTATGAGAAAAATCAGCTCCACCCCCCTAATCAACATGATCTGGAACAATTTCAGGTCACCCAATGTATATTTCTACACTATTATTTGAAAATCAGACAAATGGTTTCAGAGGAGAAGATCTTTTTTATTTGTTTCTTTAGGTTGCAATGAAAACCAGAATTCTGTATGGATCTAAATGGTTTGAAGGGATTAAGTGATTTGAAGCCGAAAGCTTTCATATATAAGTGATGGACAAATGCCATGACATAAGCTAGACTCGTTCTCAGACAGTGAAGATAATAACTTACACAATGGCTCTTTGTGTTTTATCCATTATCTCGAACCTAAGTTTTTGCTTTGTCCCATCTTTTATAAAGTCATGGATTCTCTTTTGCATCTGGAAAAAAAAATAAGAATCTTCACCCGGTCAATTACAAGTTATCACAAACAATTAACCCTTTCCTACATACAACACATATGCAGCAGACAACTTTTAAAAAAGTTGAAGCAAAAAGGGAAATTTATCATCATGAGCAATTTCTCCTTTTGCCACAACGTTTTCAACATTATTTTAGTAATTATTCTTTCATTTATAGAGATTTTGCCTATTTTGTCTAAATACTCCTGCAGATTTGTTGTATGTGGGAAAGGGTTAATATTATAAACATTATCCATGCTAGTGATGCAGCATTGCTATATATTATACACTTCATGCAAAATACAAAACACATGTAGATTATCAAAGATAAAATGTTGAAAAGGTATAATGCATGACTGTACAATAACACACATCTTCAAACAAATAGCTGGAATTGTAACCAATTATGAATGATAACAAGAGCACCAAATGTCACAAAATACGCCCGTCCTGTTTTTTTTAAACCAATTAAGTATAGTGATAATTGGTTGTACATCAGGCAATTTTAGAGAGCAGACACTGTTAGTACAGTTTTGGCCATTTCGAGGGACATAAGTGTGTAGTGACTAAGATAACGTGGTAAGTAATCAAACTTGTCCAATATATTATGCCAATACACATTCTGACCAAATTTGGTGATGATTGGACAAAGGCTTCTAAAGTTATTGAGCTGACAAGACAAATTTTAGGTAATTTATATAATTAAAGAGCGATAACTCTCAATTGACTAAAGTGATATGGCTAGTTATCAAACTTGTCCAAGATATTATGCCAATACACATTCTGACCAAATTTGGTGATGATTGTACAAAGGCTTCTAAAGTTATTGAGCTGACAAGACTAATTTTAGGTAATTTCTATAATTAAAGGGCAATAACTCTTGATCCACTAAAGCGATATGGCTAGTTATCGATCTTGTCCGAGATATTATGCCAATACAAATTCTGACTAAATTTTGTGATGATTGGACAAATGTTTCTAAAGTTATTGAGCTGATAAGACCAATTTTAGGTAATTTCTTTAATAAAAGGGCGATAACTATTGATTTACTAAAGCGATATGTCTAGTTATCGAACTTGTCCGAGATATTATCCCAATTCACATTCTGACCAAATGGTGATGATTGGACAAAGGCTTTTAAAGTTATTGAGCTGACAACATACTGGACGCCGCCCACCCGCCCGTCACAGGTAAAACTATAATACAATCTATTAGTATGGTTTGTTGGCTTTTTTAAATCCAGAGCATATATGTATGGTGAAGATCGGATATCATCATAGTAAATGGAGGCTCTATTGTGTTCACAAGCTGTATTATAGCAATTTTGACTATTTCAAGGGCCAGAATCCAGTCTTGCATGGGCGAATCTGGCTGTTTTGCGAAAGGAACTGAGCTCTCATCAATATTTAACTACTGTATAAGTTTGATTGAGATACAATCAAAACTGAAGACTTTATCGTGTTCACAAGGTGTATTATAGCAATTTTGACAATTTCAAGGGCCATATGAATCCAGTCATGCAAGGGCACATGGATTTCGAAAGGAGACGAGCTCTCATCAATATTTGACTACTATCTAAGTTTGGTGAAGATCAGATACATCATAGTAAATGGAGCCTCTATTTTGTTCACGAGTTCTATTATAGCAATTTTGACAATTTGAAAGGCCATAATCCAGTCTTGCATAGGCGGTTTGCGAAAGGAACCGAGCTCTCATGGATATCTAACTACAGTACTGTATAAGTTTGATTAAAATACAATCAAAACTTAAGACTTTATCACGTTCACAAACAATTGTTTACGGACGCACGCATGCATGCAATGTCAATGGTGCACTTGTTCCCACGTTTGAATCCTTTGAAAAGAGGAGGCATACCCAACACAAGTACCAATGAGCAACATTTATAAATTAAAAGCACTGCATCGAAAAAGGGGCATTACTGAATAATTATTAAAACCATAGTTATGTTACTAAGACTTAGTATAAACATGTGTATTGTTCCAAGGAACATGTGTACCAAGTTTCATTTTTAAAATAATGAATGTTTTTTTAGTTATGGTCAAGGTTCAACTTTTTGTATGAATTTCTAAGTCTAAAAAAGGGCATAACTGAATAATTATTAAAGCCAGAGTTTTGTGACATGGTATAGACACGTGTATTCTTTTTAGGAACATGTGTACAACAGCGTGTACAAGCTTCATTTGAATTTTTGTAACTGTTTTATAGTTATGAGGTAAGGTTTAAGTTTTGTGATGACAACGCCAAGGGTTTCACAATAGCCTGACTTTTTTTCTACGTCAGAAAAGGGGCATTAACCCTTTCGCTAATATAGCACTTTCTAATGCCTCTGCAGCAGACAGCCTTTTGAAAACAAAGTGACAAAAGAAGAAATTGCTCAAAACAAGCAATTTCTCCCTTTGCCAAAATATGTTTCCAGATTTTCTATTTTTTGACAATATATGTTCAAAGTCGTCTGCTGCAGAATTGTCATATGAGGGAAAGGGTTAAAGGTTAAAAGGTTACATAACTCAAAAAAGCAATTTTTCGGTTGTCATACAATTACAATGTGCAGATATTACATTTGTAAGCTCAAACATCTAAAAGCAAAACAATCTGTTTTTAATGGGTTTTTTTTGTGTGTGTTTTACGCAACTTATAACAATTTTTCAGTTATATCACGAATATTCTTGAGTAAGTTGCCAGTAGTAATAATACTGGTCCATTTATCCTGACACCAACTAGTCGTAATGCTAACTCAAGAATCCAGAGTAATCATTTGTACCATTTATAAAGTCTTGTGTTTTATGCATTAACTTATAACAATTTTTCAGTTATATCACAAGGTTTCTTGGGTAAGTTACCATTACTGGTCCATTTATCCTGACACCAACTTGTTGTAATGCTAACTCCAGAATCCTGAGTATCAAGGATGGAAAATCATTTGTACTATTTATAAAGTCTTTGCTTTGATCCGACTGGAGATTAAAGATGAGACCTCTTGTGTTTAATGGTGGACAGCCGGACACTCTACCTCTAAATCTTACTGTCACCTATTAGTAAATGTATTCAAGACTTTGAATCAAAACCGTCCATGCAAAGTACAAAAGTTTCATCTAAATTACAAAAAAAAGGTCTTTCGTTACCTTTTCTCTAAACAGCTCCAATTTGCATTTTTCCTTATCTTGTTGTTTCTGCATCAATTCTTTTTGAGCTGAAAGTGAGTTTTTGAGATGGTGAATGACGGACTCTTTGTTAAGGTGTATTTACTGGTAATTGAAATCTGAATTACATACTTGTAGTATCCTACTCAGATTGATTCTTTGAAAGCAAAGAAAATCAGATTTTTACAAGGAAAGAATTGAAAGAAAACAAAAATAACAATAAACACTTAATTATTCTTTAGACAAATTTTAAGACATTCTTTTAAAAATACAAAGCACTACATTTATGTAGTATACTTGCTTTCCCTGTATAGTCAAATGTAATTTAAGTTAATTTCGAGTTCTGCTGTCGATACCAACATAGCTTTGATTCTTTCCGGATCACCATTTAAGAAAGGGATCTTATTTCATAAACGCTAGACTTACCTTTCAGTTTCTTCTTCTCGGCGTCACCCATTGATGGCGGCTTTTCCATAGTTCCAAGGATAGAGCCTAATAAGTCCATAGTTTATTGTTTCACGTTTGTTTTTCTTGTAACATTGACAAAACAGCTCCGATTATCTCCCTTTTATTTTGGTTGTTGTTGTCATTCACAGTGTTATTGTTGTTGTTGCTAATTGTCATTCAGTAGTTTCGTCCCGCTAAGTTTTGTTCTTTTCAGTCCAACTTTTTAATCGAAGGCACCATAGTCCTACTACGAATCACAGGGAACTAGCTATTTGTCAAAGAATTTACATAGTGAGCAATTTCGACAATGAGCCAGTCCACTGTACCACGAATAAAAATTGCAAAGACACAATATTAATATATGGTTCAACCCTTACCTTTAAATGTTTTTTCTCCGAAACTTAACATACTGTAAATAGCCCCAGTTGCGTTCAACATAAAAATAATCGTTTCTCCATTACAAGACCGCCACTCTGGTGTAGTGGTTAGAGCGTTCGTCTCGAGACCAGAGTTCGGGACACAATTGGTATAACATAAGGACTGACGCGCTGGTGTCAGGCAGGGTCTTTTGAAAGACCCTGTGTCAGGTTAAGCCTATCAGTAGTACTAGTAATTTATCTACACAGGAATTCCGTATTATTTATAACTGAAACTGTTGTAAAGCTGCATAAATCACCAAGCAGTTAATCGATCTCTGCAGAGACATATAGGAAATAAATTGGAACCCGTGATGTTGTTGTTCAGACCTTAAAAGGGTACACCCCCCCCCCCCCCCCCCTCCCGTTAACTACGCCTAATGCTATGCACTAGAATGCACCACAGACGTTCCCCATTTCAAAAAATTCTAGGGGCGGGGGGGGGGGGGGGGGGGGGCGGGGCTCCGGTTAATGTATGCTCATTTATAGTGAATAATATGTTAATAGGCAAAGCCTAGGTCGTGTGAAAGCAAGAACAATTAAGTAAGCACTGTCAGTCCCCCAACAAGTAACAAATTAAAAGGCAAATTGTAGAAAGTTACAAAAATGAATTTGAAAAACATATTGAAAAAACCTAAACTTATCATGCATTTAAGTTTAATTTGTACACATCTGTTTCATTTTTGTGGCGATTGGTTTGACAATCGCCACAATGCTAACAGAAACAACAACAACGAAAAATATTTACATAGTCGGTTTTGAACAATCGGTTGATATTTTTTTTCCTTACTGCAAACTAATTTACTCACATCCGTTATAGTTCCATCATTGATGCAGAGACGTGATTAATAATAATTATGTCAGTGCTACTTTGGTACCGGATTGTTACTAATATTTGAGTTTTATCGAGACATTATCTACATAGAGTTAAAATATGTAAATATTATCTTCGTCATGATTGGGCAGATAATAAATATTATTGCGCGTTCTATCTGCCTTGCAAATAACTCATATCTGGAAATTCCAAAAGGTTCTATAAATAGCTCGCGAGACTCTAATTATCTCAATATTATAAACGCTTTATTGTGTAGTTGTTTAAATATATGAAAGCGTCTAGATGATAAGACTGGTTTACAAAGGTTTAAAGGACACACGATGTCAGTGTGTACACACGTTATGTATACACGTCTGCACGTTCTAGAGTCAATTAGCAATCAATGCTGAAAGTGTAACCTAATTTAGTTTGGAGATCGAGCATTATAATATACATGTATGCCTATATTTTTATAAATTGAACAGTTTGGCAAATAGTGAAATTGTGCTTTTTGAGCATGTTGCACTCACATTATTCACAGCAGTTTAACAACCTCAGAGACATATAAATACACTGTGTTTATATGTCTCTGACAACCCTCAATCATGCAATGTGAAGGGCCTAACTTGAACAGACCTGTTTAATATCGGACATCATTGAAACAAACACCAAACTAATAGATACTGTTTTCTCTCCTTTCTTGATAATTGAGTCATTTCTAAAGTGTAAACAATATTTTATCTTAATATGGCCTAGCGACCTGGTGATGAACATGTGATTACCCGAACAATTTAGATTACAAATAGCCATTCTAATGAACTAAAACGGTAGTCTATCGAATACCAACTAGATTTTTCATAACTTTGGAATGGCCTAATTTTGAACACATCATGACCAATTTCAGAACGTAACTAAAAAATCACCAATTCAACATTCTGGCAAACTAACATTATTCTGCTGTCAAAAGATGCAGGGTTGATACATTCTCAAATTTACCCGCACCAGCGTCATCGCAAGCCCTACACCGATATACTGCTTGTTACTTTGCAGGATTTTCCATACGATCGCCACTACAGTGCCATTGGCGCTTTGATTTATTAGGTTAGGATTGTAACAGACTGTAAGATTTCCAAGGATGTTGATGGAAAACAACACTAAAAGGCATTGAAGAATGTTCTGATTTATTTTTACAAATGCCAGTTATTTGTAAACTCAAAAGTAATATATAATTGGAAACTGACTCTTTAATAGTACCATGGTTGATTGAATGACTTGAGCTTAACATTACTTTCAATGGTACTTCAGTTCACTTAACATTTCCCCCTGGCTTTCTAGAATACTAAAATACTCCACACAACAATCTTCCAAGGCAGATGGCTAATTTTGCATGATCTGGCTGAATGTATAATCTTGAGACAATTTAAGATGAGAACACTGCATTACAGATTGAGAAAACTGTCATTTTTGACAAATATTTTCAAAAGTCCCATTTATAATGATGTATGTAGGAAAAGGTAAAGTTTAGCCCCTTGCCTGATGTAAATTACTTGATTTCTGTGACTAATCTGAATACATTGTCGGAATGGTGTAATTGATCCAAAATGAACATATATCCAAAATGAACAATATGTTCCTATTCAACAACATTTTCACTTTGAACCCCTATCTCCTTTTCTGGTTTTTAATTTGTAAAACATGAAACAGCATCAGGTTATTTGTTAATAAGTACCAGACTTAGTGTCAACAACTAATTATGTATACATGTATATGAAATTTGTTGTTTGAAAAAAAAAATGGATAGTGAAAGATCTGATCAGACCTTGAACATGTACAGATTCTCAGAGTTATCACTGTTGATAACTGTTCCTTTTTTTAATTGTTACTGCTCAATTATAAAAGCTTTTGAAAAGGGTACAGGGAGTACAATATTTTTTCAATAGAAGCCTGGATAAAAATGTAACAAGACGAATTTTGATGCTAAGCATCAAAGACGCCGCGCATGATTTTAAGGCATGACTTAAAGGGAAGCAGATGCAGTTCAATACATTTAAATAACCTGTGCAAACGGACAGGATGTAAAGAAGGCCAAATGTACCTTTATCTTAAACAAGAAGGCCGAGATGTTCCTTATTGCTCATATGGATACCATAGTCTATAATAAAACGTTATCAATAGCAAAAAGGGTCCATTTTGACGTAGGGAGTGGAGTATATACTTTATATGCTACGATCTATATGATATTCATCATGTAAAATTTAGTCGTGAAATGACGAGTTTAGTCTTCAAACCATTTGTTTTACCGTTTGCTTAACATTGACTGAAACAATAAAGTGTCATACAAGCTGAAGTTTCTTAATTTTAAATCTGCTCTAACTAGATCAATTAGATAAACATAAAAACATAGATACTGAACTATTAACAGATATTAACTTAAGTTTTAATGCCTCTAGTTATAAGTTAAGTGTGACACAAGCTTTGGAAGGAGAGGGGGAAGTCTATTCTCCTTCCAGTTGAGCAGAAGTATGATAACAAAAAACGAGAGTATATAAACAAAATATACAAATAATTCTAACAAGTTTAAAGATATTTAATATCGAAATTAAGCATTTATGAAATTAAAAGAAAAAGTTTTCATGTATAGTCAACATATAGCAAGAATACAATGGTCTGAATGAACAACTGTATGGGGAGGAACGTTTTAAGTTTAGTAATACAACAGAAATAAATAGGAAACAAGAGGGCCATATGGCCCTGGAATCGCTCACCTGAGAATGGGCTATTTAAGACTTTACTCTTTCATCGCCAATGGCAATATCATCTAGACAAATTTTTTGACAAAATTTCAAGCTGCTCAAGTCAAAAATGCAATCTCTATAGTGTTAACTAGATTGTTCTGCAATTTAGCCTAGTGACCTAGTTGTTGACCTGACGTGACCCATAGTCGAACTTTACCTAGATATCACTAAGACAAACATTCTGAGAAAGTTTCAACATGCTCAACCCAAAAATGCGGCTTCCAGAGTGTTAACAAGCTTTTCCTTAAATTTGGCCTAGTGACCTAGTTTTTAACCCGACATGACCTATATTCAAACTTGGCCTAGATATCACTAAGACAAACATTCTGACAAATGTTCAACATGTTCAAGCCAAAAATACGGCTTCCAGAGTGTTAACAAGATTTTCATTAAATTTGGCCTAGTGACCTAGTTTTTGACCCGACATGACCCAGTTTCAAACTTGGCCTAGATATCATCAAGACAAACTTTCTGACAAAGTGTCAACATGCTCAAGTTTAAAATATGCCTTCCAGAGTGTTAACAAGATTTTCCTTCAATTTAGCCTAGTGACCTAGTTTTTGACCCGACATGACCTATATTCAAACTTGGCCTAGATATCACTAAGACAAACATTCTGACAAAGTTTCAACATGCTCAAATCAAAAATGCGGCTTCCAGAGTGTTAACAAGATTTTCAATAAATTTGTAAACCAAACAATTAAAAAAGCGTAGCCTAGTGAACTCCGTAAATCAACTCATAAAAAAAGCTTAGCCTAGTTAGTTGGGGAACAGTTATTAAACACAATTTAAATGTATCTAAAGTTTTGTAACAACTGTGAAAGATGTAAATATTTTGTATCTTGTTGTTTCTTAAATCAGTTAATACAATTTATTCAACCATAAAGGCTGTTTTTGAAAACATATTACAGAGTTTTTCTTTACAATAATATTTGTGGGTTTCTCCCTTTTCGATTACGTCACCCCATGGTACAAAATTAAAACCTATCCCATACTGACGCCGCGCTTCCACGCGGCGTCAATAAGTGTTAAAGTAAGACAACTCCCCACAACATAATTGTTTTATGTATAAATTGTTTAGTTTAGTTCCTTCTTTCAAAACATGTACCTGCTGAGATTTGATATCTAAATTTACATAGAAAACAGATACATATATATATCTGTGGTATTTCAGTTTTATCAGAGGACCGAACACCTATGTGAGGTCACTGGGTGACTTAATTATAACTGACATTAATTATGAACTGCCTTTAAGTTTTTATAATATAGCCTTTTCTGTTGAAAAATAGACAAAGTTTTCTTTATTTTTCAACCAAAATGTTTATACATATTTATTTGAATAAAAAGTATTTTGAGTGTTTGTTGAATTGAAAAAGAGATTGATCCTCTTTATCTGCAGATTTCAATGTTCAGTTTGTTTTTACCTTATTTTAGTTTGATATATTTAGTGTTTCATAGACAGACCTAAATCGGTGACCATAAAAGTCTTCTTATTTTGCATGTGCTTTTCAATTTGAAGAGTTCTATGACATCAGTGGTTGTTGTGCTCCCAAGTATGAACATAATGCTGTCAATTGATGTTGAATATTTTGTAAATGTGGTTTGAATACATACATGCAGAGTATTTAAAATAATCTAGTGAAAATAATGTTGAAATTCTTAGTAGCAAGTTGTCCAATCTGATCAATAAACACATTTTTGATAACAAAAAAAGACGAATAGAAATTCAGCCTGTTGAAAGAAAAGTATGAGTTTTACTGATATCCACATATGACATCATTTCTTTATTGATCAAACTCAAATGAGTCCATTGTTTTAAACAAATTTTTGATAAAAAATAGATGAAACTACTAGAAATTCAGCCTGTTGAAAGAAAAGTTATGTGTTTTACTGATA
Source organism: Serripes groenlandicus (assembly GCA_031761405.1). NCBI lineage: Eukaryota > Metazoa > Mollusca > Bivalvia > Cardiida > Cardiidae > Serripes > Serripes groenlandicus. The sequence continues at coordinate 18,668,058 of JASEVX010000011.1, forward strand.
GCCCACATATATATGACATCATTTCTTTAAAACAATGGACTCATTTGAAGGCATGAAAGTGTTTTCCTCTCTTTCAGGTTGGAGGACATTTACTATGTATACCCCAAAACCAGGGTGAACTGATTCTGGTCATACTTTCATGATTTGACAAAGACTAGGTCATAGACATAAACTGTTAAACTGTACAATGTAAAAAAGAAATGTAAATTGAAGGCAAATAATTTGAAATAGACTGTAGTTTTGTTTGTTTGCTACACTTACTACAATATATAGATAAACGTCTTGAAGTCAATACAACTAGACAGTCGAAGATATGATAGTTTAGCTATTTTCTTGAGTGGGGTCAACATTTGACAAGACGGATTCGTCAAATGACAGATACAGACAAAAACAATACACACGATGTGACGTCACGCGATGTGACGAAAGCATCGTGGAACAGATACAGATAAAAACAATACACACGATGTGACGAAAGCACAACAAGTAATTTAGAACTGAAGTTATATTTTTAAGCAAATTATTGATATAATAAATATCTTACCTTGAAATGAAGCTACAGAAACAGAATTGTTCGTCCTTTTCAGTTAAAATAATATCCGCGGCTAGTGTAACGAACGATAACTTCCGTTGAAATATTTACAATCATTTTCAAGTGTTTATTGCTTCTCTATATTGCAAAGATATAAAATCCATGAAATAATGATGACAGGTACAAAAGAATAGTCGACTTAGCCTTCATAAAGTCCTTCTAGTGAATGAAATCCATTTGTGACAAGTCAAACTGTCTTTTCCTACCATTCCTGTCGTTTTCCTTTTGTTATTTATTTATTACTTGCCTAACAATGACGTTACTTTTCGTTGCAATGACGTCACATTTGGATGTGTTTACTTCCGGTTGAGAAAATATTATTTTAAAAATAGAAAAGGAGTGCAATTATACGCAAATTATCACATATCAGATTCCTTGTTTTCATTCCTTTATCGAGAAGGAATTTAATTTAATTTTTCTCTCTAGTTCTAAGTATTTTTTGATTTGTCAAAACATGCGAATATCGTGTTTGTGGGTTTTACCGGTTACGAAATGAATAGGTTACGATAATTTGTCCGTCCAGTAAGACCGGAAGCAAAATGGCCGAAAAAAAGTGCTATGGGGTTGAGATTTGATATGTGAAAAACAGTAAGATTGTACTGAATTCTCGTTGTTTTGATCTCGTATGATGTGTTCGTACGTGTAACCTATAGGCGTGCTTCGCTCGAGCCTTCGGCTCGAGCTTTCACACGTATTAATGAATGTTAATTGACCGCGGAAGGAAAAAGCGCATTTACACATCAACCGATCCACTGCACTCGGAAGTCTCTGATTACGCGAGTGCTTTTAACCGCCTCGGTTGTGTAATGGTAGGACGTCCTACTCGGGTTGCGGGTTCGATCCCCGGCCGGGTCATACCAAAGACTTTAAACATTATAGTGATGACTTCCCCCTCATTGGCGCTCAGGATTGTGGGGTTAGCATAACGAGTGACTCGCTGGTGTCAGGATAATGGACAAGTAGTACAGGAAAATTCCGTAAGAAACGCCGTGATATAACTGAACAATTGTTGAAGGCGGCGTAAAACACCATACAAACAAAGTTCGACTCTTTTCTCCCTGGAGAAATTGCCCATGATGAGTGTATTCTTCGTTTGCCATTATGCTTTCAATTACTTTAATTTATAGAGATTTTAAATTATTTTGTCAAGAGTTATGTAAAACGGTAATGCAAACCCATTTCCGAGTTCTATGTAAAATGATTTTATACCATAACTATTTAAGTAACGTTAATATGTTAATAGGCAAAGCCTAGGTCGTGTGAAAGCGAGAATAAATTGATTAAGCACTGTCTGTCCCCCAACAAGAAACAAATTAATAGGCAAATTGTAGAAAGTTACAAAAACAGAATTTGAAAAACATATTGAAAAAAAAAAAAAATTAGCATGCATTTAAGTTTAATTTGTACATATATATCTGTTTTATTTTTTATTAGGTCAGGATTGTAACAGACTGTAAGATTTCCAAGGATGTTGATGGAAAACAACACTAGAAGGCATTGAAGAATGTTCTGATTTATTTTTACAAATGCCAGTTATTTGTAAACTAGTAATACATGTATATAATTGGAAACTGACTTTACCATGGTTGATTGAATGACTTGCGCTTAACATTACTTTCAATGGTACTTCAGTTCACCTAACATTTTCCCCTGGCTTTCTAGAATACTAAAATACTCCACACAACAATCTTCCAAGGCAGATGGCTAACTTTGCATGATCTGGCTGAATGTGATAATAATCTTGAGACAATTTAAGATGAGAACACTATGCATACAGACTGAGAAAACTAATTTTTGACAAATATTTTCAAAAGTCCCATTTATAATGATGTTTGTTGGAAAGGGTAAAGTTTAGCCCCTTGTCTGATGTAAATTACTTGATTTCTGTGACTAATCCGAATACATTGTCGGAATGGTGTAATTGATCCAAATTGAACATATTCAAAATGAACAATATGTTCCTATTCAACAACATTTTCACTTTGAACACCTATCTCCTTTTCTGGTTTTTAATTTGTAAAACATAAAACAGCATCAGATTATTTGTTAATAAGTACCAGACTTAGTGTCAACAACAGTTACTGATTATATATACATGTATCTGAAATATGTTGTTTGAAAAAAAATGGATAATGAAAGATCTGATCAATATATTCAATATACATTTTATTGCATAAAACAATAAACAGTATGTTTATAGCAAATAAAGAAATTATAAAAAGTACAAACAGAAAAATGGATTTTCCAGAAGAATTTGCAATAATTTAACATTGTTAGTGATCATGTTAAAATTGCTCTATTATAAAAATATGATGTATAAATTTCGTTAAAACTTTTATATTAGAACGGTTATCAAAGCTGGATCAAACCTTGGACATGTACAGATTCTCAGAGTTATCAATGTTGATAACCATTCCTTTTTTTAATTGTTATTGCTCAATTATAAAAGCTTTTGAAAAGGGTACAGGGAGTAAACTATTTTCACTAGAAGCCTGGATAAAAATGTAATAAGTGTTTAAGTAAGACAACTCCCCACAACATAATTGTTTCATGTATACATTGTTAAGTTTATTTGCTTTTTTCAAAACATGTACCTGCTGAGATTTGATCTTAGAACTCTTGTTAGACCAGGTGTTTTAGCATTAAACTACAGTATAGGTTTTTATTTTGAGCAGCAGTTCATGAAAATATGTGTAATTTTATTACCAGTAAAGTATAAGAATTTTTTTGTTACAATGAATGTATACCAATTTAAATTTTACCAATCTATTGTATAGATTATACAATTTCACACAGAAAAATGGATTTCACAATAAATTACATAGAAAACAGATACATTTCTGTGGTATTTCAGTTATATCAGAGGACAGAACACTTATGTGAGGTCACTGGGTGACTAATATAACTGACATTAATTATGAACTGCCTTATAGCCTTTTTCTGTTGAAAAACAGATTAAGTTTTCTTTATTTTTCAACCAAAATGTTATAAATACAAATTTATTTGAATAAAAAGTATTTTGAGTGTTTGTTGAATTTAAAAAGAGATTGATCCTCTTTATCTACAGATTTCAATGCTCAGTTTGTTTTTACCTTATTTGAGTTTGATATAGTTAGTGTACATTGCCCTGTTTCATAGACGGACCTAAATCGGTGACCGTAAAAGGCTTTTATTTTGCATTTGCTCTTCAATTTGAAGAGTTCTATGACATCATTGGTTGTTGTGCTCCCAAGTATGAAAATAGTGCTGTCAATAGATGTTGAATCTTTTTTAAATGTTGTTTGAATACATACATGCAGAGTATTTAAAATAACCTATTGAAAATAATGTTTAAATTCTTAGTACCAATTAAGTTTGTCCAATCTGATCAATAAACACATTTTGGATAAAACAAAAAAAAATGAAACTACTAGAAATTCAGCCTGTTGAAAGAAAAGTAATGTGTTTTACTGATAGCCCCCATATGACATCATTTCTTTTAAACAATCATGACTCATTTGAGTTTGATCAATAAACACATTTTGGTTTAAAAAAAGATGAATCTACTAGAAATGCAGCCTGTTGAAAGACAAGTTATGTGTTTTACTGATAGTCCACATATATATGACATCATTTCTTTAAAACAATGGACTCATTTGAGTTTGATCAATAAACACATTTTGGATAAAAAAAAAAGATAAATCTACTAGAAATTCAGCCTGTTGAAAGAAAAGTAATGTGTTTTATTGATAGCACACATATGACATCATTCCTTTAAAACAATGGACTCATTTGAGAAATTCAGCCTTTTGAAAGAAAGGTTATGTGTTTTACTGATAGTCCACAAATAACATAATTTCTTTAAAACAATAGACTAATTTGAAGGCATGAAAAAGTTTTCCTCTCTTCAGGTTGGAGGATATATGGCTTAAGACATTTACTATGTATACCCCAAAACCAGGGTGAACTGATTCTGGTCAAACTTTCATGATTTGACAAAGACTAGGTCATAGACATAAACTGTTAAACTGTACAATGTAAAAAAATAATGTAAATTGAAGGCAAATAATTTGAAATTGACTGTAGTTTTGTTTGTTTGCTACATTTACTGCAATAAATAGATAAACGTCTTAAAGTGAATACAACTAGACAGTCGAAGATATGATAGTTTAGCTATTTTCTTGAGTGGAGTCAACATTTGACAAGACGGCTTCGGCTTCAAATGACAGCTACAGACAAAAACGATACACACCATGTGACGTCACGCGATGTGACGAAAGCATCGTGGAACGTTCCCAACAGATACTAAACAAATAATTTAGAAATGAAGTTATATTTTTAAGCAAATTATTGATATAATAAATAGCTTACCTTGAAATGTATTGCCGATACAGAAACAGAATTGTTCGTCCTTTTCAGTTAAAATAATATCCGAGGCCAGTGTTACGAGTGTAACGAACGATAACTTCCGTTGAAATATTTACAATCATTTTCAAGTGTTTATTGCTTCTCTATATTGCAAAGATATAAAATCCATGAAATAATGATGACAGGTACAAAAGAATAGTCGGCTTACCCTTCATAAAGTCCTTACAGTGAATGAAATCCATTTGTGACGAGTCAACCTATCTTTTCCTACCATTCCTATCGTTTTCCTTTTGTTATTTATTTATTACTTGTCTTACAATGACGTTACTTTTCGTTGCAATGACGTCACATTTGGATGTGTTTACTTCCGGTTGAGAAAATATTATTTTAAAAATAGAAAACGAGTGCAATTACACGCAAATTATCACATATCAGATTCCTTGTTTTCATTCCTTTATCGAGAAGGAATTTAATTTAATTTTTCTCTCTAGTTTTAAGTATTTTTTGATTTGTCAAAACATACGAATATCGTGTTTGTGGGTTTTACCGGTTACGAAATGAATAGGTTACGATAATTTGTCCGTCCAGTAAGAACGGAAGCAAAATGGCCGAAAAAAAGTGCTATGAGGTTGAGATTTGATATGTGAAAAACAGTAAGATTGTACTGAATTCTCGTTGTTTTGATCTCGTATGATGTGTTCGTACGTGTAACCTATAGGCGTGCTTCGCTCGAGCCTCTGGCTCGAGCTTTCACACGTATTAACAAGTACCCCTGGAATACTTTTGATCGGTGGTGTAGTCTGATCTGGGTCAGAACTGTTCGCAAACTTTTCGCGAAGTAGTACTAGTTCCACGCGTTCAAAAAGCTACTGATGAACAGTTTACATTCTGATCAGAGAACGTCGAAACGTCCATAATTGAGCAGTCCCGTGAGAAAACCAACATTATGGCCTCTACGTAATGCATCGATCCAGATCAGCCTGCTCAGTCCGCGCAGACTGGAGGCGAAAAGTGTCTATCCGGGTATGCCTGCGCGGCATGCTTAGGCTGATCCGGGTAGATACTTTACACAGAGTCCACAATGGTTTTATCGCGGGACGGCTCAATTATGTTCTTTCATGTTTTCAAGCGTCGTCTACTCCAGGTTTGTCGTATGTGGGAAACATTAAATGGAACGTTGTATCAAAATCGAAGAATAACAAACACTTTTGGATGTTTTAAACGAGATCATGTATTTAGCCTACAATCTGAGACACAAATTGATTGACACTGGACTCAAACACTGTCACGGGATCTCGAAAGAAGTCCAAGAATGAACTTTCAACGGGATGTCCGTGGTACGGAATTCGAACCTCACAGTGTGTACTACAGAAATTATCCCAGGTTAGCATGTACGCAATTCGTGATGTGCCATTGCCCGATTTTAACGGATGAAGCACATGGTCGACCCAGAAATTGGGATGCGCATCGAGGCCATAGTTCTGAATACCGATCTCGGTCAGTGCAGCGATCTTGTGCCTGTCCATTGCCAAATCTGTAACTACCTTTACAGCACTCTGGAAGGTTTGTAAACTCGGTCGGAAAGGGTACTGATAATATAAATCAAGTCCGAGTATGTCGACATAAGCGTCCCCCGGATAGAACTTGAGGTAGTCCGCCCTGTTGTGGATTGTATTGGGTGAGAAGGCGTACAGGACATTGTGGACGTATTTAACATCTCTCATGTAATGGACAACGTATTGGTACAGGTGCTGGTACTCCGCTGGAGTGTTATGCTGTTTCTTGTTGGTGCCCCACCAAAACCAATCCCCGTTCATCTCGTGAAAAGGTCGGAAGATTACCGACGCCTGGTTCCCGTTTGAGTATTGAAGTCCTTTAAACCAATCCGCTGCAATGTCTAATGATGAACTGAAAAAAAAATGTTAATGCAATTTATAATTAAGCATGAGATATAACGATTAGTGTTAAAAAACAATAGAAACAATAGTTTCCCTGTTTAATAAATACCCTATCTATATCACCTTTTGAAGTATGTTCAATTGTGTTCTGTTGAATGCAGTTCAACTGGAAACTATAAATGAGCCTTTTGCCTAACAAATAGGGACCGTGTTGATTGTCCGTGAAGGGATTTACACGTAATTAAATTAACTAAAATCTAACTTATTTTGGAGGACAATAAAAGTGTAAGCGTGTTTTACTTGAATTGAAGACTCGTGTCGCCACCTGGAAGCAGTCTCTGTATCTGGTGTGTTGTATTAATTCCCGTATGATCCATCTTGACGTAGAACGATGTATTAGTTATTGGGTTAAACATGTGCCAGCTCACAGACACTACTTGCTTGCGGTCTACCGATCTTTGGATTAGGTAAGCAAGCGTCTTTAAACTGTACGGGTTTAACTTTCCGATATCAAATTCGACGAAGGCGGGATATTCCCCAGTGATGGATTTCATATCGCACAGTTCATCCGGGGAATGGTGCGTTGCTTGAGAGTTCTGAAATAATTAACATAACTATTTTGACGGTGGTGCATATTGGTAACATAGAAACTTCCGAAATTCGTTCGACAAGTCAGGCAATCTGACTAAAGTACACGATCTTGCTAAATCTATGCGTAGCGTTAATAGGAGATGATTTTAATGAGATTGACAAGTTGTTTTTTTCGGTAAAATAAAATAAATATGGCATAAATATCACATTCCTGTGAGGGCGCTATTAAAAATTGAAACCTTCGAAAAGTAATGTTGAGCTCGGTCTAAGGTGGACCATTTTTAATAGCGCCCTCACAGGAATGTGATATTTATATAACGGTACCGAATGCTTGACAGCATTATGTTTTGAAACAAGAATATACTTTAGGAAGTAACATGCTTTCAGGACAAAAGGTGTTTCATAACTTAGTATTGACTGACCCTTTCACATATGTATGGCGCTATGTTAAACATACACAGTTTATATGTATTTGAATCGATTCATCCAGTATCATCTGCATTAAAACCTCTCGACATAATTCATGAGCCCTATCATACGAAAACCGACATTCGGGACATATTTGACCAGGGAAATCGCACACTATTCAGGTATCATGCTCGCGATTTAATTGTACTGGCACCATCGAGGTTGTCGCCGAACACCAATCACCAAGCACCACCGATACAGTATGTAATTTGATAGGTACTGGGATTAATTTCAAAACATCCGAATATCATTATAGTCTCTGATAAGGCTGTAGATAAATAGAATGATCTAGTCTTCATTTGACTCGAGTAGCCAGTTGCCTAGAATTACTGGCGTGTGGGTAATAGTGTGGAGAAAGTTAAGAGACACACCGAAATGTGAAAAGGCCGCCGAATTTCCTAGAATAGAAGCATCCGTGTTCTAATTCGGGCGACTCCGTTTTTAATGTTATAAGATTTTTTAAATATTCTGATAACTAAAAGAACAAGCATACTGCGACGATGGTTCTCTCTTGTCTCTACTCTCACGACACCGCACGAATAATGAAACAAGCTATCGAGTTGTCGCGAGAACAGCGGCAAATTCACTTGAATATTTCTTCTCCTCGTGTAAAAGTACGGGAAACGGAAGTTGTAATGGCTATGTGAAGTGCACTCTGGTTGGTCGATATTTGGTCGTGTCCGGATTTTTAGCCAATCAGCGATCAGGTAATAGGAAAACATTTCTTTTTGTGTCGATATATTTAGTTTTGACGTGTCTGTGTTTTCCGCGGAAATGGTACCCCTTGCGGCAACTCAAATATTAAGAAAACGAAGAGACGGATCAAACATCGGGACGATCATTCGATGTAGCAACTGATGGGCTACACAACGCACACCGAGTGGTTTCTAAATTCGAAAAACTGTGGGAGGAGATAGTTTTCGCCCGTTTCCATAGCAACGGTGGTTTCTATGGCGACCATACTACAAAAAGAACAACTAGAGCCTAAACCATTCATCCCTACCAAGTTTGGTCGAAATCCGTTGAATAGTTTTGGCGCTACGCTTGCCACAAACAAACAAACAAACGGACAGAAACGAAGACCGACTTTAAGGGTCTCTAGAAGAGAGAACCAAAAAACAGTTTTCAGGTGAGAGTGTTGTCCTATGAACTCTTTCAGCGCCAAAGGCAATATTGAGGTTTTTGCAAACAATGCAGATTCAGGTGAGTCAGCTCGTAACGAGCTGTCTCACCTGAAATCAGTATTGTTTGACTTTTATTCATCAAAATAGTCCAAAACCTTTAAAACATTAGAAATGGAAACGACCGATTTTGATCATGGAAGGGTCTACTTTATACAATTTGGCGCCGAAAGAGTTAAACATGATTTAATGCACCATGCGTTTATCGAGAAGTCGGTCTTCTTGATTGCTGGGCATCAATATTAATTCTTTCATCGTCGAATTTCCTAAAGAAGATACTTCCATGTTCTAAATCGGTCGAGTCCGTTTTTTATGTAATAAGATTTTGGTTATTTTGATAACAAAAAGGCAAACACTACTGATTTATGTCAAAGGTGCTGAACTCGAGACTGCGAAGTAAGTTATAAATAGTTCAAAAATATTTTGGCAGTAAATGTTCAAAAACATTAAATTGAAAGTCAGGAAAATGTACACAATTTGGCTTACTGGGTATGTTTACCCATTAAAAATGAAGCATACACGATCAATATTTAGATGTTTATTGTACTGGAAAGTTAAATTATTACTTTAATTTATCCCAGAATTATGATTCTAATATTTCAGGACAACTTTTGAACAGTTTTAAAACTTTGACTATACTACATGTATCTATAATCTGGAGTTCAGCATCTTTAAAAACAAACAAATCTTGCATACAGTAAACGTCCATCCACGTGTGCCATTATGTTGGAGACCAAGACTATACGGGGTGTGTCCATTGTACGCGCCATTACGTGTAGCTCCATGTTGACCGAACATTATTTTGTTGGAATCATGAGTGAAATTGGACAACACGTTGTACAGCTGTCTAGTATTATTGGTCACGTGGTTATCTATAGGACTTGCGCAGGTGTCGCTGAGCGTCAACATGAAAACAACGGCTTTGACAGCGATGGCGAATCTGATGAAACAAACAAGCGAATCAGTACAATGACGTCTTGGTTCAGTGTCGATCTACAGTGTTACTACCGAACGTTGGTTAGTGGTCATATGTTCTACAAAAAAGGTGTTCTGGATTTACTAGGTACTAACCACAACTTCTTTCTTGGAATTATACTCGTGTATCTACTGGTAATGAATAAGCATTACGCATTAAGCGCTCCTGCAAATACCATAAGATAAACTCTTTCTCATACATCACACGTGACAGCTGTTGCAGACGAATTTGAAAATATACATACAGAATTATGAAAATATGTTTACTGAATGAAAGTATGATTATTGAATGAAAGTATGATTATTGAATGAAAGTATGATTATTGAACTGAGTTTAAAACATTTTGACACATGGGGGAAAGCTCACCGAGCAATTACACCCTTTATATAATATTTTCAAAATTCGCAAAGCCAAATGGTGCAATTTCTCATAATTACTCCTTTTGCAACAACGTTTTCAAAAGTCGCCTGCTGTATGCACCTCACTCGCCTGGTATTTGAACAGGACATACTCTTGTCAGAACCCGAGGAGAGTAAGGATTTTTGCCGCACACAAAAAGTCCCACATACAGCTTATCTGCAATAGACGACTTTGAAAACATGTAGATCTTATTCTATATATACGTAGATATACATACATGTATAGAACATGTCTATAAACGAAGGTAGATTATTGAATAAATTTGAAAACAATGTATCATTATGAGCAATTTCTTTTTTTGCCACACTGTCCAATTTTGTCTGAAAAACATGCACACTTTACGTTTATATGTAGGAAACGGTTATAAGCCAGCTTTCTTGTAGCATAAATAATATTGAAATTAAGCTATTGCATCGAATAAATGTGTAAAATGAATATTCTAACCTGATAAACGCAAGCATTGTTAAAACTGCTGGAGCCCAGAGCGGAACTAGTGTACCAAGTGCCGTATAAACGAGCCGTCAGTACAAACTGTCATAAGGAGTTAAAAAAAAATCTTAATCCTTTCCCACGTAAATTTTAATATGGACGCATCTGAAGCAGACGACATTTAAAAACAGTGTTGCAAAAGGAGTAATTCGTCGTTTTGCCACACTATTTTCTAACCCACTTGGATACTAATATATACGTTCAGTTATTTTATAACCATATTATTGAATAAAAAAAATAAATCAAAGTGATTTACTGCGGATGTGTTGTATGTAGGAAGAGGTTAACCCTTTTCCACATACGACAATTCTACAGCAGACGACTTTGAATATATTTTATCAAAAAATAGAAAATCTCTATAATTGAATGGATTACCTATGATTAAAAGTGGAAAACATTGTGGCAAAGGGAGAAATTGCTCGTTTTGAGCAATTTCTTCTTTTGTCACTATGTTTTCAAAAAGCTGTCTGCTGCAGAGGCGTCAGAAAGCGCCGGTCTATATGAGGGAAAACGTTAATAAAGATAAGAATCGGACACATCGGTTCACTCAAGAAGGCGCGAACTGGGACGATACGGTATCATTTCACTGAACCAGGTCAATGGGAGCTCACATTCGAATTAGAAAGGCCGTGGCTTACTTACTGTACACGTTGAATACTTACATATTATCTTCAAACTCTTCGACAGTGCATGAAACAATGCATTGCGAACGTTGAAAGTCCTGATCACAATAGAAGACATAAACTCATCTGCGCTGAAAATATGTGTAAATGGTATGGTTCCGTGCGATGCGATTAATCTGGTTTCTAGAGAAATCGTATTACAAATGGAATTTGAGTTCGATGGGGTTTAAACTACGTTTGTTTGTTTGCATTTTTTGGTGCCTAACGTCACTTTCAACACGTTTTGCATGGATCTCACGGCGTTTCCTTGGTATGTTACCAGTACTTTTTGACCAACTATCCTAACACTCGCGAGTTATTCGTAATGATTACCCAACAATCCGAGCACCATAAACGGAAAGCCATTACTACCATTTTTTCTTTGAATGTCCACTGTATAACAATATGCGAGATATCTATTTTAAAGATTATTGGTTACAAAACAGTTCTCATAACTTATTTTACTCCCTTATGTCGTCTACAATAACGGATGAAGTTTTGTCAATTGCTAAATATTTACATCATGCAATGAATAAAAGAAAACAAGAGCTTAATGTCGTATAATCAGTAAATTATTTTGTCTTTAATGTTTAAATACTTCTGCACTTGTTATTTGTAAAACAATATATATTTGTCACTCTATTGTTAAATTGTATTTTTTGCATTTTGTATTTTGGGCCAGAGGCCTATATTACTTGAATAAATAAATATATATAGTTAAGACATTAAAAATTACGTAAACATCACTGTGCAAAAGTCAAACGATTCCTCTCTCGATAATAAATATTCAGTGACATGCTAAAAGTATTGAAACTGCATCACCTTGCGACTATTTCATCAAGACCATTCATTAATTAACTCTTTTCACATTCAGACGCATTTTGACGCCACTGTAGTACCCGAATTTCGCATTGATGAGCAATATCTCCTTTCGTCACAAATGTCTTCACCTCTGTTAAATACTTTTGTTTTCATTTACAGTGGGTTGCCATAGTCTTGCCGGAAAAGTCGTTTGTGTCATTTAGTTCATGATTGGAAGACGAATGGCGTTTGTCACAGTGACCTTTGTCAACCATCGACAAGGAAACTCCTGGATCGACAACTCTCATCCTTGGTCCAGGGACAAAACATGTTCAATGACTTAATGTCGTTTGATGCATGTATGCTGTATGCGCGGACAAGGTTTAAGCCGATTCTACAACTTCAGCTGAAATTAAAACAATCAAACGAAAGAATCACAAAGCAATGTCTATCTTTTAACCTTGAATGTTATCATACTTTTGAATACTGAAAATATTATATATTTGGTATCCAAAGATTCCATTTGACCGACATAGACAGACGTATCTTGTATTAATCTTTTGATTTTTTTAACTAATAGTTGATCTGGGTTTGTCCTGAGTTGTTATAAAAGCGCCTGCCCTGCGACGGAATTGGTTGTTAACGAGCAACTTCTTCTTTCTTAACATAGTTTTGAATACTGAACATATTATATATTTGGTATCCAAAGAGTCCGTTTGAACGACATGAACAGACGTATCTTGTATGTGTCTTTTGATTTTCGAAACAATTGTTGATCTGGTTTTGTCCTGAGTTTTTTTAAAAGCGCCGGCGACGGTCTTGATACTGTTAATGAGCAACTTTCCCTTTCCTTACAATGTTTTCAACTCGAAACCCTAGTAATAATACTTTATCTATGCTTCCTCAAGCAGCACTTAATAACATATTAAACAACTATGACCGAGCGACTGCTTAACATATGTAATAAAGGAACAAGACTATGTTTATTGCACATATGCACTAATTTAAGTAAAATCCCAAAAGACAGCATATCTGTCATAAATAATAGACGTATTACATATCTATGGTGAAACATAAAACTTATATAGACATTTGCCGTGCCATATGAAAAACTTTGATCACTATCGATACATAACTAACTCGTTTGTATATTTTGAACGAAATCATGTTTTTAGCCTACAATCTGAGACACAAATTGATTGACACTGGACTCAAACACTGTCACGGGGTCTCGAAAGAAGTCCAAGAATGAACTTTCAGCGGGATGTCCGTGGTACGGAATTCGAACCTCACAGTGTGTACTGCAGAAATTATCCCAGGTTAGCATGTACGCAATTCGTGATGTGCCTTTGCCCGATTTTAAGGGATTTAGTATATGGTCGACCCAGAAATTTGGATGTGCATCGAGGCCATATTTCTGAATACCGACCTCAGTAAGTGCAGCGATCTTGTACCTGTCCATTGCCAAATCTGTAACCACCATTACGGCATCCTGGAAGGTTTGTAAACTCGGTTGGAACGGGTGTTGATAATAGAAATCAAGTCCGAGTATGTCGACATAAGCGTCTCCCGGATAAAACTTGAGGTAGTCTGCCCTGTTGGAGGGTTTACTGGGCGAGAAAGCGTACAGGACATTGTGGACGTGTTTAACATCTCTCATGTAATGGACAACATATTGATACAGGTGCTTGTAGTCCGTTGGAGTGTTCTGCTGTTTCTTGTTGGTGCCCCACCAAAACGAATTATAGGCCATCTCGTGAAATGGTCGGAAGATTACTGCCGCCTGGTTCCCGTTTGAATAGTGAAGTCCTTTAAACCAATCCGATGCAATTGTTAAGGATGCACTGAAACATATGAAGGTTGTTTTTTATTCAACTATTAGTGTTGACTTATAATTACTTCCTGTCCAGTTAATATCCTTTATGTGTATAAAACAACAAATAAAACCCCACGTTCACAGATCGCATGCTGGTCATGTTCTGTAATTCTGACTAATATTGTTTATAAAACTTGCGCGACACAACAGTTTGTGAAGGACGTTATGACGAACAGATATGGTCAAATCTATATGCCCCTCCCGCCTTTTCAAAGTGGGGGCAAACAGGTGTTTTATTTCATGCTAAACGATGAGATATTGAGTTCTATCAGTGAGATATAATCCATATCACCGTGAGTGATATAGGTATGACGTCATTTTACTAGTTTCCGGTCATGTTATACTACACACGTTATATATATATACACAGAAATACGTAATAGGTATATTATAAGATCGGATACAAGCATTGTCATGTGATAAAAACCTTATCTTATCTATACCCATGTATAATTCCGTATTCCGTAAATTTAACAAATCGGACTTATTGTCATTGTCTGACATTGTGTAGTAAACAAATACATTCACACAGATTCGTTCGCTTGTGAACAGGTACGAAGACACCAAAATAGCATTTCATCATCTATTATCATAAAATAAAAAGAAAATGTGTTTGTTTTGAGTGGATATGGAATATATTTCAACTCGAAGTGGAACAATTTTAACATTTTCAATTATATCACTTCTCGATGAGACATATTCCATATCCATTCAAAACAAACAAACATCCTCTGTATACTGCTCGTCAATGTTCAGTGATTGGCTTTCTTGTAACGCTGTCAAGATACACTGTATGACTGTTACTGCCTGATTCAAAAGCTGTAGACAAAAAAATAATTCTTAGATTTGAGATCGTGTTTTGTTTAAGTCGCGCCCATCGTCATGCATCAAACCAACAACAAACCGCTAAAAACTACCCGTTTTTCATGCATCGCATGGGTTTTGTTTGTGATGCAATCAAGTTTAAAGGCAGAACTTATCGATTTTTTTGATTGGCTAAAATACTACATCTAATTTGCATATAGGTTTTATAAATGCTAGAATAATTAGTAAGTGTGTATTACTTGAATTGTAGGCTCGTGTCCCCACCAGGGAGCAATCGCCGTATCTGGTGTGTTGTATTAATTCCCGTATGATCCAATCGGACGTAGAACGATGCATTGGTAATTGGGTTAGGCATGTGCCAGCTCACTGATACCACTTGATTGCGGTCCACCGCTCGTTGTATGAGATATGCAGTCGTTTTTAAAGTGGACGGGTTAAAATCCTTGAGATCAAATTCGACGAAGGCGGGATATTCCCCGGTGATAGATTTCATATCACATAATTCATCCGCGGAGTTTTGTGTTGCTTGAGTGTTCTGAAATGAAATGATTATCATATAATCGTTTCCAAGTTAGCGAATTGATAACACTTTATATTATGTAAAACCGACTGAAATAAATGCATACTCGTCCCAGTCGAGCCAGTGGTGCAGTGGTAGAGCGTCGGCCTTTCGCACCAAAGGTCTCGAGTTTGAATTCCGTGTTTGGCGAGTTCTGCCTTTCGGATTTGTGCGCACAGACATCGAACGTGATTAATATAATCTGAAAGCTTGTTTCGCAGTCGATGTTAAATAAACTAAAACTACTCGCCCCGGAAGCCTAGCGGTTAAGGCTAGCCATTTCAGGAGCCTGACTATAATAAGCATACTTTTTTATTTGTGTACTTTTATATATTGATTAGAGTTCTTGCCTGTGGGAAGCCATACTGATCTAGTTTTCTTCGGTATGCGTGTACTTCTGTAGGCTTTGATTTTGATTTAGGGTCTTTAGCACTATCCTAGCATACGCGAATAAAGGCTACACGTGAGTGTCATGTTACATGAGACTTCAATCCACATTTGCCAACAATAAAGGACACAATTAATCTACACAAATTGGTGATACCAGTTGAAGATTTTCAGAAGGATAATGATTGAGTTCACTTACAGTAAATGTCCATCCACGTGTGCCATTATGTTGAGTGCCAAGACTATATGGGGTGTGTCCATTGTAGGCGCCATGTAAAGTCGCTCCGTGTTGACCGAACATTATTTTGTTGGAATCATGAGTGAAATTGAACAACACGTTGTACAGCTGTTTAGTATTACTGGTCAGATCTTGCGCAGGTGTCGCTGAGCGCCAAGATGAAAACAACAGCGATTGCGAATCTGATGAAACAAACAAACAAAACGTAAACAAAACAAAAACCGCTGAATTTAAAATGAGTATTGTTTACGTGTTTATTTGAGACTCGTCTCACCAAAACCTACCCTCAAAAGTTGTGATAGATAATTTCGATTAAATTGAATACATGTTTGCTTGAATGGTGTTTTACGCCGCTTTTAAATTTTGGTTAAGTTATATCACGGCGTTTCCTGAGTAAGTTACCAATACTACCGTACCATTTAACATGACACTAGCGAGTCAGTCGTAATGTTAATCCCATCATTCTGAGTGCAAAGGATGAACAGACCGAGGGCTTGCCGTGAAACGGTTGTAACTAAAAACCTATTTTGAAAACCCTGGTTTAGGGGCAATTTTGACCCCTTTGTAAACAATGCAAATTTATGTGCCATTGCTCAGAACGAGCAATGGCACCTAAATTTCCATTGTTTACTAAGAAAAATGATTCAACGCTTATAAAGACTTTATGGCGAGGTGATTAACCTTGGTAAAAAAAATACCAATTTTAGTTACAACCGTTCACGCCAACACCTCGAGACATTAATAACCATTTTAAAGTATCTGGTGTGACCCGACAGTGGATAGAATCCGCCACCGAGGCGAACGTTCTACCACTACACTATCGAGGCGAACGTTCTAACACTACACCATCGAGGCGAACGTTCTACCACTTCACCACCGAGGCGAACGTTCTAACACTACACCATCGAGGCGAACGTTCTACCACTACACCATCGAGGCGAACGTTCTACCACTGCACCACCGAGGCGAACGTTCTACCACTACACCACCGAGGCGAACGTTCTACCACTACGCCACCGAGGCGGACGTTCTACCACTACACAACCGAGGCGAACGTTCTATCACTACACCACCGAGGCGAACGTTCTATCACAACACCACCGAGGCGAACGTTCTACCACTACACACTCGAGGCGATATTGAATAGTTTTTTGTGAACTGATAATAGTACCTCAGAGGCTTCCAGCATGCCCGTGCTTCAACGTGTAGAATGCGAGAAGGGGAGAACTTGATCAGATTGTGTATAGGCAAATGCTCCCTTATCTGGATCATTGCTGGTCGGAAAGTTTCGAAGATCGATTTTCGTCAGACGTGGCCATATTTTGTAATATACAATCATGTCCGTACGGACGTCGATTAAGATTCCAGCGAACTGGTAAGTATACGTAGGCAACATAAGTTTGTATGCATCAAGAGGCTCTTGGTTCTTGGTTTATTGATGACCAATTATGTTAGGTTTTAAAGATCTTCTGGATTTGAAACTCAACCTCTTTCTTAGAGTTGAGTGCATGATTCTCATTGGTAATGAATACGCCTTCCGCAATAAGGACTTATTTATACACCAGAAGCCAAACCCTTTCCCACCATATTGCAGCTTGCGACTTACGAAAATATACAGGCAAAACTATGGGAAATATATTTTTAAATTAAAGTATCACTACTGAATAGAGTTAAAAACATTATGGCAACACTTAATATTCCTCATTAATAGCAATTCCACACATTTAAAAAGTCGTAGAGTGAAAATTATAAATTTCTCATAATGAGCAATAAAAATAAATTGCCTTGACATGTCCAGTCAACGTCAGCTGCAGATGTAATAAAATTCATTTCTGTATGAGGGAAAAACGGTTAAGTTACCCCCATTCGACTGGATGATGCACATGGCATCCATTTATCAGAACCTCTTGAAGGCCAAGTCAGGTCGATCTGGATTGTCACCACACACACTGTACTAGTGTTGAAAGCAAGATTTTTTGTAGCACAAAAACATATTGAAATAACTTGACAATCGAAACGAAAAATACAACATAAACACTTAATGCTAACCTGGCTAGTGAAAGCATTGCGAAGCGGTTGGTGTCTAGATTGGAACAGATTATGTCGTATGAATGTGCCCCTCGTTTCGCACTACCAAACGAACTTATATTTATTATCTTAACACTGATAATATTCCCACAGATCAGTACAACTACATGTATACGTGTTTGTAGTATGCTACTTTAATTTGAACCAAATCAAAAATTAGCGTACATTTCACTCCGAAAAGTCATGACAACTCGATATGAGTTGAATACGTACACAACCAGTTTACATAGCCTACACGTGACCGTTGCCAAAGCTCGTCTTCAGTGCACGTAAAAGTGCAATATAAACACGAAAGATCCGGAACAGATGGCGAGAAGTTATTTCGTTGGTAAAATATAAATATAAATGCGGCATGGTTTCGTGCGCCGCGAAATAGACTATTGATTTCAATAGGGTTACATTTATTTCATCAGTCCATACATGGTTCCCAGAACCACAACATTTACCTCCCCTGGCGGCCGTTTTAATAGGTTTAATATTAATTTGGGTGTAAAGCCATTTTCAACATTTTTCAACATTCCTTTAGTCATATTACGGCGGGCAGTTCACCTACCCATGCGTCTCCTGGTTTTTATCCCATCAGTACTCCACACAACAGTCTTTATCAAGTAACTGACTGCTTTCGAACACAGACTGCAAGCCCGTTGTTGGGAGACGATCGAATGTCGCCAGTCGCAGTAACTGTTGTCATACGTCGGAAAGACTGTTGATCGAGGTGGGGTTCGAACTCACAACCCTCGAATTGACAGCCCACGCCTTTAATGACTGAGCTACCGGACATGGGGAAAATGTCTTAAATGTTGAAATGAGAAAGATCAAATAAAATATCCTTGAACAACTACATGCGTCTGCAATATTCGACGGTCGGTGCCCGTATTCACCAACGCGTCGAAGTTCGATTTTCGAACTCAATCTAAATTATCGGACCAAGTTTAGTCCGTATTCACAAACCCGATTAAATTCAAAATCAAACTAAATATTACGACATTTACAAACGGGACTAAATTGAAACGGGTTTAAAACGACTAAATCTAAATATTTAGGAATCCAAAAAGCGGACTTGGGATTTAGATATTATTTTAGTCCAAAGTTAAAGGTTTGGTGAATACGGGCCCGGGTCTCTACGACCAATACGACCCATATCAGCCTGCGCTTCTAGGCAGTCTGACGAGAATCTGGTCTGTTCTTCATCTAGTCGTATACTCCTCAGGGGAAAATCAATTACTATGTTCAATTGAAAAGAATCTAAAATTGAAACGTAAGTTATTGGGTTAAATTAAACTGGGTTTGTATAGGTGTGATATAGCCACCCTGACACTGGCACGAATTTTGTCCCCGCAATGCCACGCAATGCGTCGTGCCAATGATTAAAGTCTTCGTGAACGCGCGTGAGCAGTGTGTGAAGGGTACGGGGTGCGTGCCATGTCGTAAAGAGAATTTAGAAATTTTCAAAAATTCGGCACGCATCAATTTTCGTACCATGTGCGTGCCACTTCAGTGAACCATGCGTGAACACTGCGCGAACTCGGCTCGAACACTGACGACGGTGCATGTCAATGCGCGAACTCGGCGCGAACACTGCCGACGGTGCGTGTCAATGCGTGAACACTGCGCTAACTCGGTGAGAACACTGCCGACGGTGCGTGTCAATGAGTGTCAATGCGTGCAATCGTCCACAGCGGGTCGAGGAATGAATTTAGGTTGTCGTCATTTGGGTTTATTTAACCTCGCCTTTCGGCATAAAAAAAGTTAGGTTTGAAAATACACGCTATATATATAGCGTGCCGCCAAGCGTGACCAAAACTTCACCGACGACTTCAGGCATGCACGAAGTCGTTGGAGCAGTGCATTGCGATGCGGAAATACAGCGGGAACTATGCGTGTCGTGCGTGACACTGCGGGACAATGCGGTACGGTTGACGTGAACAATGTGCGAAAATACTTAACCTATGCGTAAACAAGTAGTGCCATTGCGTGTCAATGTGTGCCAATACGGCCCATTTTTTGCCGCGCATTGCGTAGACAGTGCGTAACTTATGCCTGTACAGTGCGCGAACAGGCCGCAAACACAGCTTCACGCTCCGCTGCGTAGCACCGAAATGGCACGCCTTGCCACGATGCATTGCGTGACATTGCGGGGACAAAATTCGTGCCAGTGTCAGGGTGGCTATTCACATTTCATTAGAAGGCGATCGTGTACATGTAGGACTACTTTGATCTATATCTTTGGATCTCCTTTCTAAGTTTTGGCAATTTCTTGTTGATAAATTAATTAAGTAAACTATGTTCAATTTAGACGACCTTCCATACATACAATTTAAGTATAAAACCAGGGACGTAGATAATGTCCTGGTAAAACGACTAATACTGGTAGTCACGACTGCATCTCTATCTTGCATTAAAAAACACCTTATAAATCCCAATATATTTTTCTATTAAATATTTTTAAATATTTTATTTTAACAGTAAAATAACTGAAGAAAAAATGAGAACAGTTTTAAACCAAACTGCCCTGTAAGAAACCAAAAAACGTTTCAGGTTTCAGTACTGTTTGTACCTTGATTTCTTCATTATTTGCCAATAAAATATCTAATCCGTGTTTTAGGCTTATCCAATTTTTACTTCCGGTACATGTCGAATAAGCAGAAAATCGAGTTATTTATTTTGTTCTTGTTTTGTTAACAACACACAAATAAAAGCAATGCCAGACCATTTGGGCTCTGATCAGCGGAAAACCAAGGAAGATAAGGGAGAGGATAAGCCTATACAAGGTATATTAATGCGATATCTGTCGTTTTCAAATGTCGCAAAAAATGAACACAATGATTTATACGTGGGTGGGGTACCCGGCTGCATTGACAACACAATGCTATATCTACGGGTCTCCTCAGTTCGTGAAGAGAAGCATTAACATAAACTACATTGTCTCGAGTACTTAATGAATCTTTAGACGTCAGCGAATAATAACACACTTCTCAATATTGACTATTAATTCTAATAATTGGTACAGTACAAAAGAATGAAAATAATAACGTCGGGAACTAAGGTACTCTAACTCTGGTAGATCACGAAGTTGGAATGCTATGTTATTTCTGCCTTAGTCAACCTCTAAGAACAATGTTCGCATGTTTTATCAGGTCCTGCTCTGGGTTGAATTTTTCTTTCGCCACCACTTTCGCCACTTTTAAATTTTAGGAGCCACTTTTAATTTTTAGGAGCCATTCATTTCTGCCAATCTCATCAATGGGTCCAATAATTGTTTGTACTCGCCCATAATTAAATAGATTTTTCCCAATTAAAAATGACAAACTTACATTGTCATTAAATTATGAAAGGCCTACGTTGATCATCGAAACTTGCTTCAAAAAGCGTGTTGATATATTTAATGCATCTATAATTGCCAATTATTGCCAATTATCATATGTACAGCCTTTAATGTATCAATATCGCTCAAGAGTTGTTGGTCAGTCGGATTAAAAGGCTGAATTAACACTTCACAACAATAACACAAGTGTGAAATACACAAGCTGTCAAAATGATAAAAACGGGTGTCGTAAAAATGTTGTAAAGTAGTCACTGGTTCCCGACATTTAATCAAATGGCAGTGCATTATCTTAGATTAACGGAAACAGTCACTGTATGTCGTAAATTGATATCCAAAACGGGTAAATGTTGATGATAAAAACCTTTCGCCACTTACATTCGCCACTAATGAAATAACTTCGCCACTTTAAAATAATCTTCGCATTTGGCGAATGACAGCGCAGGCCCTGTTTTATAATAATGTGGATCCGCCCACATTGCTTTACTTGCGTCTTTCTTGTCCACACACACATTTTTATCGAATTCTGTTTCTGCCATTGATATAATTGACTTGTCGACAATGTCTTAGTAGACATTATAAAATCTTTAAACCTGTCTTAAGGCTAGTTTTTCATTTATTTCCTACTTTGATCAACCAGTTATTGCATGAAAATTTGAAAGTCTGAAAGCATTTTCACCAAGACTGTCTTAGCAACGTGACATCTCGACCATACCTCTAATTTTGCTTTGTCTCGCATATGAGCCCATATTTTCATCCAATCTTTACGAAAAATCATCAAAACATGCATGTCATTCAATCTTATCCCAGTCAGGCTTGCAACTGGGTCATGTTGCGTTCAAAATAAGGTCAGTCACTAGTAGGCCTAGTCACTAGGTCAAATTTTAGAAAAATATTTTGAGCATACTAGTTTTATAGTTTCTGGTAAACAAAGTTGGTCAACAAATTAACTTGTTTAATATGTATTTAAGAAATAAAAGAAAAATTTGTTATACATGTAATCAGTAGTTTTTTTATTTTGCTTTTTCAGCTCTAGATGAGGGGGACATTGCTCTTTTGAAAACCTATGTGAGTATAATCTTTGTACATTAGGTCTTCCAAAGGAAGGAAAGTCAGTAAATGGTCTATATAAAGTGTTTATGCGAGTATGTCATGAGTATACTTACACACCCAAACCTCTTTAATATGGACACTTTGGTTAACATAGAAATAAGTCTGGAATGCGAATCTTCCGGATTAACGATTTTTGATACAAATTTTACAGAGGCAAAATTGTCATCTTAGCCTGAAAATAGGAGTCAAAGGATCGAACACAATATTTCCACATATATCGTGCGGATACATAATTATAATTGAGGTGTCTTTAGCTAAATTCATTCAAAATAGTTTTGCAAACTGTCAGTGTGATTTCATCTTTTCAAGTTTTATTTACCTCTAGATTGCACAGTTTGTCGTAAGCAAAGCTTATAAATCATGAGATATACAACAACTGGATGACCCATATGTAAAAATGTTAAAATTTAAAAAATGTACAAAATATGGAACAGCTTATTATTTTTGTCTGATCTGCACTTGTCTCTAGGTCAAAATGTTGAAATTTTAATCTCAAAATCAGTTTAGATAATTTTGACAGTTAACACTTGATTGGCTGCTATTTTATGACTGCTAATCAAAGTTAACAATGACACACACTAGCTGATTATGGGACAGCCCTATTACATTTTATACAGAACACAGCTTTTAACATCTATTAGATCAAACAGACATTAATAGAAAACAATGACATGTGACAAGATTTACGCATTTAGTCTAATCCAAACTAATTGAGAGAATAATAGACATATACATGTAAATAACTGTTTGGACTTCCGGACTAATGAAACACATCTTATGTGTAAATGGTCGCTCCGTTCCTGATATTTTTTGTCCTGATCCGGAACAAGAATTTCTGTATTAACGGAGAATAATTAAGCATAAACAAATCTGTTCCTTGAATTTTATGTCCGGATTGCGAATTTTTCGGATAAACGGCTCCCGGTTAAACGAGGTTTGACTGTACATGTAAATAATTTATATTTATATAAAAGATACTTGGAATAGATTCGTTTAAATGCACCAGCAATAAAGCCAAGTGTGAGATTAAGAGAAAGAAGATTTTATTCTGCTTAAAATACCTTTTCCCTGACAAAGCCGACTTAATAGGCTACTGAAGAAGAACTTTTTCTTCGTATGTTACTGCACATAACTCTTTGAGGCATTGTCGTTATTATGCTATTTCTTGTTTTTTAATTTTATAATCATAAATTATAAGACTTTAGTGACAACTTTAAAAACCTGTGACTGATTTATTTTGTCTTATAAATGGAAGAGGTAGTGATACTGGCTCTGTGGAGCCTCTTGTTTCATTTGGCAATAGTGAAAAATATCATAAATCTTCTTGTCTAAAACAACGGATTGGATTTCAAATTCAAATCTTATTTGGCAGAATTGTTATTCGGGTGACACTCCACAAATAAAAATTTGTTCATGTTGTATTGATTGGGGTAAAAAGTTAAAAACATATATCCACCAGAAGGAACCCAAACTTATAAATTCTGCTCTGAAACCTCTAATCTGGTATGAGCTGTCCCATGAGAAAACTATTATTGTTTATCTGCGTAAAGTAACAATCTGGATCAGCTTAAGCATGCCACACAGGCTTACCAGGATAGACACTTTTCGTCTCCTTTTGATTTTCTGTTTCAGGAATCATTACTCAATAGTCTTATACCTTCATCCCCCTGAGACGGAATGTGTCAGCCCAGATCAGTCTGCCTGAACTGTGCAGATTTGTTATATGTGGGAATTGGGTTTTTACATTCCAGAAGAGATATTGCACCTGTCTGTATGTCAGATCATTTAATAGACAAACTTTCAACATTTTTCTTGCTTCTCTTCTATTAAAACAGGGAGTTGGCCAGTACAGTCGATCCATCAAACAAGTGGAAGAAGATATACAAAACTGCCTCAAGAAGGTCAATGAGTTAGCAGGTAATGAATGAACATATGCTCATTATATTTAAGCAGCAAGTCACTATGTACATTTTTGGCCGGATTGCTCTAGCAATTCCGGTCTATAGATTGGCGATGTCCGTCTGTCTGTCCGTCAACATTTCGGTTAAAGTTTCAGGTTTAGGCAAAATCTCAGCACTGGAAAGGGTTACAAACTTGAAACTTTGCCCTAAGGTAACCAGTAACAAGTTCTATTGATTTATATGGTTACTTTGACCTTGACCTTGGTTTGTCGATTTTCAAGGTCAAATTGCCGACAATCCGGCCTTACCGTCTTCAGCTGTTTCTTGTTTAATATACATTAAGAAATTTCCACTCTTTCCCACAAATGCCATTCTGCAGCAAACAATTTTGAAAACATCAAGCCAAAACTAAAAAAAAGCCTCTTTTAATGAACGTATACTGACTGAATAGAGTTGAAAACTGTTTGACAAAAGGAGATATTGCTACAATGTTTTCAGAAGTGCCAAAAGCAATTTGCAATTTGGAAAGGGGTAGAATTAACCTTTTAATCTGTGTCAAGGGAAAATGGTGGTTGTGTTTGATGACATTACATTAAGCAGCCCAGGATTGCAACCAGAGGTGCTGCGATTCTGGTTTTATGTCAAATGTTCATCAGTGAATAAATGTGACCCTTCAAATTGTAGGACATTTAAGGCTCTAGTCAGATTGCATGCATGCATGCATTCACAGACTTTCCAAAGCATTCCCTGTTTGGAGGGTTTGCATATTGCAGAGCTCTAAATAAGGGGCGTTTTGCATGTTCTAAAATCCTTATTTGATCCTATTTGATTATTTGCTGTGGGTACTCAAAAGAATCGTCTGAGTACCCACAACATAGGATTTGCTTGGATAATAAGAGAGATATTGTGGGGAAAACAGCTGTTAACCCCTCTGATAACTTCATATGGTCTGTATCTAGGGAAAACAGGTCTATGGAAACCAAGCAATATCAGATATCTGGACATCTGATATTGCATGGTTTCCATAGACCTGTTTTCCCTAGATACAGACCATATAACTCAGAAGTCCTGCTAAGGAGAAGTAAACAAGTTTTTATCCCTAATTCCTTTTTATTGTCCATCCCTTATAGATCAGTTATTAACCCTTTCCCTCATACGACGATTCTGCAGCAGACGACTTTGAACGTATTTTGTCAAAAAATATAAAATCTCCATAATTGAATGACAAAAAGTGGAAAACATTGTGGCAAAAGGAGAAATTTCTTTTTTTGTCACTATGTTTTCAAAAAGCCGTCTGCTGCAGAGGCGTCAGAAAGCGTCTATATGAGGGAAAGGGTTAATGGCAAACAACAGATAACTATCAATCCAGGGTGTGAGTTTGTGGACCCAGCTCGGCCATTCATTCTTTCTGATGGTTGACAAAAGTCAACTTGCGTCATCATTCATCTTCTACCAATGCCTTATGGTCTAATAAATCTTATGTGTGAAGGTAGCTAGTTGTCTGGGAATAGTGCTGTCTATAAAAGTATTTGTGCAAGAAAGTCTGGCAGCGCTCATCAGGTGCACTGGCCACTGTGATATAACTGAAATACCATTGAACATGGCGTGAAGTTCAAATAAATTCAGATTTTCCTATTACTCTATCAAAACTATATTGTGGTCACCCTTGGTCAGATGATTCCTGTGAGTATAAGAAAAGCTTTTTATCTAGAGTCCTGCATGTTTTAATTTGTTTAGTTTAGTTTAACCTATTTATTTTACATCAATTGCGAAACAAGCTTTAAGCTTATATTAATTATGCTCAAAGTCCTCTTCCTGGAGACTTAACCAGTACTCACACCATTCTTGTGGAAAAGTCTCAAAGGCAGGACCTGCTTATAACAGGATTCCAACCCCGGACCTTTGATAACATATGTTGACAATCTTCCACTGCCTTTCACTGCACATTGTTTGATTCTAAAGTTTAATTTTAACAGGTATCAAGGAGTCTGATACAGGATTGGGACCTCCAGCACTATGGGATCTTGCAGCAGATAAACAGACATTACAAAGTGAGTTGAATTTATCAATAAAGTCTTTAACCCTTTCTCACATACAGCTTATCTGCAGCAGGCGGTTTGGGAAACATTCGGGCAGAAATATGGAATATCTGTATATATGAAAGTATAATAATTGAATAGAGTTGAAAACATTGTGGTAAAAGGAATTTCTCCCTTTGCCACAATGTTTTCATAGTTGTTTGCTGCAGATGTGTAAGAGAGCATCTATATTTGTGATTGGGTTAACCCCTAACCAACTTTCAGGTAATGGGCAAATTGAAAAATTGCTCGATAATGATCTCAGTTTGCCACAATGTTTTCAGCTCTATTTAAAAATTTAGTTAAGATCTGCCTGCACATCCATGCTAAATGCTAAATGATCCAAATGGATACTGTTTTTATGAAGTGGCTTGACACCTCTTCTTTGACTTTATTGACCAACAGTGATCATTCTGTGAGAATTTGCAGATTTATCTTGATCTACATTGGTTTTCCCAATATTACTTATAAAAACTAATAGTGATATTACATATTTTTGTCTAGATGTTTGCAAAATTATCTTCTGTAATATTTGTGTATATGATAGGAGGGTTAAAGCATTAATGGTTTTGTGGTAAATATTTGACACCATAATGTTATGCAGATCACTGCATATGAACATTGGTAGCTCAGATCCATTGATGATTTGTGTTTCCCTTCGTTAGGTTTATTAAGATAATTTCTACATTAGCTTTAGAAGACTTATGCATTTATTTACAAAGGTGCCATAGTAAAATTATCTACATATATTTCATTCTGACAGTTTGTGCATACTTTTCGAAATAACTGATGTTTCTTAACCCTTTAAAACATATATAGACGCATTTCAACACCTCTGCAGCAAACCTTTAAAAACACTGACAAAAGGAGAATTATTTTCTTTAATAATACTCTGATTTAAAGAGGTTTTCTATATTTCTGCCTAAATTTGTTTAAAGTCGTCTGCTGCAGATTTGTTGTTTGTTGGAAAGGGTTAAAATGGCATGGCAGAACCGGATCAAGCATCTCTTTCTATTAACCCTTTCCCATATACAGCAAATCTGCTGCAGAGGACATTTGAAACATCTAGGCAAAAATCGAAAAACTTTCTATAAATAGGAGAATAATTTTTGAATCCAATTGAACAAATTGTGGCAAAATTATGAGCAATATCTTCTCTTTCAACAGTGTATAAAAAAAACATCTGCTGCAGAGGCGTCAGAAAGTGTTTATAGTTGGGAAAGGGTAAAATTGTTAACGATTTAATTTGAAAACAAATAGGTGAACAGCCTCTCCAGGTGGCAAGATGTACAAAAATCATAAACGCCGACTCCGACGACCCGAAATACATCATCAACGTGAAACAGTTTGCCAAGTTTGTCGTAGATCTTGGTGACCAGGTAGCACCCACTGACATTGAAGAAGGAATGAGAGTGGGGTATGTGCTTTATTATATGAATGATTTGTTTTGTTCTTAGTCCTCTCTCACAGTACATGTATAACAACAATTTGTCGGTAATTGGCTTTGAAAACATCTAGGAAGCAATAAGGAAAGTCCTACTACAGTGTAACCTCTTTTAACGAGACAAATGACTCATATTGACGGGACCATTAACAGTAAAGGAAAAATATGAAACTTGTATGAGCCAATTGTATATGAAAGATGAAATTGTATACGCTTTTGTCATTCTTTTCAGGCGGTTATCAAGAAAATTTATAAAAAAAAATCATTTGATAATTTTCACTGTTTACTCTTTAATACTTAAATATGTCTGCATATCTTCAGTAGAAAAAAAAAATTCTAGCACTTAATAAAAACTGTGAGAAAGCGAACAAGAGTAAATTTCAAAATCTATGGCATATAGCTCTAAATTAAAACATTTGGCATTCACTCAGTGTAAATATATCTTCTCCTCGTCTTACTTGGATACAACAACATTCCTCTACATGTATTATTAGACTATTTTAAATGCCTTCTTCCTCTTGAACTTTTTTCCATACTTTCTTGAACAGAGAAAACCCATTTCAATGATGATGCAAAATAACCCATGTATATATTTGTTTAACAGTGTTGACAGAAATAAGTACCAGATTCACATTCCACTCCCCCCTAAGATAGACCCTTCTGTCACTATGATGCAGGTGGAAGAAAAGCCAGATGTAACCTACAGTGACGTTGGAGGGTGCAAGGAACAAATAGACAAATTGAGAGAAGTCGTAGAAACACCTTTATTACATGTAGGTCTTGCTCAACCCTATCCCCACATGTAGGCGTAATTTGACACATCTGTGGTGATGAGACAATTCTTTTGAGTATCCACAACATATGGTTGAGGGGCCCTTTAAGCATTTGAGAATCTTCCACTTACCTGTAGCCTAGAAGTTGTTTAAACAATGATTTTAGTCCTTTCTCCACAATGTTTTCAGAAAGACATGTTGTGATGTGACAATATTATGTGTAGGAAATGAGAATCTGTAACTGTATTTGCACACGCTTAAACTTTTCCCTCATACTACAATTCTGCAGCAGACGACTTTGAACATATTTTGTCAAAAGATAGAAAATCTCTATAATTTAATGGATAACCTATGACTAAAAGTGGCAAAACATTGTGGCAAAAGGAAAAATTGCTTGTTTTGAGCAATTTCTTCTTTTGTCACTATGTTTTCAAAAAGCTGTCTGCTACAGAGGCATCAGAAAGCATCTATATGAGGGAAAGCGTTAAGTGATGATGAAATCAATACCTCATTAGATCAAACAAATCGAGGGCTTAGCGTGAAACGGTTGTAACTAAAATTGGTATTTTTTTACCAAGGTTAATCACTTCGCCATAAAAGTCTTAATAAGTGTAAAAATCTTTTTTCTTCGTAATCAATGGAAATTTAGGTGCCATTGCTCATTCTGAGCAACGGCACCTAAATTTGCATTGTTTACAAAGGGGTCAAAATTGACCCTAAACCAGGGTTTTCAAAATAGATTTTAAGTTACAACCGTTTCACGTCAAGCCCTCGAAATGTAAGTTTAGTCATGATTTGTCTCCTTCAATTTAAAATGATGTCCCTCAGATCAAAGTAAAAGTAGGGTTATATTTCACTGATATTTCTTGTAATTCCACTACTTAGAAGTTAGATTGAAATAGGCATCCCTTCAGGCAACCAACTGTAGGTGTAGATCCAGAATGCCTTACACATCTGTGCAGTGTGATCTTGATCTAAAAGGTTAATCAATAAATTAAACAAGCCTTCAAGAATACTTTAATGTACAGTGTTCATTTATATAACATTTTGTAGGTAGGTAGCTCAGTCAATAGCGGCACAGGCTGTTAGTCTAGGGGTTGTGAGTTCAAACCAAAGCTCAGTCAACATTCTTTCTGACATTTGACAAAAATAACTGTGATAAGTGCCCTGCATTTTCCACCAATGGGCCAACAGTATATGTGGAAAAGTAGTGAAGTGCTTGGAAAGTCTGTTGTGTGGAAAACCCAAAACACATGAATAGGTGAACTTTCTGCCTTGATATGACTGTTTTTGTTTTAAAACGGCATTCAAATTGATTTCATTATACTTTTGTAAAAATTGCTCTTACGGTTTGTTTTTCGTAACTCAGATCAATTTGAATTGTATGATTTCTTGCAGCCTGAAAAATTTGTCAACCTTGGAATTGAACCACCTAAAGGTGTTCTGTGTTTTGGACCACCTGGGACAGGTAAAACACTGTGTGCAAGGGCAGTGGCTAACAGAACTGATGCCTGTTTTATTAGAGTTATTGGATCTGAACTGGTGCAAAAATACGTTGGAGAGGTAAATTTGTTTTTATCTGGATACAAAAAGTTTAGCGATACTGTGGGCTCCTTATCCACTTTAACCTTTTCTGCATCAAACACATTTGAATCAATACAAACAGCTTTGAAAACATTCTGGCAAAAAAAATCAATTAACAAATTATTATTGAATAAAGTTAAAAATAAATTGCAGCAAAGGGAGCAATAACTCATGAACAATTTCTACTTTTGCCACGATGTTATCTGTGCAGATGCATCAATTTCTGTCAGCATGTTGAAGAGGATAAAATTATAAGCTATGTACACACGTTATTATTACTTAAGCAATTGCCAGAATAGGAAATGCAGTATAATGTATTAAGTTTGCTTATATAACAATTTCATATACTGGGAAGTTTTATGGAAATATTTTTCGTAGGAGATTATAAGACATGTTAAGCACAGCTACTTTCATAACAATATAACATCAGTTACGATAAATTATATCAACTTGCATCCAATGAATATGTCAAATATATGATGTATTAACCATAGAACGGTTTATAATTTACCACACTGATCCCTCATGTTTAAACCATCCAATAACTAACTCCTACTGATAAACTCATTTGTTACAAACACATTTAACCCTTGCCCACATACAGGATGCTTTTCGACGCCTCTGCAGCAGACAACTTTTGAAAACATTGTGACAAAAAGAGAAATTGCTCATCCTTTTGCCACAATGTTTTAAACTTTTTACAATAATTATACTTTCATGTATAAAGTTTTTCACGTTTTACACGAGATGTGCTCAAAGTCCTCTGCTGCAGATTTCTTATAATATGTGGGAATGTGTAAAAATAACTCTGGATAGATTCCTGTTTAATACAGAAATTCAATGGTAAATAACCGTTAATTCCATTTACAATAAGATTAAATGTTAAACTTTATCCTGTTATAGTTACTTTTCTATTCATCATCAATCACTTTTGACAGATTCTTGCATTTGTTTTCACAGAGTTGTTTTGCAAATAACCATAGTGTGTAGGTTGATCTTGTTAAATGCTGATCCTAAATGAGTCTGTGCATTGGAAAAGGTACACGTTGGCTTTTGAGCACAGTGTTTAGTCATATCAGCCTGTGCAACCATCCTCAAATTCTGTTTATCTATTTGACTGCTGGATTTAATTCTTAAGCCTATGCAGCCTCACTGTTTGACCTTTTACTTTACTATTGGCTGCTGAACTCTTTGTTTTTATCCTAATATACCTAGAATTGGCTATGGACTCTTCCAAATGCAAAACTGAACAAGTCAATTTTAAAAATTCAGCATTGAAAGGGTTAATGTCATGTTCACAAAGAGACATGGTGGGCCAAGTTATAATTCTCGTAACCATTCTCTTCAATAGGGCGCTAGAATGGTCCGAGAGTTATTTGAGATGGCAAGAAACAAGAAAGCGTGTATTATCTTCTTTGATGAAATAGATGCTGTGGGAGGTAAGTCAGCTTAGAATCATAATATTGCCATTTATTGAATCTTATATATTTCCACAGGGTTCAAATTTAAGCTTGCATACTACAAAAAGGGGAGTTCAAATTAGAAATTTACTGGTTAAGATTTTACAAATTTTTGCGAGAGAAAATTTGATGACGAATGATTTTACATTGTAATATTATAAAGTAGCACCGCCTCCGTTGTGTAGTGGGAGAGCGTGTGCCTGGGGTGCGGAAGGTCGTGGGTTTCTTCCCTGGCGGGGACATACCAAATACTTCTATTTAAAAAAAGGAGAAATGGCTGCCTTCTTGGCGCTTAGGGTTGCGGATTCAACATTACGACGACTGTCTGTTGTCAAGATAACTAGACCAGAAGTACTGGTAACTTACCAAAAAAACATTATGATATAACTGATTGAATTGTTGAAAGCTGCTTGCATGAACAAGTAAAGTAAGCAGCAATCATGTTCATGGTTAATTTTAAGGCAATTAACTTGATAACAAAATGTATGGCATAGCAAGTATGTATACATGTCTTGAATCATTTTGTCTAGTTGCATAGGAACTATGATCTGCCAATAATAGTGCTAAACATTTCATTTCAATATAAACATTTCCTTGATTACTGGTTCTTTGGTGTTTGTATTTTATTTGTTTGTTTGACATACAAAACTAGTAGCTGTGGGTAAAAATCTCCAAAAAATCATGGTTTCAATTTTTGTGAAAATTTTTAATAAATTTCTGTTGTTGTTAATTTATTTATTTATCAATGAAAATAGTGGTATTCATAGTTTACAAATTAAGTATTTTCAAGGGGGTTATGAATAACATATATACAAGTGTTTATTTTTATAAATATATATTAAAAATCTCTTATTTCTATCAGGGTTCTACATATTATTTATTGTCACGTTCTTGAAACCTTATTTGACTTCCAAAACCCACTGTTGTAGTTATTCAAAAGATTTATCTCAATTGGTTTAACCCTGTCCCACATATAGACACTTTCTGATGCCTCTTCATTCAGCGAGATCACGTTTGAAAACATTGTTGCAAAAGGCTAAATTGCTCATATTGAACAATTTCCCCTTTGTCATTTTTTTTTTCTCTTTTTTTTATGGCAATTATATCTTCATTTAAAGATATTTTCTGTGTTTTTGCCTGTAGTTTTTTCAGAGTTGTCTGCTGCAGATTTTGTTGTATGTGGGAAAGGGTTAAACAAGTGATAAGAGAGATATTGAAGAACAGGAGCGCCCAGAGTGAGCGCCAATGCTCATCTGTTTTTTTCTAAGGCAAGAAGGGGCATTACTGAATAATTATTAAAGCCAGAGTTGTGTGACTTTTTTTAATCATGCATATATTGTTCCTAGGAACATGTGGACCAAGTATCATTTGAAAATGTTGAACATTATTCGAATTATGAGGTAAGGTTAAAGTTTTGTGACGACGACGACGCCAAGGGTATCACAATAGCTTGACTTTTTTTCTACGAATAACAGGCGAGCTAATCAAGACCTTTTCACTCCTCCTTTACCTTAACCTCTGACTCTTATACTTTAGGTGCCAGATTTGATGATGGCGCTGGTGGGGACAATGAAGTCCAAAGAACCATGTTGGAACTGATCAACCAACTGGACGGGTTTGATCCCCGTGGAAACATCAAGGTTCTCATGGCAACAAACAGACCCGACACCCTCGACCCAGCCTTGATGAGACCTGGAAGGTTGGATAGAAAGATAGAGTTTGGACTGCCAGATTTAGAGGTAAGGTCAAACCTGTGTTTAAAGACCACCCATGGGAAGTGAACAACCCGGTCTTTGTTCACAGGTGGTCTGTAATTGCAGGGTAATTTATGCAGAAAATGAGTATTTGGGAAACTAAAAGTCCTGTCGTTTTAGACAGGGAATAGGTTTGACTGTACTCTTTGTTTTCTTTGCAGGTCCTCCATGCAAATGCATTAACTTTTATGAAAATTCATGGATGATGGTTACAGTTGCTATATTGAGCAAGATAAGGGTTTATTTACCTTACATACAGATGCTTTTTGATGCAAAAGGAGAAATTGCTTATGATGGGTGAATTCTCCTTTTGTCACAATGTTTTAAACACTTCAATAATATTAATTTTGCCCTTATGTTTTCAAAGCCATTTACTGAAGATTTGTTGTATGTTGGTTACTAACTTATCCCCTTGGTGATATATATGCAGTTCCCTCTTGAGAGAAAATCAGGCTTCAAACTTGGGTCATCTTAAAGCACAGCCATTGAAATGATAGAAGTGGCTTCCGTCCTTGACACAAAGGCTGTAAGGGATAGATAGCATTGTGTCTTATATACTTGTTCACGTTTTTGCAATCGATCCCTAGCCAGGTCATACCAACGACTTTGAGAATTGTAGTAATGGCTGCCTTCCTAGGCACTCAGGGTTGCAGGGTAAGCATTAAGACTGACTGACTGGCTGGTGTCAGGATAAATGGACCGGTAGTACTGGTAAGTTACCCAGCAAACGCAGTGATATAACTGAAAACTGTTGAAAGCAGCGTAAAACATCAATCAATCAATCAAGTTAAGCTCTTAATGTATATTCAGACCAAAGAAAGAAGCCCTATAGTTTTTGTTCAAACACAAATATATAAGGGCAAAAGAGCAGAACTCTAGATAAGGGCTGTTTTGCATGTTTTAAAATTCTTATATGACCATATAACCCCTCTAATGTGGGTTCTCAAAAGAATCATCTCGGTGAGACGATTCTTTTGAGTACCCACATCATAGGGTTTGGTTGGATAATAAGAGAGAATCAGATATATAGGGGAAAAGAGCTGTATACCCTTATCTGGAACTCTGAGAGAAGATCTCATTTTATCTTTCAAAGCTGACAGCTTACTGATATAGTAGAATAAATGATCCTACATTCATCATGCATTCTCATATCATATTATAATATCTTTGTGATTTTCAGGGGCGTGCACACATTTTCAAAATCCATGCTAGATCTATGAGTGTTGAGAAGGATATCAGATACGAATTACTGGCCAGATTGTGTCCCAATAGTACAGGTAAAGTTTTAATTTATTTACAGTTGAAACCAAAAATCTACTTTAACCCATATGCAGAAACATTTTGATACATCTGCAGCAGACAACTTTTGAAATCATTTTGACAGATTTTTGACAAAGGGCGAAATTGCTTAATATGAGCAATTTCTCTTTTTGCTACAATCTGTTCACCAATTTTAAGGGTTGGCCTGAGTCTCGATATTAGTGTTCCGGTACTCAAGGAATAGAGAAATCACTATTATGAGAATTTCTTTCCGCTTTTGCTACAATATTTTCTGAATTGATTCTTGTAGGTCCTTCTAAAGAGGTCTAAATTTATAAAGAAAAAGAGTGAGACATTTATATCAAGACTTTCTCATGTGAACTTCTATCATTGATGCAACCTTTAATGCTTTCCCTCATACAAAAAAGCTGCAGCAGACGACTAGGGAAACTCTATAAACAAAAGAATAATTATTGAAAAAAAGTTGAAAACAATAAGGGAAACTGTTTGTGTAGAGCAATTTCTCCATTTGTCACAATGTTTTAAAAAGTCGTCTGCTTCAGATGTGTCAGAAAGCGTCTGTATCTGGAAAAGGATTAATATCGCCTTTCAAGTACAGTTTATGGCATACTACTGCAGATGGCTTCAGATACCTCTCTAGCAGATGATCTTAAATGATTGTCGGAAAAGGTTGATTGATTGATTGATTTGGGTTTGATGCCATTTTCAACAATTTCTCAGTCATATCACGGCGGCCAGTTTAACTTCTCATGTGTTTCCTAGCTTCCTCACACTAGTTCTCTGCACAAAATACTATCCAAGCAACTGGCTTCTTTTCCACATAGACTGTTAGCCCATTGGTGGAAGACAAATGACGCTTGTAAAAGTAACTTTTGTCAAAGGTCAAAAAGAATGTTGGCCAAGCTGGGATTCGAACCGGGGAGCTACCGGGGGGCTGTCTGAAAAGGAGAGATTTCCAAAAATGTCTTCAGCTCTATTCCAAGAACGGACTTATATTTCAAACAGATGTACAATTTTAAATATGATGAGGAAAATGTTGCTATCTACTTTTTCAGGTGCAGAGATTCGTAGTGTGTGTACCGAGGCAGGAATGTTCGCAATCCGAGCGCGTAGGAAGATGGCAACAGAAAAAGACTTTCTAGAAGCAGTTAACAAAGTCATTAAAGCTTACGCCAAATTTAGCTCAACCCCTCGATATATGACATACAACTAAAAGATTGGCCTATGTTTTTGGGGTTTAATAGACAAAGCACTAAAGAGATATATTTGTCAAATATTTACTGTTTAATTTATAAGACGTCCTTAAAGTTGACTGCTCTGAAAACATCTGATGAAATTATATAACATTTGCAAAAATGCCTGTGTGTTTTTAATAAGATGAAAAAAAGATTGTGGTTAAGTTTTGATAAATTTTCAAGTTTCAAAAGTTGGCTCTTTCAAGGAAAAGGTTAAGAGTAATCAGAATTGTAAACATTACAAAAAGCAATGTACAAGCTTAAACTATGGTACTTCAAAATGTTGCTATGTTTTTAACAAGATTGCTCCTCAACTGTTCTTAATGCCTGCTTTAAGGCATTTGAAACAAGTTAG
Organism: Serripes groenlandicus; assembly: GCA_031761405.1. NCBI lineage: Eukaryota > Metazoa > Mollusca > Bivalvia > Cardiida > Cardiidae > Serripes > Serripes groenlandicus. The sequence goes on from JASEVX010000011.1 coordinate 18,704,756, forward strand.
TGAAAATTGACCTAGTGCGGTATAGATAAGATTTTTCGTATGAATTAAAATGTTTAAAATAAAACGGATTTTGCAAAACTTTTTTTCAAGGAAACAGTATAGAATCAAGATCACTTTAATCACAAACTTAAACTTTACAAAGTTTGTAGTTACATACATATTTATAATATAATATGTAGATCCTGGTCAGACTGTCCAGAAGGGCCCACTGCCCTGGTTATTTACTGGTGACACAGGCTTCACAGAATCGGTTCCAGCAGTCCAAGCTTAACTCTTTCCCACATACAAAAATTATGCAGCAGAAGACTTTGAACACATTTTGATTTTGTTTGATATAAATGAATGAATAACTATTTAAAAAAAAATAATGAATGAATAATCTTTAAAAAAAAAAAAGCTGTAAACATTGTGACAAAAGTAGAAATTGATTATTATGAGCAATTTCTCCTTTTGCCACAATGTTTTCAGAAGTTGTATGATGCAGAGGCGTCAGAAAGTCTGTATGAGGGAAAGGGTTAAATTTGTATAGAGTTCAATTACAAATCCCTGTTATAGAAACTACTTGGGCTATGGTGAAGGTTAATCAAAGGGATGCCCCTTTTCTACTGTTGTGTGCAACACTTGTTCTATTCCTCGGAAAATCCTGTAACCTATTTCTCAATTCTATTTTAATAGCCCAGCATTGTCCAGCATTGCTGTAGAATGACCTCTCGTTTTACTATATACCCTTGAAAGTAAAATGAACACTTGTTTGAATGACTATAGCAGAGTTCTAAATAAAGAAGAGTAATGAGTATGTTGCCTGTAAGGCAGAGACCCCTGGAAGACACTTGGGAATCACTTCTTCATCCTCTATTCGTTTTCCTTGGTGGTGTAGTGGTAAAGCGTCTTCATCAGGATATTGGGTCATGGCTTACCCTTCTTGACATCCAGGATTGTTGAGCAGGCATTACGACTGTCTCACTGGTGTTAGAATAAATGGACCAGTAGTGCTGTCAATGTTCCTTGGGTGACCCTCAACTTAAATTTGTTCGACCAAAATTGATTGGTATAAAAAATAAATTGCCACGGGACTGCATCAAAAAAGGGTATACAAGTTATTCTGCTCTGAAGATGCATGTATGATTTCAAGATAAATTTAAAGAAATTTACCTAAGGGGACTACTTTGTCCAAGCCTTTCAGATTTTGTTTGAAATTGGCTGCCAGGAAGCATCAGAAAGGGGATAAAATGAAAACTCTGCAAAGTTTAATCAAATTATATTTAAAGTTAAAAGAAAAAAGATGACTCATAGGGGTAAAGGACTACTTGTAAACATAATGCAGTTTTACGTAAGCATTAAATTGCATGCATCAGAAAAATTGAATGATCTATACATATTGATTTTGTTTAAACCCACATACAATCATTTGCAGCAGACGACATTAATAATATCCATAGGAAAATTCCCTATACATTAAAAGTATAATTATCTAATAGTGTTGAAAACATTGTGACAAAAGGAGAAATTGCTTGTTTTAAGCAATTTCCGCTTTTGTCACATTGTTTACGAAAGGCGTCTGCTGCGGAGGCGTCAGAAAGCCTCTATATCTGGTTTAATTAAAAAGAAACATTCTCTGGTGAGAGGTCTACGTTATTGTGTCATAGTGCTAATCTTTTTATTAATCTTTTAACGCCCATTTCTTCTAATTCATTACAAAATATAACACTTTGAACGTAGCTTATTATGAGATAGTCCGTAAGAAAAGTTACAAGTTGGCTATTGTTAAACCCTTGCCCCAATAAAACAAACCTGCAGCAGACCATTTGACAAGTATTTAGACAAACATATAGAAAAGCTCTATACACGTAGGTAACATTACTAAAAAGAGTTGAAGACATTGTGGCAAAAGGAGAAATTGCTCGTTTTGAGCAATTTCTTCTTTTGTCACATTGTTTTCAAAAGTCGTCTGCTGCAGAGGCGTCAGAAAGCTTCTATATGAGGAAAATGATTAAAGTACAAATCTATACAAGCGTATGCATCAGCACAGTCTGATCAAGATCTATACGGTTTACATATACCTTACACAAGCTTTTTAGAAACTTTTGTTTGTTCAAATTTAATAACCATTAGAAGTATAGAAATGCGAACTTGTACCTTTTTAAATTGACGAATTTATTTCTTCTATATTATTCATTACAAAAGTTAATAGTTGGAATGTAGCGTGTTATATAAATAGATCACCCTTCACCATACATGTATACAGTGACCGCGTGCGAGCCTGTGGCGTGTCTGTTGGGAACAGGCATTTCATGACGGTGTAGGTTCAGGTCAGGTCAGATTGTACATCGGTTTCGTCTTATCAGTATCTACACAGGTGCTTATGTAAGTAATATTTAAACAGTGTAGATCTTGATCAGAATATGCGGATGCACATGTTTGTCTGGATATACATACTACATGTATTCAACAAAAACGAACCTGTTACTTTTTCCAATGGCTGGGTTCGTTTGATGTCTGTTATACGGCGTTTGAAAAACATTATGGTGAGTTGAGTAATGGCTCAAAAGTCAAAACCCTAATACAAACACTGTTGAAAAAAGCGATATTTCTAGTTCTGTTCGAGCGATGAATAAGGTGAATTCAGATTGTCTCAGCACGCCGAGTGTTTTGTCTATAGTCGTAAATTTATTTATTGATGCGTCAAAAACCACGTCCGGGTGCCGTTAGGACAATCTGAATATATGCCCATAGGGTTCTCATAACGTATCGGCTCTTTCAGCCTTTCCCCGCATACAATACATCTACAGCAGACGACTTTGAAAACATTTATGAAAAATCAATGTTTATGAACGTATATTAATTTAAAAGTGTTGAAAACATTGTGACAAGTGGAGAAACTGCCAAAATGTGTTTATAAATCATCTTCTGTGGAGGGAAGGGTCAACAAAGTAGATATATCGTTTTCGATTTGCGAAGATGATTTCAAAGCAGTTGAACCTAGCTAGATATGATAAATCGGTTTAAGTTTCAAATTAAACAGCTGATTTTTGTTCGAGTATCCAATATCAATATCAACAATCCTAGCATGCCTACCCATTCATACCGGTGGCATGGGTTTAGTAAAGATACTTTTCAATGAATGCTGTCGCGTGACCGATATACTGTCGCGTTACCTGTTAAGGGATAAACCGTATACATACCGACCTCGATATTATAGTTACTTCTTTTCCTAAAACCCGCACCAGCTTAGAGAAATGGCTCGCTTAATTAAAGTAGTCTGGTTCCCGTTTCTTCCTTAGTACGATATCTTGTTTATTCATAGATGTGTAAACCGGACCAATGGTAAAGTATTGGGTGGTGGAGTCGAGCACGGGCCCTATTGGCCCCCGCCAAATCCGCCACTACATTTGCCACGCTTTTTCATTGTTTACCATTAATTCAATTTAATTTGGTTCCCCCCAGGTTAATCCGCCACTGTATTTTTCACGCGACTTCTTTCTTATCAAAACATGAAAATAAACTGGAATTCAATCAGGCCTGAAATATCAACTTTTATCATCACAAAATAGGGGCTTCAGTACAACTCTATTCCATCATTAAAAAAATATATATTTAGTAGGCTACAATTGTTCAGTGTTCAACCTTTTCCCATAAAGGGACGCCTCTGAGCGAGGCGACATTTGAAAACTTTAACGTCAGGCAAAGAACTGGGTCTGACGGTGATTACAATGTAATAAGTTTCGGCCATGACCTGAGTCAAGCAGTGAACTTGACCGTTGATAAGGACATGCGATGATTCCGCATGATACATATCTCATTCGTACTCGGAGGAATCCGCTGTGGTCGAGTGGTTAGCGTCGGGGATTTCGAAACCGGGTGTCCCGGGTTCGATCCCCAGTCGCGGTACTACGGTCATGGTGGAGTGCCCTTGGGCAAGGCACATTTTCTAGCCTAGTACTGGTTTGTTTACCCAGGGATCATGAATTATTAAATTTAAATGCGCGCTAAATGACCTTAGCTGTCGATGCGCCGTAAAACAATATACATTCATTCATTCATTTGTACTCGGCACTCCTTTGACGATTTCGGTGCCCTACCTAGTCTGTCGAGATGTTCCGAATGGATATTTCGAGTACCTGCTCATGAATATTCATGAGATTGTTATTATTCGAAAACAGCCGCTCTAGGTTGGATGTCTGATTAAATCTGTACTGTGAAAGCATCGCTGGACCTCGTTCTTCGGCGCATGTTGCCTGGCAGTCTCGGCAACGCCAAAGAATTCGGTCCAACGACGATTTCACAGTACAGGGTCCATAACCTAGCACAGTGGTAGAGCGTCGGCGTCTCATACCAAAGGTCTCGGGTTCGAATCCTGTAATAAGCGAGTTATGCCTTTAGATTTGTCCACACAATCGAACCGAGTATTGCAGCCGGGGTCCGAAACTATAAAACTGAAAAAGTTATCATTGCTAAAAATAAACTTCATGTGCCAAATTAGGCTTCTGATTGGTCAATTTGGAGAAGGAATTTGCTTCTGACCAATCAGATACTTGAGCACAAATAAACATTTATAGTTTTAGAGCCTAGTTAAGTCTCCAGGAAGCAGACATCGAACGAAATTATAATAAGCTTAAAGCACATTTCGCAATCGATGTAAAGTAAATAAGTTTAAACTAAACACTCTTGTCATTCGTCACCTGGCTTCACGTGGGTTTCTCTTTTGTCCGCCCATCACGTTCGCACTGACTGACCTATTTGCAGGCGACACTCATAATATGGAATCCGAAAAAACAAAGTATTATCCCTTCATGCCACAAAGTTTGATAACAACAGAAAAGTATCTAAATTACTTTAAATGGTAATATAATCTTACAAATCAGCGATAAAGGAAACCCCAAAAATATCTCTATTTAGATTAACTATGGGCAAAATATCTAAATGTCTGACATAGTTAGGAAGGGTTATAATGGGGAACTGCTTCCAGTATGTTTCCACATACTACCCATCGATAACTAAGGACTTATTAGACGCAATTGCAACATAACTTTTTTTAAATATATTAGAAACTAAAGCCAAAAATAAAACAAGAGCTGTATAAATTCAAAAATATGGAACATCAATGAAAGTTGAATCTGTGAGGTTAATAATTTGTACAAAACAACTTATCGAGCTAGATGGATAAAAATTGGCAAAAATGAAAATTTCACTTTATGTAATTTTTTTCCCTTTTCCACAATTTGTATTATATCAATATCGACGGGTGCTATCCTATTTCAAACGACGTTCCTACTATGATAGTCACTCCTATCCTAGGTGCACTGCGCATATTCATGTGTATATTTACGGTATATCGTGACTCAGGTGTGTCTTGTAAGCGGATAAATACGTCTGGTTTTACCTGTACAATTGGGACAGCGTAGTATTTATCACTTTATTTCATACATTGTATAACGATAGAACTAACCAAAAATGGATATCAAATCTTATATTTCTCTCATATTTGGAATATCTTGTCTACAAACAGGTAAATAGTGATACTTTTTTCAATGTTTAATCACCTGTATAGGTTAACACAAAAGTGTTTTTCACATCATTTGACGAATATGTTTTTAACGGAAATTAATAAACACGCCAACTATTTTCAATATTCAATATATTCTATATAGATATATCGAAAGTTGTTATTGGATTTGTGAGAGGTTTAGACACAGGCTTATCTTTTTAATTTATGCAATTCATAAATAAAACTGAAAACTTGTGCATTAATTCAGCTGAGAGGGAAGATCACGACATGCACTAGGAATTATATTGCTTTACAGATTTGAATGTATGAACACCTTGGTCATTTTAGAATAAGAACGAAACGAAAGTAATAACAAATGATCAATACATATCAATTATACGCAAACATGCGTAGTTAACTCTTTCAGTGCCAATGGCAATATTGAGGTTTTTGCAAACAATGCAGATTCAGGTGAGTCAGCTCGTAACGAGCTGTCTCACCTGAAATCAGCATTGTTTGCCTTTTAGTTATCAAAATATTCCAAAACTTTAACATGAGAAATGGAGACGCCCGAGTTTGAACATGGAAGAGTCTACTTTAAACAATTCGGCTGCTGAAAGAGTTAATTACACGCAACGTTACGTTGTTACTTTTCAACGGAAATTCACGAATACACGCAGCTAGCTGTGTTTAAAAATAAGACAATAACAATGTCAACGGCTATATCGCAATGTTTTGAACTTCAGCCAAAAAAAGACAAATATATTTGAAACACCGAAATAACAATAAAAAACACATTTTCTGATTACAGTAATATTTATGATATACATGTAGTCAATTTCAATTTCAATTCAATTGCTTTGATAGTGATCATGTGTGTGACCATACTGTCAATTCTGCACATGGTTACAGTTACCCTTTCCAACAAACAGACCCAATTTGACGCATCTTTTGAAAACAGTTCAACAAGTAATGTACAATATCTCCTATTGACACACTGTTTTAATGTTTATTAAATAATTACACTTTTATTTCAAATTTATAGAGATAGTTCACATACGTTTGTTTAATAGTTTCGAAGTTTTTTTTTACTGATTCTCAGATTTATTGTTTTTTGTGGAATGATACATTGCTCCCCAAAACGTAAATATCTAAGCTATTCCACTCATTTGTCCCAAACAAAATGAGGTTATTACAGTTGCAGGAATTCCCATGTATCAAGCTTTCATTGCAATCATGACATGTTAAACGAAGATGATCAGGTTCTATACTAATCAATAGATAGACCCAGATATGATAATAATGAACAGGTAACTCAACAAAGTCATAAAAGTCTCGATATAGAGCCTATAAACAGTTATTTTTCCCTAAATAAAGTTATATATCCAACCAAACCCTATCCTGGTGGTACCCAAACGAGCCCCGGTAGCTCGGTCGGTAGCGACGGCGTGGGCTGTCAATCCAGTAGTTTTGAGTTCGAACCCCAGCCCGCCCGTTCATCATTCTTTCCGACATTCGACAGGAAAGTCACTGTGACATGCGTCATTCGTCTTCCACCAATAGGCTAACAGTCTATGTGGAAAAGCAGCCAGTTGCTTGGAAAGAATGGTGTGTGGAGTACTGGTGTGAGATAGCCAGGAAACACATGAGTAGGTGAACTGGCCGCCGTAATATGACTGATTTTGTTGTTGAAATCGGCTTTAACCCCGGTCAATCTATGAGACGATACTTTTGAGTACCAGCAACATAGGGTTTAAAGATCAGGCATGGATTTTAGAGCATGCGATTCATATCTTATATAGAGCCCGGAATTTAAGTTATTTCGGCTTTATACATGACAAAGTGAAAGCGTTCCAAAACGATGATTTTTATTACACATTAGTAAGGCCCACGCTATCAACCATGTATCATAGGAGAACCCTTTCCCTCATATAGACACTTTCTGACGCATCGGCAGCAGACGAATTTTGAAAATATTGTTTCAAAAGGGATAAAAAGCTCATGATGAGCATTTTCTCCATTTGCCATGATGTTTTCAACTATATTCAATGATTACACTTTCATTTAGAAATGTTAACCTCATTATTAACCAGATATTTTTCGAAATCGTCTTTGCGACATGCGTCATTCGTCTTCCACCAATGGGCTAAGTCTATGTGGAAAAGCAGCCAGTTGCGCTTGGGAACATTGTTGTGTGGAGTACTGGTGTGAGAAAACCAGGAACCACATGAGTAGGTGAACTGGCCGCCGTGATATGACTGAGAAAATTGTTAAAAACGGCGTTAAACCCCAATCAATCAATCAATCAATCGAAATCGTCTGATCGAAATGTATTGTATGCAGGTAATGGTTCAACGTTAGTAATTAGAACTGACGATGAAGGTGCGTTTAGAGGCTTCCACCCCGAGCAGGGGACACGAGCTAGGGTTTGAGCCCCTATTGGGTCAAAGACCAATCTCATGCAGGCTGATTTTGTATTTAAACGGCCACAATACCGCGATATGACTGAAAATACGGACGTGAACGACGTATAACAATCGCTTAACCCTTTCCCTCATACGACAATTCTGCAGCAGACGACTTTAAACATATTTTGTCAAAAAATAGAAAATCTCTATAATTGAATGGATAACCAATGACTAAAAGTGGAAAACATTGTGGCAAAAGGAGAAATTGCTCGTTTTGAGCAATTTCTTCTTTTATCACTATGTTTTCAAAACGCCGTCTGCTGCAGAGGCGTCAGAAAGCGTCTATATGAGGGAAAGGGTTAAACTAGATTTTTTTTTTTATGTTTACCTTTGGACATTTTGAGTGGTTTCTGACCGGGTTATCTCCATTTACAAGGTCAAACTAAAATACGTCAAACTTCCCAGTTATCTGTTAAAGTACACCTGTATCAATATCAGTATTACTGACGATTTGGAGTCCTGTTAACACCCAGACTTTATATAAAGGTAGATTGGTGTAACACTAGTGAGGCTCAACTTCTAGTTTGTTGTCGACAGATACATCTAAGTATATATAACATTTTATGGGATACAGTGGGACCGTGGGCCTTCAATGTTGGCGCAGGAATCCGCCGTGGTCGAGTGATTAGCGTCGGGGATTTGAAACCGGGTGTTCCGGGTTCGATCCCCAGTCGAGGCACAACGGTCATGGTGGAGTGGTGCCCTTGGGGCAAGGCACGTTTTCTAGCCTAGTACTGGTTTGTTTACCCAGGGATCATGAATAAGTGAACTGTCGCCGCGATATAACTGATATAATGTTGAAAGCGGCGTAAAAACCCAATAAAACACACACAATCAATGTTGGCGCGTGCACCAAGACCATGTCGAGGGCTTGGCGTGAAATGGTTGTAACTAGAATAGGTATTTTTTTACCACGGTTAATCACCTCGCCATAAAGTCTTTATAATCGTTAAATCCTTTTTCTTGGTAAACAATGGAAATTTAGGTGCCATTGCTCGTTCTGAGCAATGGCACCTAAATTTGCATTGTTTACAAAGGGGTTAAAATTGCCCCTAAACCAGGGTTTCCAAAATAGGTTTTTAGTTACAACCGTTTCACGCCAAGCCCTCGATGTATATACATCTGTATTAATGAAATTATAACCATCTAATAGAGTTGGGGGGAAAATGTAGCTAAAGGATCAATTGCCTATTTTGACAATGTTTTCAAAAGTAGTCAAATTGCGTCTGCAAATGGGAAATGGGTTTACCTGAATCGTTCAGCTGTCCAAAGATATACACAAATGCATGCTATTATCATAAAGGGCATGAACTCGTAGTTTTTGGTTTGTTTTCGGCATGCTGTGACATGGTGAAATATATGGCAACCACTTTAATCCTTTCCCTCATACGATAATTCTGCAGCAGACGACTTTGAACATATTTTTGTTCAAAAATAGAAAATCTCTATAAATGAATGGATAACCTATTACTAAAAGTGGAAAACATTGTGGCAAAAGGAGAAATTGCTCGTTTTGAGAAATTTCTTCTTTTTCCACGATGTTTTCAAAAAGTCGTCTGCTGCAGAGGCGTCAGAAATCGTCTGTATGTGGGGAAAGGGATAAGCACCCGAATGGCTAGACGCGGCTTAATAGCCGATATACGTCATAATGATAGATAGGACCAGATTAAAAATAAACGTGATCCTGTTGTACATACAAACATTAAAGACGTTCTCGAACCGTATTGCCACACACTCGTTCTCAAACCGTATTGCCACACACTCGTTCTCAAACCGTATTGCCACACACTCGTTCTCAAACCGTATTGCCACACACTCGTTCTCAAACCGTATTGCCACACAATCGTTCGCGAACCGTATTGCCACACACTCGTTCTCAAACCGTATTGCCACACAATCGTTCGCGAACCGTATTGCCACACAATCGTTCTCGAACCGTATTGCCACACACTCGTTCTCGAACCGTATTGCCACACACTCGTTCGCGAACCGTATTTCCACACACTCGTTCTCGAACCGTATTGCCACACACTCGTTCGCGAACCGTATTGCCACACACTCGTTCTCAAACCGTATTGCCACACACTCGTTCTCGAACCGTATTGCCACACACTCGTTAGCGAACCGTATTGCCACAGACTCGTTCGCAAACCGTATTGCCACACACTCTTTTCAAATCCTGCACACAGTCTCTTTTGTGGAGTGTTTAGAGCGTCCGCTTTCGAGAGCATGAGACAATGGTTCGATCCCGAGTCGGGTCATACCAACGAGTTTACAATTCAATTTTCATTTTCAACATTTTATTAGCCATAATACAATGATGTCAAATTAAGCGGAGTGTCATTAACCCTTTCCCACATACAGCAATACTGCAGCAGACGACTTTGAAATCTCGTTGGCAAATATACGGACATTTTCTATAAATGAAAGTTTAATTATTGAAAAGAGTTTTGAGCAATTTCTCCTTTTTGCCACGATGACCAAAAGTCGTCTGCTGCAGAGGCGTCAGAAATCGTCTGTCTGTATGTGGGGAAAGAGATAAGCATCCCGAATGGCTAGACGCGGCTGAATAGCCGACATGCGTCATAATGATAGATAGGACCAGATTAAAAACAAACGTGATCCTTTTGTACATGCAAACATTAACCCTTTCCCTCATACGACAATTCTGCAGCAGACGACTTTGAACATATTTTGTCAAAACATAGAAAATCTCTATAATTGAATGGATAACCTATGACGAAAAGTGGAAAACATTGTGGCAAAAGGAGAAATTGCTCGTTTTGAGCAATTTCTCCTTTTGGCACTATGTTTTCAAAAACCTGTCTGCTGCAGATGCGTCAAAAAGCGTCTATATGAGGGAAAACGTTTAAGAAGTTCACGGACCGTATTGCCACACACTCTTTTCAAATCCTGCACACCGTCTCTGTGGTGGAGTGTTTAGAGCGGTCCGCCTTCGAGAGCATGAGACCGTGGTTCAATCCCGAGTCGGGTCATACATGTACCAACGACTTTATAATTCAATTTTCAATTTCAACATTTTATTAGCCATAATACAATAACATGTATAAATATTGGGAAATATAAAAACAGCAATGTATCGATTTTTAAAATAACAATGGGGAAAGCCTACACAGGGTAAAGTTATTTCTTACATCATTCTATCTGATTATTGACACAATAGTATATGGTCTTGCATAATTAGTAAAATAACATTAGGAACAAATGTCGACACAAATAATGAAAACAACAGAAAGGGTGCCTTTGAGCTTTTTATGGTCTCCTCATGGTGTTTGCATTTGCCAACCGAGATAAAGAATATGTATTAAATTTGATTTGAAAAACGTTTTTGCAGTCCAACATGTGTTTAAAGATCACCCATGGGAAGAGAACAATCTGGTATTTGTTCACACGTGGTATTTAATTACAGGGTCTTTTATGCCAGAAAATGAGTACTGTATTCAGGAAAATCAAAGTGTGGTTGCTGTCGACAGGGTCTTGCTAAACAAAAGTGGTCTTTAGCATAGGTTTGACTGTAGGTCATGATGCTAGATAGGTGGAGATAAATGCAAAAGGTTTTCTGTTGCCCATGTAAACATTAAAGACTGTGGCGAATCGTACAGCCGTACACACATTCTCTTCAAATCAGTCACGTGGCGTCTACTGGTTAGAACGTCCGCCTTGGGAGCGTGAAATTTGTTCTCCCGTTGTGAGAGTTCTCATTTCGGTGTGCGCATGCGTATGATTGCACTACCGCTTCCGTTCTGTCGGGCTGTTGTAAAAGCCCGGAGACCAGGTTTCAATACCTTTAAACTTTAAAATGGAATTAATGGCCTGCCACCTTGGTGAACATGGTTGTGGGGGCTTTATAACACAACACGACTGATGCATCTATGTCAGGATAAATAATACCGGTAATAGGACTACTTGTAATTTACCCGCCGAAACGCCGCGATATAATTGAAATAGTGTTGCAAGCGGCGTTAAAAAATACACTCAAGCGAATAATTCAAAATCCGTAACAAAAATTGATTTCTTGATATCAGAAAATCATTTATATTTCTTAATATCAGAAATTCCATTTATTGATATCAGAAATTCCATTTATTGATATCAGAAATTCCATTTATTGATATCAGAAAATCATTTTTTGATGTCAAGAAATCCATTTTCTGTTATCAAATAATCTATTGTCTGATATCAAAAAATACTGACGATTTTCTGATATCAAGAAATACATTTTCTGATATCAAATATTCATTTTCTGATTTCAGGAATTCGAATTCTTGATATCAGAAAAAGATGATAAGGAAAAATAGAGCATATCAATTTATTCCTGATATCAAAAAATAAGGAATAAATAGTAAAACGGCGCCTCATATATTTGTAATTACCGACCGAAATCTAGACGTATACTTAACCCTTTCCCACATACATCAATTCTGCTGTAGACGACAATAAATAATCTTGCCAAAACTATGGAAATTCTCTTTAAAATAAAGTATGATTGTCAAATTATATTGAATATGTTGTGTGGCAAGATTTTAAATTGCTCATGATGATGTTCTCAAAAGTCGTCTGCTGCAGAGGCGTCAGAACGCGTCTAAATGTTGGAAAGGGTTAAGATGGTTGGAGGCTATTAAAGTATGAACCGCGTATGTAGATGTGGGGGAGAGGGTTGACATCTTGTTTGGATCTCCGTAACGCGACCACACACAGGGATATGGTGGTAAGGACGTGCATCCGTGAAAAGAGACCGCATTTCTGGTATTTTATCAGAAAGTTACAAAATAATCTATAGTACACACTTAATTAACAGGATATGGTGGTAAGGACGTGCATCCGTGAAAAGAGACCGCATTTCTGGTATTTTATCAGAAAGTTACAAAAGAATCTATAGTACACACTTAATTAACCCTTTCCCTCATATAGACGCTTTCTGACGTCTCTGCAGCAGACGGCTATTTAAAAACCTAGTGACAAAAGAAGAAATTGCACAAAACGTGCAATTTCTCCTTTTGACACAATGTTTTCCACTTTTAGTCATAGGTTATCCAGTCAATTACAGAGATTTTCCATTTTTTTACAAAATATGTTCAAAGTCGTCTGCTGCAGAATTGTCGTATGAGGGAAAGGGTTAAAGTATGAACCGCGTCTGCCGATTCAGGGGAGAGGGATGAAACCTAGTTTGGATCTCCGTAACGCGACTACACACAGGGATACGGTGGTAAAGACGTTCATCCGTTCTAAGAGACCGACCGCATTTCTAGTATTAAATCAGAAAGTTACAAAAGTGTCTATAGTCGCCGCTCGCTCATAAAGACAGCGAATACTATGACGAGACTGTGCGTAGTGGTAAGGGGGTCCGCCAAGGGGGCGGGAGATCGGATCATTTCAAACAATAAATATAAACGGTAGTAATGGCTTCGACCCCTGTTCGCGGCGGTCATTGTGAAAAGCCCTTGGGTCATGCATAAAGTGAACTGTCGCGTGAAATAACTGAAATAATGTAGAAAACGGCGTTAAAACCACAAATTAAACATAACCTCATATTACCAGATGCGGCTTCAATGTATGTGATTCCAACGGGGAGGTGCAACAACACCCTTAATCCCAAACACTTCCCTTTTTGTTTTTAAAAAACACATGAGATCCGACAAATACTTATTTATCTTATTGTATCTGCGTACAGTGAAGATAATGAGTCTGTACATACGCACAAGTAAAATGGCTCATATGAGCCGTCCCGCGAGAAAACCAACATTGTGGACTCTGCGTAAAGTATCGACCCGGATTAGCCTAAGCAAGCCGCGCAGGCTAATCCGGACAGAAACTTTTCGCCTTCTGTTGATTTACTGTTCCATGAATTATTACTATATACCCCTATCCACCTGAGACGAAATATGTCGGCCCGGATCAGTCTGCGCGGACTGCGCAGGCTGATCTTGGTCGATACATTACTTAAGAGTCCATATGGTTTGATTTTTTTCTCGCGGGACGGCTCATATGTTGAACCCATTCCAATTTGGTGATATTGTTATAAAACGTACAAGAACATGATGGCTAGTTGGAATATCAAAGTGGCCGCACTGGTTAGGACTCAAAAGAACATATTTTTCAGACAGTTAGTGGCCTCCCATAGCTGATTTTAAGCCCATTGACTAAAAGACTGATGCTGCTGGTACAATTAAAGGATTTTTTTTATTGTGTGGGGATGGTAGGGCCTAACCTTCGTTCACATTGTTGACACGTTGTGCTGGTTATAGCCGCGTATAGCAGGATAAGGGTTTGCGTTGCTCGACTTATTGAGCTTTTATTAAAAGAATCGTTTTACAATGACGCAGACCGAATATCGGTTTATTTATGTCACGAATTTGTTAGTGACAGGTCAAAGTACGAAAATGACCCAATGTTATTAGTTTTAAATTGTTTAGTGAAAGGTAAATGACCTCAGGGGGTCAACGCATGGACAGTGACCTGTCAAAAACCACCAGCGTTGACATAACATAGGTATTTCACTGTGTTCTAAATATGTTGTATACATGTGTTCGTTATTTTCATTTAGGTATTGCAATTGTCAGGGATACTGTTGGTTGATTGATTGATTTATTTATTGATTGATTGATTGATTGGACAGTATTTCAGTTATATCGAGACGATCAGTTCACCTACGTATGTGTTTTCTTGCAGTCAATCGTTGATCACATGCAACAGAGACCTAAACTAAATGTAATTTTAGGTATCTGCATAGAACAAATCTACAGCAGACAACTTTGAAAACATATTGTCAAAACTATGAAAAATCCCTGTAAATGAAAGTATAATAGTTAAAAAAAATATTGTCATCTAGTCTAAAACAAAACAAATTAAAGTAAATAAAAAAATATATGTTAAGAAAGATTTGTGCTTAACTTTAAGTATTACTTATATAAGATAGAAATATGTTTCCTCTGTAACATTGTTGTGCTATTTTCATTATTGTGTTAAAAAAATGTTTTAATGCTAATATACATTGACAAACCTGAATGTGAAATATTTCTGGCGTACAGTACACATACAATTCGAGGAATCCGCTGTGATCGAGTGGTTAGCGTCGGGGATTTCGAAACCGGGTGTCCCGGGTTCGATCCCCAGTCGCGGCACTACGGTCATGGTGGAGTGCGCTTGGGCAAGGCACATTTTCTAGCCTAGTACTGGTTTGTTTACCCAGGGATCATGAATAATTAAATTTAATTGCGCGCTAAATGACCTTAGCTGTCGATGCGCCATAAAACAATATACATTCATTACATACAATTCGAAAAGAGCACGGATTTCATCTTGGTATGTCAGTAAAAAGAAAAGAAAAAACATACTTTACCTGCGATCTGATGCACAACAGCACACGTTTGCTAGACTAGTGCTCTTCGTTCAAACATAATGCACATCATGAAGGATAGTCTCTAAATCCGATATGTATTCTGCTATCCATATTAAAATAAATTTCGATATTCTAAATTTAGAACAAAACGTCACGAATATTCATGAGTGCCATGTAAATTCTGTTTACCAATACATGTATATACTCATTGATCGTCTCACGTGGTGGATATACAGAATGTAAAACATATACCACGATCTGTTGGCACAATAATATTACCCATTACCCATTTTTCATAAACAAACATTAGAGATTGTTGTGCCTTATAAACAAACATTACGATCTCGTTTTAACGGTATTAAATATTGTTTTCCTTTTAAACAAACGTTACGGTCACGTTTTAAAGGTATTAGAGATTGTTTTCTTTATAAACAAACATTACGATCACGTTTTAACGGTATTAGATATTGTTTTCTTTATAAATAAACATTACGATCACGTTTTAACGGTATTAGATATTGTTTTCTTTATAAATAAACATTACGATCACGTTTAAACGGTATTAGATATTGTTTTCTTTAAAAACAATGGGAACAATATGTGGCCTGTGTCGTGTCTCGATAACTCTGGCGGTAGCGACGCGGGCTGACAATCCAGGGATTGGGGGTTTGAACCCTACCTCGGAGAACATTCTTTCCGACATTTGACAAGCGTCAATCGTGATTCACCAATGATCTAACAGGCTATGTAGAAAAGCAGCCAGTTGCTTTGAAAGACTGTTATGTGTAGGTGAACTGGCCGCCGTTATATGACTGAAAAGTTGTTGAAATGGCGTTATACACAAATCAATCAATGAAACAAACAAACAATATAAACTGTGCAGTGAAACCTGTGCTTAAAAACACCTCGGAGTAGCAGTTACCTGTCTACAGCAACCAGCAACCATACTCATAAATGCTATACAACAATAGCCTTTTCTCCCCCATGTGTCAGTCAGTCAGATATATGTGTAGTGTTGTCAGTGTACCCAGGCTGTCCAAGCATGTTGGTGGTGGGTTCATAAAGATCTGAAAATAACAATAACATTTATTAACTCTTTCAGCGCCAAAGGCAATATTAAAGTTTTTGCAAACAATACATTTATTTATCGAAATAGTCCAAACTGTGATTACATGAGAAATGGAGACGCCCGATGTTGAACATGGAAGAGTCTACTTTAAACAATTCGGCGCTGAAAGAGTTAAAGGGCCTTTCAAATGTCATATTGGTGTTGTTGATTTATTTCAAGTTTCAAATGAGCGATCTAAGCACCGTTTTTAATTTCTGAATTACTCTTTTTCTGCATAAATTACTCTGCAAATAAAGACCACCTGTGAACAAAGAACACATTGATGTCTTCCCATGTACTTATTTATTTATTTATTGGGGTTTTACGCCGCTTTCAACAATATTTCAGTTATATCACGGCGACAGTTCACTTATTAATGATCCCCGGGTATCTTCCCATGTACAGGTTCCACTGTGTGTGTGTAACGGTTAAGAATATTGTTAAAAGATACTAATGAAGCATTGGTCGCAACTACCCTGCAGTTGACTTGCCTTAAGTGTTGCTCTACTTTAACATTATTTATTCCAGTGTCCGCGTACCTGCGATGTGTAGAATGCACACACATTTCGTGGGATGAAACCAATCAGTTTGTAGGCAGCCAACAGGTCTACGAGATACTCCGTCAAAGACTGAATCCTGCTTGCAAAATGAACTATCCGTTAGACAGGTAAAATATACGATTCAAATCGGACGAAACATTGACATGCTGATCTCCCGTTTTGTCATTGCTGGTACATGTATGTGAGAGGCTATGGGATCGACCATTTCCAACTTAGAGACGCATTTTTACACCTATGCAGAAGGTGATTTTTGAAAACATTGTGGCAAAAATAAAGTTGCTCTTTTTGGCGCAATGTTTTCAACTATATTCCTTAATTCGTCTTTCATTTGTAGAGAGTTTCAATATGTTGGACAGAGTGTATTTGAAGGAGGGCGTCCGCTGCAGAATTTTTAAATGGTTTAAAACAAATGTGGCAACAAGTCTGAATTTGTGTCAGACGTTACAACTAAGGATCTTCTAAACGATGCTAGACTGTGTAGACTCTGGCGAGACTACGTGTGAACGCGCAGCCTCACCTGAATCCCCACAGGTTTTGAATAGCCTCGGTACCGAGGATGTATGCCCCTGTAGCAGGTGGACGCTGTATAAGAGTTTGACCTTTGTCTGAACCGTTAGAACCGGCTATATATGTCTTAGCGATTAGAATCAATGGTTTGGAGCTCCAGTAGGTGGGGTGGTGTGGTTTGGGTTTCATACATTGCATATTTTTTATATCGATGTTAATATAATATGTGGGACCAATATCATCTTTCCTGTCCGTCGCGATATTACCCAAGTTATTAAAGGCTGCGTAAAACCCGAACCAAACACAAATATAGCAGTTTCCATAGGACATTTTTTGATTGCACGACATTGACAAAAGTCAATGCGACATGCGTCATTCGTTTTCCACCAATGGGCTAATTCTATGTGGAAAAGCAGCCAGTTGCTTGGGAAGATTGTTGTGTGGTGTACTGGTGTGAGAAAACCAGGAAATGCATGAATAGGTGAACTGGCCGCCGAATACAGAGTCCGTGATGTAACTGAGAAATTGTTAAAAACGGCGTTAAACCCAAATCAATCAATCAATTGTTTGCACGACGCTCTCCAGCAGCAACGTCAAAGGGAAGCAATCCGGATCTGCGTGCCGGGCAGACACTTTTGTCCAAGGAATTTCAAATGAATCCATTAGACTGGAGTTGTCTCCCATTTAACAATAATGATTTTGTTGAAAGTTGAAAGAGTTTTTTATAAAGCTCAAAAAAGGAAGGTCAATGAGGGTTTTTATTCTTCTTTGGTAGTTTTAAAAATGAAGTATAATTAGTAGGGATGGCAGCGATTGATCGGTTACCCGGTTAACCGTATGTTTTTCGATTAATCGGTTAGTAATTCAAGTAACCGAGTACTCGGAAAAATAGATAACATATATATACACAATTGTATTTCAACTTTTGTTCTTTTCAATTTGGCACACGTATCTGACCAGAAGTTAATTATTCACACCTCGATCGGGAATGTATACATAACTGTGAAAACGCCCGCCCTCGTTTGTATTGATGACCGTTTGTTATCGAATACTTGTGGCTGATCATACGATTAATTACAGGACAATTTTTTTTTATTTTTTAAACTTTGATGTCTTATACAAGGCTAGAGATAAGAACGTATTAATGTTATTGGAATGAATTTGATAAATTCGAATTGTTGTATTTGTAAATTATTTACCAACCGGATTAGAAGATTTAAAGAATAGTTTTTAACACATTTCCCCCTGAGTTGGTATTTAAATATGCAGCTACATGTATGCATCTCTTTCATTCAACATATTATAAATCGTATAACGGTTACTTCGTTAAAAAACCCGATTATTTTCTCAACTATAAATTCAAAAAATAAAATTTAAAAAGTTGGTTGACACGAACGAAATTTCAAAACGTTCCGATAACAACGTTCAAGTCTGATTTATACATGACCAGGAAATGCAAGTTAAAAGCACAACAACAATAACAAAACTCGGATTTATTGTCTATGAATCTATACGGTTAACCGAGTAACCGGTTACTAAATTATACGAGTAACCTGTTAGTAATATCGGTAACCGTTGCCATCCCTAATAATTAGATATATAGGTTTCTCGGTTATTTGAATTGTTTGGAAAGAGCCAAAACCCAAAACGCTGTCACGAATAGTCGCCTTTGGAGAACAAGCAACGACACAACTAGGTTTGGATCCCAATTTCCATAACTTACTAGAGTTTTGATGAAACTCTACAGGCGTTTAATTTGGTTCATCCTAACTCAACAATTCATATACGGTACAAAAGGCACCACTGGATGTCTGTCATACGATATGACATAAATACTGACACAATTTTACACAATCATACATTTTACTATTTTGTTCTCATGCAGACGCATTTTGAGGCATTAACAACCGATGACTTTTTGAAAACAGAGTTGCAAGGAAGACATTGAGACGAAATGTGTCGGCCCGGAGATTAACCTGCGCGGACTGCGCAGGTTGATCTGGATCGATACACTACGCAGATACCATTATGTTTGTTTTCTCGTGGGACGGCTCTTGTGTTTTAACTCTATTTGATAACTGTACTCTCATTTATTGAAGTTTCCATAGTTTTGCTTGGTTCCTCTATTGCAGAGATTTCTTTTTTGTATGTGGGGGGGAAGGGTTAGCGTTACCGTCTAAACAAGACACCTGCATTTATTTCCTTATCATTTTCAGACGTGCCTACGAAGAACAAATGACACAAAATCAGCAACAGAATCCGAACCAAATGTTTATTCCCACCAATAACTACCAGGTCAGTGAGACGATCTGCCCTGCTTTAAGTGACACGAACCGATGCAACTATGTCCACGGTGACGTCCGGGTTTATCTTGCAAACTATAAAGCTATACGTAAGTTTTACCCTTTCCCACACATAAACGCTTTCTGAAGATTCTTTAGAAGACGACTTTTGAAAAAACATTGTGGCAAAAGCCGGGGGAAATTGCTCATAAAAAGCATATTTTACCTATACCCCTTTCTCTCTTGTGGTACATCTTCTTTCATGGTTCACACATGGGTATCCTTTTTCTTTCCTCTAAACTGTTTATGCGAACCTTAAGCCATGCTTTATCGGGAAGCCTTCTAAGGTAAATTGGCCAATCTTACCCTTTCCGACAAACCGAAAGGTGCGACGCATCGGCAGTACACGAATTACAAAAAAAAAAAACACCATTGTAGCAAAAGAAGAAGTTGCTCACAATGTGATCATGTGTGCACATTTTCGTGTAACACGATACAGTTCTTTGTTTTATTTGCTAAGCGACAATTTTTCTTTTCTTTTTTATTACTTAAGTAATAAGGCCTCCGGCCCATAATACAACATATATATGTATACAATTCAAATAATCTTATGTGATGTGTTCGCCATATATTGAACATATTGACATATCGGTATATAATTTTAACAATCATGATATGCACAGTTTTACCAATTTGCTTTACCAATTAAACTTTATACACATGTATTTAATTAATGGATATCCGATAAGTTATTTAGTTACCTTTCTTGCTAATTTACTTGGTTACTAATTTTCTTACTTGTGTATTATTGACTTATATGTTCAAGTAGTTTTGAGATGAAAACGGCTGTTTTTCTTATAACAGCATGATTCTCGGTATTGAGGAGAGAGCTAAGGTTTTCTATGCTAGGTGTAGCATTGTACCAACTGTATAGATATTTTAGTCTAGTATCAGCAGATTTGTCACATATAAAAAAAGCATGATATTCATC
>JASEVX010000011.1:18725716-18893544 GCA_031761405.1 Serripes groenlandicus
TGATTATAGATTGTTAATGTATGATGCAATTTTTTACATGCATAAATCTATATGAGTATAATACAATTACAAGTACAAATTGTGTATTGCATAGATAAACATAATTATGTGTATAGCAATATTATGTACAACATAGTAGCAAAAGACATGGTTTACAGGAGCAACGGAATTATGAACATTTAAAATGAGTTATATAACAACATATATATTTCAATATCAATTATACCTCTAATGTGAACTGTTTTTAACCCTGTTGTTTACCAAAAAAAAAAAAAATGGATTTAACACTTATAAAGACTTTATAGCGAGGTGATTAACCTTGGTTAAAAAATATCAATTTTAGTTACAACCATTTCACTCCAAGCCCTCGATATGCAACTTATATCATGGCGTTTCCTAGGTAGTTGACCCAGTACTACTGGCCCATTTATCCTGACACCAGCCACGCAACACTGTTCCCAAGGAGGGCTGTCATTACTACAATGTTAAAGCTTTTGAAACGAACCCGCACATGAGGTGAAGATCTTCTACAGTTACCATCGTGTTTAAGACTTTACCCTTACCTTTACGAACACTGTATATCCGAATTAGCATGCAGGATCGTGCAGTCCAAATCTTGACTACATTGCTAGATAACAAAGTTATGTAAAAATAATGACAGAACCACTGGGGATTACTACGGTTAATGATCAACTTTCCCCCAAACATGTCAAAGGACAATTTCAGGGCTACCTATGCCTGATTTTCATGAAAACCCTATGCTTGGTCCATTCATTGTCTCTTCGATTCACCCCTTAACCCTTTCCCTCATACACCAAATCCGCAGCAGACGACTTTGACATATTTTGTCAAAAAAAAGAAAATCTCTATAATTGAATGAGAAACTATGACTAAAAATGGAAAACATTGTGTCAAAAGGGAGAAATTGCTCGTTTTGAGAAATTTCTTCTTTAGTCAATATGTTTTCAAAACGCCGTCTGCTGTAGAGGCGTCAGAAAAGCGTCTTTATGAGGGAAATGGTTAAATACATGCTTAGTTATTGGTGGGTTCATTTTCATGAAAACCCTATGCAGGTTCATTGTCACTTCGATCACCCTCTAAAATACAATCGCTGGTGGTTCATGTTCATGTGAAAACCCATATTCAGGTTCATTGTCTCTTCGATTCACTTCTTATCTATAATCGCCAGTGGTTAATTTTCATATACGCAGCTTTATTCAGACTTTTCTATGTAGTAGAAATCAGCTGAAAGAAGAAGGAGACTATTATTTTTTTAAAAGGGGTTAGATATCTGTTTAATAACAGAAAGATTCGATAGCACCTTTATTTTACTACTGATGTGTATAGAGAGTGACTATAAGTAAAATGAGGTGCCAAAGTAAACGTTATAGTTATTACGCAATAATAATAGTGCATCTGTTTTAAGAAAAAAGAAAGAGCCTAGATAAAAATGACATAACTTTGTGCCATATTACAAAACTCGAGCAGTAGCCGATGTTGTATGTAATGTATACGTCCTTCTCACAATAGTCCTTTACAAAAGTAGGAAAAAACATTTAATGAAATTTATTTCATTCTTTATAGACTATTATAACTATCATGTGCTTTTTGTTTATCATGACAATGAATTTAACAGTTGTGATCGAGGACCAATAACTTTTTTCCCTTGTTTTCCTTTTGAGTTGAAATGGGATTAAAGATGAAGCACTTGATTGTAAAATCAAAATGGAACTAATAGATAAATGAAAAGAGAGAGAGAGATGAGAGAGAGAGAGAGAGAGAGAGAGATCGAGAGGAGAGAGTGAGGGAGGAGAGAGAGAGAGGAGAGACGAGGAGAGAGAGATGAGAGAGAGAGAGGAGAGAGGAGAGAGAGAGAGAGGAGAGAGAGAGGAGAAGAGAGAGAGAGAGAGAGAGAGAGGAGAGAGAGCAGAGAAGAGAGAGAGAGAGAGAGAGGAGAGAGAGAGAGGAGAGAGGAAGAGAGAGGAGAGAGAGAGAGAGAGAGAGAGAGAGGAGAGAGAGAGAGAGAGAGAGAGAGAGAGAGAGAGAGAGAGAGAGAGAGAGAGAGAGAGAGAGAGAGAGAGAGAGAGAGAGAGAGAAGAGAGAGAGAGAGAGAGAGAGAGAGAGAGAGAGAAGCGAGAGAGAGAGAGAGAGAGAGAGAAGAGAGAAAAAAACGGAAAGACAGACACTTGTAGCTAAAAGATCTGTGGTACAAATTTATTTTTAATATATATTTCATGTAACGTTTTGTTGTTTCTAGATACTAGTATACAAATGATGAATATAAGCAACTTAGTGATGTTTTTATTGATATTTAAGTAACTAAAACGACCCATTTCTCTTTCCTAGAGGGCGAAAATAATGAATTTTCTTATTACGGCTTATGAACGTGTATCTGTCATTCAAAGCTCTCTTAACCCTTTCCCACCTACAAGCGCATTTTGACGCAAAAGCAGCAGACGACTTTTGAAAACCTTGTGGCCAAAGGTGAAATTACTCATGATGAGTAATTTCTCCTTTGGCCGCAATGTTTTCAACTTTATTTAACAATTAAGCTATCTTTTATGGAGATTTTTCAGGTTTTTGTCACTATGTTTTCAAAGTCGTCTGCTGCAGATTTGTAGTATGTGGGGGAAAGGGTTAAAAAAGGCTTCCTCTTAAAAGGCTTCGTAGAATGATAAATGCATGGACAATTTTTTTACAGTTTTCGATGAGATGTGCTCCCTCTTCTTGAAATGAAACCACCGATTGACTTTAGATGTAGTAGAAAATCTTTTGACGAACAATATAAGTCAATGTACGCTTGTGTAAATTGAATTCATACGTAGAATGTATTTGTGTAAAGAAATGTACGTGTATTGTTATTTGTATATGTTTTTTTTTCGTCATAAAAAACTGTCAATGGACAATAAATATTTTTACTCAAATTAGTCTTCATCTTTTTTATGACTCACAATTGCGCTCTAGACGAACATGTATATGCGGAGATCTAGATAACGGACATTTTGCACGTTTAAAATTCTATTTTAACCCTATAACCTAGACTGGCAACAGTCCTTAGGGTTATTTTTCAATGTTACAATTGGTGAGAACTCTAATAGACAAAATATGCATGCCTTTGATTATCGTCCTTAGGGCTTGAGGATCACTCATTACATAGCTATTTACCAGATGTTATATCAAATACAATGTGTATTAATCAACCAAAGTTCACCAGGCTCTATGTTTCGGACCAGTTGAAATGCAGCCATATAATAATAAACATAGAGCCTTGTGCCAGGCTACCTATAACCCTATGTCGTCTAATCATCATAGGGTTTGGTAGGACAATAAGAGAGATTAGCTGTATATCCCTTCTTATCTGAACCTTTGTATATGAACCTCATACAAAAGCATGATATGTGTTGTTATTGATCAATTTATCATATTTAACAGCGGTACCGACACCCTGTCCTTATTGACCGCCTCTGTGGTGAAGTGGTAGAGCGTCCGCCTCGGATGCGGGGTCGCTGGTTCGGTCCCCGCCGGGTCATACCAAAGACGAATGAATGTATATTGTTTTATGGCGCATCGACAGCTAAGGTCATTTAGCGCAATTATTCATGATCCCTGGGTAAAACAACCAGTACTAGGCTAGAAAATTGCCTTGCCCAAGGACACTCCACCATGACCGTAGTGCCGCGACTGCATACCAAAGACACTTTAAATATGATAGTAATGGATTTCCCTCCTTTGCGCCCAGGGTTGTGAGGTTAGCATTACGACTGACTCGCTGATGTCAGGATAAATGGACCAGTAGTACTTGTAAATTATCCAGAAATGCCGTGATATAACTGAAAAAGAGTTGCATGCCTCGGCCGATTTCGGTAGATGTCTGCGAGGTGTTCCGAATGATTATGAGATATGAACCCTTGTGGAGCGACCAACTTCTATTTTCTTTTATAAACCGCACAGTCTGATCAATATCAACACTTGTCTGGTACCCGGCGTACTATAGAAAATAAGTCTGGCTTGTGAGAATCTTCTGCCAACTTATGTAGGATCCTATTAAACTGAGCAGATGGACAGCTGAACTGATTGATTGATTGATTGGGGGGTTTAACGCCGTTTTTAACAATTTCTCAGTTATATCACGGCGGCCAGTTCACCTACCCATGCATTTCCTGTTTTCTCAAACCAGTACTCCACACAACAAAGCTGATCTGAACATACATTGTTCAGAAATGCCAACATTCACCTTTTCTCACACAGTGTGCGCATAAAGGTCCCGAGTTCGACTCATGGTCTGGCCGACAACCTTGGTTATTACTGGGAATGTCAATGAAACGAATCTGAAAGGTTGTCGGCCAGACAAGTGTTGATATTGATCAGACTGTGCGGATTCACATTCTGATCTTGAAACAACACTGTTATCAAAGGTCAACTTGTACATTTCCTTAGGGGCGGTCTCATATAGCCGTCCCGCGAGAAATCCAACATTGTGGACCTCTGCGTAAAGTATCGACCTGGATCAACATAAGCATGCCGCATGGCTAACACGGACAGACACTTTTTGCCTCAAGTGGATTTTCTGTTTCAGGAATCATTACTCTATACCTCTATCCCTCTGAGACGGAATGTGACGGCCCGGATTGTTGTTATGGGCCATGTAAATTGAAATATCGCAAGATGTATGCTAATCCCATTAAAACCAGACCTACACTTGGCTCGCTCGTGTATTCATCGGATGACTTTCCCATACAGGTCGTCTCAAATTGACCTTTGCGTCAGCCAATCAACTCGTCGCTTACCAACTCGTTTGGTATAAATACTGGTAAGATAACCCATATAAATAAACGATATGTAAAAGCGGCGATTCTCGAGTTGCATAGCACGAGGAGCGTTTGTTATATTGGCGATTTCATTGGACATAATAACCGAGCTCGTACTCATGAATATTTTAACCTTACCCTCATACAATTATGCAGCAGACGACTTTGAACATTTAAAAAAAAAAAATAGAAAATCTCTATAATTGAATGGATAACCCATGACTAAAAGTGAAAAACATTGTGGCAAAAGGAGAAATTGCTGGTTTTTAGCAGTTTCTTCTGTTGTCATTATGTTTTCAAAAAGCCGTCTGCTGTAGAGGCAACAGAAAGCGTCTATGTGAGGAAAAGGGCTAAGTGTGTATAGGGTCAATTCGAGACATTTTATGCTTTGTAGTCAGATCCAACATACACACGGCGAAGGATTTTGATTTGATTTTTTAATGAGTTCGGATGTATGCATAAGGATAGTTTACATAAGGATAGTTTACATAGCAATATATAGTGACCACTCACCTATCGGTCTCACGTGACTCGACAATGCGTGTGAAGATGTCTCAGTAGCAAGGTATGTTAGTCATTGTTTTCGTGTGTATAGGTACAATATTTGGAAATTGATTGACCACTCATCTCCGCAATGGCTTTAACTGATTGAACGACAGTCGAACTAATCTTCAATATATCAAGAAATCAATGATAGATTGAGGTTTAACGCCGTTTTCAACAATTTCAGTCATATCACGGAGGCCGGTTCACCTGCTAATGAGTTTCCTGGCTTTCTCACACCAGTACTCAACACAACATACTTTCCAAGCAACTGGATGCTTTTCCACATATACTGTAAGTCCATTGGTGGAAGACGAATGACGCTAGTCACAGTGACTTTTGGCAAACGTCGGAAAGAATGTTGACCGAGCTGGGGTTCGAACTATCTACCTCTGCATTGACAACTCGCGTCGTTACCAACTGAGCTACCGGGGCTAGGCGAGGAGAAAACACATGCCTCGTCAGTCAATAATGCTTCTTCCATCTACACGCACCTCAACATATCGAGGGCTTGGCGTGAAACGGTTGTAATTCAAATTTGTATTTTTTTTTACCAAGGTTAATCACCTTGCCATTAACTCTTTATAAGCGTTAAATCATTTTTCTTGGTAAACATTGGACATTTAGGCAACGTGGCAATACACATATATAACCAGTGGAAAAGCACGAGCCTCTCGAATTACTTACAATATCCACCGACACGTACTCGTTACACCCCCACCGAGCCATGTAATTATATGTCTCTGTTCAAATGGATTGATTGATTGGGGTTTAACGCCGTTTTTCACAATTTCTCAGTTATATCACGGCGGCCAGTTCACCTACTCGTGCATTTCCTGGTTTTCTCACACCAGTACTCCACACAACAATCTTCCCAAGCAATCAAATGTATCAAAGATACTCAAAAATGGTAATGTATTCAAATATTTGTTATCAACTCCAACAATAGAAGAATGTTAATTTAAGATTTCAGAAAGTATCTTTGTTATTGTCATATCTTCTGTGGTTATTGAGTTGTTACTAGCTACAAATGTTGGGATGGGTGATATTTTTGGATACAATTTATTGTATGCACCACTTTTTTTTAAAAACAAATATTTTCTTTATAAGGTGTTTTACGCCGCTTTCAACAATTGTCCCGTTATATCACAGCGTTTCCTGGGTAAGTCACCAGCATAACTGGTACATTTATCCAGACACCAGCTAGTCAGACGTAAAACTAACCTCGCAACCCTGAGCGCCAAGGAGGGCCGCCATTAGGTAAAATCCGCCTGGGGTCGAACCCGCGACCTCCCGCAACCGAGAGGCGGACGCTCCACAACTACACCGCCGAGGAGGTCATGTAAATCCACATAGCAAATGTATTTAAAGAATTCCAACATATATAGTGATTGAACAGAATAAAATATAAATCCAGCAGTTAAAGAAAGAATCGTTGTCAATGGGAAATAACTCATACTCATTAAAAATTATGCATTTTATACGAGTTATTTCCCTTATGCAATTAAGTTGTTTGATCACGTAGTAACTTTTTTTTTTTGTGCCTCTTTTTCAAGCAATTGTAGAAAAGTTCAGATGAATTTTTACAGTTTTTGCTACACATTTTACATGCAAATCGTAATGAATAAAGCTCGAATGACATTTTTGCATCGCACTAACCACTCCTCTTTTTTCAATTTGACAGTCTCGTTTTTAGATGACCCTACAGGATGATAAAGAAAATCCGTTCGGATTGTTCAGATGTTATCGCTAAAAAATAATAACAAACAATGAAAATGCACCAGAAGATTATCCTTCTATCGTGAAACAAAATAGTATATTATTTATATAACATTGCATTTTAAGAGGTAAATTGAGTTTATTATATTGTTTTTGCATTTACAGTTTTCTTAAAGTTGATAATTTGATTTGACAATTTATAGTTAATGTCTTTGTTCGTCTTTTTTCCCAATATCATTATGATGATTTTCCCCGCATCATCAAATTCCAAAGGCTTGGGTGAAAATTTCTTATAAACATTCTCTCAAAATTTATATTTTGTTCTTGATTATAGGTGCTTCATTGTAAGCACTTGGTAAAAAACATCTCGCATTTTTTTTTTGCGTGTTTATCCTTCATGTATTCTCATTGAATTCGTGTATGCTGTAGTGTTCAGACAGATGTTGTAGTAAGTCCAAATAATTTAGACTTTCGCTCGCTCGTTTTATCATCTGTCATTTATTGGGAAACCATATGCAGAATGATTACAAATAAAAAAATTAGCATATGCGATGTCTTTCAATGTAGGACTAATGTTGTGGTAAGAGATGCTAGCCTGTGTTGCTCAGCTGCTCGCACCATATTTATTAAAGCTTTATTTCTACAATACTACTGCAAAGTGTACTTTACTAATTCATTTATTGAGTTAAGCCATCGCCAGTCACCCATCTTGGCACTTACTGCTTAACTTTGTGAAAAAAGACAACCACTCTATACCTGAACGTCGCTTTCAAAGCCAGCTTCCACAGCAAGGCTGAAGCAGGGGTGATTGTACCTATTCCCAATTCCTGTTACAAAAGTATAACTGTTGTTATTAGTCCCCTACCAGCGTGCCGAAGGGGACTTTTAGGTTTGCACTCCGTCCATCTGTCAGTCAGTCCATCTGTCAGTCAGTCCGACAAATCAGTTTTCCGCACTTTTTTTCTACATGCATTGAGATATTGAGCTGAAATTTTGTATATGGCTTTGTAATCATGTGTCACAGATCAAGTTCGCGTTTCATGGGATTTCGTCAATTTTTTTATGAGTTATGCCCCTTTTTGGACTTAGAATATTAATAAATCAGTTTTCCGCACTTTTATTCTACATGCATTGAGATATTGAGCTGAAATTTTGTATATGGCTTTGTAATCATGTGTCGCAGATCAAGTTCGCGTTTCATGGGATTTCGTCAATTTTTTTATGAGTTATGCCCCTTTTTGGACTTAGAATATTAATAAATCAGTT
The DNA here is from genome assembly GCA_031761405.1 of Serripes groenlandicus. Lineage (NCBI taxonomy): Eukaryota > Metazoa > Mollusca > Bivalvia > Cardiida > Cardiidae > Serripes > Serripes groenlandicus. The sequence continues at coordinate 18,734,053 of JASEVX010000011.1, forward strand.
TTCCACACTTTTTTTCTACATGCATTGAGATATTGAGCTGAAATTTTGTATATGGCTTTGTAATCATGTGTCGCAGATCAAGTTTGCGTTTCATGGGATTTCGTCAATTTTTTATGAGTTATGCCCCTTTTTGGACTTAGAATATTAATAAATCAGTTTTCCGCACTTTTTTTCTACATGCATTGAGATATTGAGCTGAAATTCAAAACGTGCAAACCGGTAGGGGATTATGGTATTGCTTGCAATCCTACAGTTACTTGTTCACCAAACAGGCTCAACGCGTCATGAGCTCTAGATAAGGGGCATTTTCGATGTTCTAAAATCCTTATTTGACATTCAAACCCTATGTTGTTGGTACTCATCAGAATCCTCTGAGTGAGACAATTCTTTTGAGTTACCCACAACATAGGATTTAGTTGGGTAATAAGAGAAATATTGCAGGGAAAAGACCTGATCACTCCCTCTTATCTAGTCCTCTGGCCAATAGTAACAACTGTTTTATTTGTCTTCAGATAAGGAGGTAAGACCAGGTTCCTCTTCCCTCATACAGCAATTCTGCAGCAGACGACTTTGAACGTATTTTGTCAAAAAATAGAAAATCTCCATAATTGAATGGATAACCTATGACAAGAAGGGGAAATCATTGTGGCAAAAGAAAAAATTGCACATTTTGTGCATGATCATACATGTCATGGCGGAGCTCTAGATAAGAAGAGTATTTCACATCCCCAAATCCTTAAATGACCCTAAAATTCTATGTTGTGGGTACTCAAAATAATTGTTGAAGTGAGACTTTTGAGTACCCACAACATAGGGTTTGGTAGAGTCATAAAATAAATATTGTTGGGTAATCACCAGTTTACTCCTCCTTATCTTGACCTCTGGTCATGGTCATGGTCCATGGGTAAAACATGTACACAGTTGGATATATATACTGTGTGTAAGTGGTGTGGTTATTTCAGCCAGTAGATGTCCCACGTTCTGAGCAAGAACTCTGCCTGGAAGTGAGCTCAGTTCGAGTCAAGGTTTTACTCTTTAATCTCCCTGTGACACTTGGCCCCAACATGGAGGCGTGCCAGCACTGCTTGGTCAGTCTGACTGCTTGCTTACTTATTTACTTCCCATCATGCATGTTTAACAGGTAGGGGAGCAACAAATGATCTTCACTCCTGTCTTTTCTTAGCCATCCAGATCGCACCGGTGGTGTAGTGGTAGGGCATCCGCCTCACTTGCAAGAGGTTTTGGGTTTGATCCCCGGCGGGGTCATACCAAAGACTTTAAAAATGGTAGTAATGGCTGCCATACTTGGCACTCAGGGTTGCGGGTTAGCATTACCGGCTGGTGTCTGGATAAATGGACCAGTAGCACTGGTAACGAAACAAGGAAACGTTGTGATATGACTGAAAAGTTGTCGAAAGCGGCGTAAAACACTAATAAATCAGCCAATCATACATATGTTGAGCTCAAGTTTTACTCTAATACTCTCCCTGTGACACTTGGCCCTCACATGGAGGCGTGCCATCACTGCTTGGTCTGTCTTGACAGTGCTTGCTAACTTTTTTATTTCCCATCATGCATGTTTAACAGGTAGAGCAGCAACAAATTATCTCCACTCCTGTCTTTTCTTGGCCATCCAGATCGCATCGGTGGTGTAGTGTTAGGGCATCCGCCTCACTTGCAAGAGGTTTTGGGTTTGATCCCCGGTGGAGTCATACTAAAGACTTTAAAAATGATAGTAATGGCTGCCCTCCTTGGTGATCAGGCTTGCGGGGTTAGCATTACGAATGACTGGCTGGTACACGTCAGGTTAAATGGACCAGTAGTACTTGCAATTTTATTATTTACCCAGGAAAAGCTGTGATGTATTTAAAAAATTGTTGATAGCTTTGTTAACCCTTTCCCTCATAGGACAATTCTGCAGCAGACGACTTTGAACATATTTTGTCAAAAAATAGAAAATCTCTATAATTGAATGGATAACCTATGACTAAAAGTGGAAAACATTGTGGCAAAAGAAGAAATTGCTCGTTTTGAGCAATTTCTTCTTTTTCCACTATGTTTTCAGAAAGCCGTCTGCTGCAGAGGCGTCAGAAAGGGTTAACACCAAACAGTAAATGTTTGGCCATCCACTTTTCCTTTTATCTTTTGAAGTCCATGTAGCGCTATAGAACTAACAGTGCTAGCGGCCAGTATTTAAAAGTTATCTTGGCACTGGTGTTCTGAAATCCAATTATGAATTTCCAGTCAAGCGCTGCAGGGATATAGTATGACACAGTTCAAACTTGTTTACATTGTCAATGGGAGAGATAATGTGCTGCCCAATTTGCAGTCAATAGTGTACTCAACCAGAAATGTTCAAGCCCCAAAGACTGGCTGCATGATTTTTGTCTCTCTGTCAGATTCATATAATACAGTTTGAAATTGTATATACAGTTGGAAAAAGAGTGTGTTAGTGGCTTGGTTAGCATAAAGTCAGTAGAGTACTTGCCCAGAAATGGAGAAGTTCCAAGTTTTAAGCACAACAGTGGCTTCATGTTGTGCACTTTCTGTAACATTTGGCGTCAATTCTTGCGACACCGAGAACAGTACTTGATCTGTCCTTGCAGCTGTAGGAGAAATGTTGTTTAATCAGCACATTTAGCTCCGGTGTAAGAATATTCACTCAGAAAGTGGGAGGACTCTGTTTGTGAGTCCTGGATTGCCAGCATGTTTTCCTCACCCTGTGATACAGTTAAGAACATCTTGAAATTGACAAATTTACCATTCACGCTCTGTTCCGCTCACGTTCCATTCCGCTCATAAAGCGTTCACTCATTTATAGCATTGTGATTGCTTTTTTCCGTTCCGCTCAGATTGAGCAAAGCATTCATGTGATTTGATTTTTTCGTTCATTATGATTGTTTCGTTCAGAGCGAATTTTTTTCGTTCTGCTCATAAAGTGTTCCAATCACGCTCACGATCCAATCACGTTCCGCTCAGATTGTCAATTTCATGATGTTCTTAACTGCATATAGATTTGTTGCAGTTATAGATGTGTATATTCCAAAATTTGAAAATCCCTTTGTTAATCCATTTTCACATATGCAGACAATTTATATATCGGTCAATATTTTAGAACATCATGGGAAAAAGAGAAATTGTTCAAAATGAACAGTATCTATTTCTAATTGCCAAGAATAACATGGCTCAAATATTATCTATGGCAAGATCAATATTTCTTATATTTAACTAAAATGGAAAGTTATTTCAAAATTTATAAATTATGTGTGTTCTTTTATGAAGCATTGCTAATTATTCCATTTCATTTTTACAGAAACAATTTTAACAAAGTTGAACGTAGACGAGTAGTGATATCTATATAGTGTTAATTCTAGTCCATGTTGTTTATGAACAGTAAATCCAGCTGATATGGCACGGATGTTTTTTCAACAAAGAAGTAACGGATATCACCTGCTGGATGATGCAGATGACGTGCTGTTAAATGATGTCTCCGATCTGGACTCCGATACCGGTGAACATGATGGAAATAACCACGGAGAACAAAATGAGAGCAACGTGGTCCTGAGATGGATTTTAACAATTTTGATGAAATATAAATGTTTTAGTGTTTTTAGTCCACAAAGGTTGTCTCCTAGAAAACATAGGATTCTTGATATTTCGTTATCTGTGCTTTGTCTTTTAACCGTGACGTCCGTGTGTCTGTCGTTGGGTTACTATGCCGTGCTTGTTCGCAAACCTGAACTTGTGATTGACAAATCCTACAGAGCTTTTAGAATTCCAAATCATGAAGCGTCTCTGAATTTTGGAGCCCTTCAAAATGCAAAGGCCCATTACACACCTTTCAGAAAGCTGAAGTTTGATCTGTTAGAAAAGTGGGCTTTCACCGAAAATGGTACTCCCAAAAAATTTAACAACAGGAATGGTACAACATCAGCTAGAATTATTGGTAAGATTAGATTTTCACCCTTTCCGTCATACAGATGCATTTTTTGACACATCTCCAGCAGACGACTCTTGAAAACATTGTAACAATTTTAGGAGAAATTGCTCAAAATGAGCAATGGCTCCATTTGCCACAATGTTTTCATCTATTTTCAGTAGCTATACCTTCACAATAATGGTAAAACTGGTAAGAGTAGTTTTTTTAAGACCAGGGATGTAGATAAGACACATGTATTGTGATTTTTTATTAAATTTGTTTCAAAAAATAAAAGACTGACATTAATCCTAAGAATATCAAAACGTGTAATGTATTTGAATATTTTTATCTTTCGTTAAAGAAGAATGCTTAAACTTCCTAAAAATATCTTTGTTATTGTCATATCTTTATTGGCTTTAATAGTTTTTGAGTTTTACTTGCTACAAATGTTGGGACGGGTGATATTTTAGGATACAATTTTAAGTTTCTTATCCCTCTTATCTACGTTCCTGGGGAGACCTAGGACTGGTATCTTCATGGTCATAGTGGGTCATTTAACCCTTTCCCACATGCAATAAATCTGCATCAGACAACTTTGAAAGTATCTAGGCAAACACACAGAAAAGCTCTATAAATGTAGGTATAATAACTGAAATGAGATGAAAATATTGTGGCTAAAGGAGAATTCAGCAATTTCTACTTTTGTCATAATGTTTTCAATTGTTGCCTGCTGCAGTAAAGAGTTAATTTGATTTACAAAAATGTATAGGTATTATGATTATTTTCTTTTTTTTGACAAAGGCTTTAAATCGTCAAGTGTTCTGTCCTTTAAAAACTGCTGCTATTAATAGTATTATTTAGACAGATTATGTGATATGATGTTTAAAAAATATCTGATGTAAAAAGTATAATTCCATGAACTATTTTTATACCGAGTGTAAAAGCACTACGAGAAATGGAGAAATTGTGTGTTTTTGATCAATTTGTACTTTTTCCAAATTGTTTTTAAAGTTGTCTACTGCAAAGGTGTCAGAAATTGTCTCTTCCTGACTGACAACTCTTAACCCTTTCCCACATACAGCAAATCTGCTCAAGACAACTTTGTAATTACAGTTTCTAGGAATAAGTATGTAAAATCTCTGTAATTTATAAATGACAGTAAAATTATTGAATAGAGTGGAAAACATTTCATCAATAATGATACTGCAGCAGTGCTCATTATGAGCAATTTTTTTCTTTACAATACAGGGCTTTTTTACCTTATATAAGTGACGCCGATATTCGGTGTCTTCCCAATTGATTGATTGATTGGGGTTTTACGCCGTTTTTAACAATTTCTCAACTATATCACGGCGGCCAGTTCACCTACTCATGCATTTCCTGGTTTTCTCACACCAGTACTCCACGCAACAATCTTCCCAAGCAACTGGCTGCTTTACCACATAGACGTAGCCCATTTCTTCCCAATTGAAAAAACGTTGTTTTTTTCCCAATTGGAAAAAAATATTTCCCAAAATCTAAAAAAAAAAAAAAAAAAAAAAGTTAACTGAAATAATCATTTGGGTAACACTATTAACTGATATATTTGTCTTGTTTAAGGTAATATGATTGTTTTATTGCATTATATAATGCAAAAGTCTTTAAGTTATTGTAAAAAGGACTATTTATATAGCCATATATATGTTATATGGTCTAATTTTTCCCTTTTTGGGCGAAAATCGTGCTAAAATTTCCTAAAATGAAAGGCTAAGGCCTCTTCCCAATTTCTGGAAAAAAGGCCCTGCAATAATCTTTATGAACGAAAGTATAATTCTTGAAAAGATTTCAACATATGGAACAAGGAGAAATTGCTTATTATGATTAATTTTACCTTTAGCTGTGCAATATATATTCAAATGTCTTGTATTTATAAATGTGTCAAAATGTGGAAATACTTGCAGGTGGGAAAAACTGGCTGAGTGATAGACAATATTTAGCAGGTAGTAAAAGTAGACTCACTGGTAGAAAGAGGACAAAGAGAAGTAACACGATAATAGAAGTTCCCCAGCAGTATTATCCTTTATGGAAAATGCAGGTAGACGGCTTATTTACTGTTGTAATTAACCCTTTCCCTCATTATTATATAGACGCTTTCTGACGCCTCTGCAGCAGATGGCTTTTTGAAAACATAGTGACAATTTCTCCTTTTGTCACAATGTTTTCCACTTTTAGTCATAGGTTATCCATTCAATTATAGAGATTTTAAGTTATTTGATAAAATATGTTCAAAGTCGTCTCCTGCAGAATTGTCGTGTAAGGGAAAGGGTTAAACATTTGCAATTGTTTTACCTTGGCTTGATTTGTAAAGGCTATGGTGACTTGTGTATGTTGACATATTTATCTATTTACTCTACAAAAATAATTGTTCAACAAAAAAAAAGCCTGAGGCTTCTTGTAACTTATCTCCTTGTATATTGTTCGTTAACCTATCAAAATAAAGGCTAGACTAGTTAGTAGTCACACAAGTCAACACAGATTAGCAGAGGGGAACACTTACAAATGCATGATAATTTACATGAGAAATTTCCCCATTTGCCACAATGTTTTCAAATATTTGATGATAATTTTACAATTTACCTGATATAATATTTCTAGAGATCTTTTGCTTTATCTTAGAAAATAATCTTACCTAATATAATATTTCTCGAGAATATCTTGGGCAAAAACCGTACATATGATGATAATTTGGTTAAGTGGATGTAACTTTGATATTTCCCGACAAAGTTTTAAAAATTGTTTGTATTAGGGAACGGGGTTAACCATTTCCTACACATAAACGTTTTCTGATGCCTTTGCAGAAGACGACTTTTGAAAACAATGTGACAAAAGAAGAAATTTTTCAAAACGAGCAATTTCTCCTTTTGTCACAATGTTTTCAACTTCTTTCAGTAATTATACTTTCATTTATGTGGATTTTTCCATATTTTCAAAGTTGTCTTCTGCAGATTTGATGTATGTAGGAACGGGTTAACCCTTTCCCACATATAGTCGCTTTCTGCATCAGACGACTTTTGAAAACATTGTGGCCAAAGGGCAAATTGCTCATGATGAGCAATTTCTTTGGCCACAAAGTTTCTACTATATTTAACAATTAAGCTATCTTTTTATGGAGCTTCTTTTTCAGGTTTTTGTCACTATGTTTTCAAAGTCATCTGCTTCAGATTTGTCGTATCTGGGAAAGGGTTAAATAAATAACATTTATTTTTGTATCCCCCAGGTTGTGTTTTTAGTAGAAGAAAATGAAAACATTTTAACCAAAGAGCGCTTACAGCAAGTCCATGAAATTGAGAAGAAAATCATGCAGCATGAACAATTTGCTGAATTCTGCTACAAAGACATTCATCCGAGTATATTGGAGGACCCTGCTGTCAAAGCATTCAACGGTTGTGCCCCTTTAAATTCTCTGCTCACATACTTTTTCCCGTCGACGGACAGCAAAGGGAACGTGTTTTATGACGGCCTGGGTGATAACATGGACAAAGTCGAAAGTGCACTTAAGTTAGCGATGACCTCCACCCACTTTTACTACTATGTGGATGAAAAAATAAACAGCTCAAATTTACGGAGTCGTCTTCTAAGAACTGAAGTACTTTTTGGTGCCCCTTTAAAAGGTAGTATTTTGTTACATTATGTTAATTATTTCGCTGCCAAAATTTACAAAGTCAACCATACCATCCTGCAATTTGGACCACTCCATTTTTCGTCCCAACATAAGTGGCAAGCAATGCAGATTTCAGAAGAGACGGCTTGGTATGTGCTGTCTCGCCTGAATCTGCATTGTTTCCAAAAGCCTTTAATTGTCTTTGGTAGCGAAAGTGTAAAGTTTATACTCAATTATTTAACATCTATGTTGAAACAGGTTCTTAACCCTTTCCCTCATATAGATGCTTTCTGACGCCTCTGCAGCAGACAGCTTTTTTGAAAAACATAGTGACAAAAGAAGAGAAATTGCTGAAAACGAGCAATTTCTCCTTTTGCCACAATATTTTCCACTTAGTCATATTTTATCCTTTCAATTATAGTGATTTTCTTTATTTTGACAAAATATGGTCATGTCGTCTGCTGCAGAATTGCCGTATGAGGGAAAGGGTTAAACCCTTTGCTGTGGGTACTCAAAAGAATCGTCTCATTGACGATTCTTTTGAGCACCAACAACATTAGGTTCAGTCATAAGAGAGATATTGGTGGGAAAATACCAGTTGAGTCCTCTGTTTAAATATAGGAATACATGAAAATGCATATAACAGCTCCATGTTACAGTTTTTTACAAAGAACCATCAGAACAATGTCACAATTTACTATGATGATTAGGATTTTTTCCTTTTTGCCACAATGTTTTCAACTCTATTCATACGTTAGCATTTATAGAGCTTTTCTATATAGTTTTTTATAGATGAAGAAACTGTAACATCAAGGTAAATATGTCTCCCCCATTCATGGCATATTGTTTTTGCCCGTTCCGTCCGTCCTTCCTTCCGTCCGTCCTTCCGTCTGTCACACTTGTTTCCGCTCAATAACTGAAGAACGCTTGGGTGTAGGAACTTCATACTTGGTATGCAGGTTGGTCATGACAAGTAGCTGACCCCTATTGATTTTGATGTCAAAAGGTCAAGGTCATGGTGACCTTTTGAGGTAAAAAGTGGTTTCCGCTCAATAACTGAAGAATGCTTGGGCCGAGAAACTCCATACTTGGTATGCAGGTTGGTCATGCCAAGTAGAAGAACCCTATTGATATTGAGGTCAGTACGTCTAAAATTGAGCTGAAAGGTCACAGTGACGATGAGCTGAAAATTTGTTTTTGCTTGGGCCCAGGAACTTCATACTTGGTGTGCAGGTTGGTCACTATCAGCAAATGACCTCTATTGATTTTGAGATCACTAGGTCAATGGTCAAGGTCACAGTGGTCAAGGTCACGTCCATCATACTTGTTTCCGCTCAATAACTGAAGAACCCTTGGGCGTAGGAACTTCATACTTGGTATGCAGGTTGGTCATGACCAGTATATGACCCCTATTGATTTTGATGTCAGAAGGTCATGGTCATGGTGACCTTGTGAGGTAAAAAATGGTTTCCGCTGAATAAATGAAGAACGCTTGGGCCGAAGAACTCCTTACTTGGTACGAAGGTTTGCCATGCCCAGTAAAAGACCGCTTTTGATTTTGAGGTCAGTACATATAAAGTCAAGGTCACAGTGACCTTGAGCTGAAAGGTCACAGTGACAATGAGCTGAAAAATTGTTTTCGCTTAATGGCTTTGGCCATGGAACTTAATACTTGGTGTGCAGGTTGGTCACCACCAGCAGATGACCCCTATTGATGTTGAGGTCACTAGATCAAAGGTCATGGTCATGGTAACCTTCAGCTGAAAAAATGGTTTCCGCTCAATAACTAAAGAATGATTATGTCGAGGAACTTCATACTTGGTTTCACACGTTGGTCCTAACCAGTAGATGACCCCTATTGATTTTGAGGTCACAATGTCAAAGGTCAAGTCCACAGTAACATTCACCTGAACAAATTGATTTTGACTCCCATCATTTCTTTTCGTCTCCTATGACCACACAAATGGGGAGACAAGCGCTTTTTCAAAAAAGCAATCTCTAGTTGGAAATATGTTTTCGACACTGAGGTAATGACATTGTTGAAAAAGGATAACTGGTTCATTTAGATATTCAAAAGACTGCCTGGGTATTTTAGTGGTAGAGCATTCGTCTTGGTCGCAGAAGGTTATTGGTTCAATCCCCGACCTGGTCATACCAAAGAATAAGCTAAAAATGGCAGTAGTGGCTGCTCTCCTTGGCGCTCAGGGTTGCTGTGTTAGCATTACAACTGACTGACTGGTATCAGGATATATGGACCACTAGTACTGGTAACTAACCCAGGAAACGCTGTGATATAAATGAACTGAACAATTGTTGAAAGCGGCGTAAAACACCAAACGAGATATTCAAAGTTTTCTGCCTTGCGTCTTTTCAGGATATACATTAAACGGCAATAGAGATGAACAAACCCAAAAATTCAAAGATTTTGTGATAACCTACATAGACCTACTGTCACAGTCCTCGACAAAGTAAGTTTTAATATTTCACTACCAGCCACATTTTGATGCATCTGCAGCAGATAGAATTTGAAAACATTGTGACAAAAGGAGAAATTGTTCATAATGAGGGATTTCTCCTTTTGTCACAATGTTACCAGACCCTTTTCATTCTTCTTATTGTTGTCCCTTTACCCCCTCTTGTAGTGCATAAACATAAACTTCCTGCATTTCTCACTTCTGATACTCTGCCCTCCACACATATTTGAAAACATAATGGGACATAGTAAATTTCTCATATGTAAAATTTCTCCTTTTCCTTTCATAGTAGACTACTCTTATGATATGCATATCAGATATTTTTTAATTTCAATGGCATATTTTACATGAGAACGCTTCCAAGAAGTGTTTTATTGACACCTATATTCGACTCCATATTTAAAGGGATTTGGAGTATGACATGTAACGATTGTTGACACAATAAAAAAGATAGAAACGGGTCAATATTTTAAAACATTTATGTTTGAAAGATATGTAACAGTAAATAGTTGTTGATAAATGTTTTAAAGGAAAGAGACCCAACTAACAAATTGATAATTTATTTGCTCGATTATTTGACAAGGCAGGCTATGGCTTGATACTGATGTCCTCATATTTATAATTAACCCTTTCCCTCATACGACAATTCTGCAGCAGACGACTTTAAACATATTTTGTCAATACATAGAAAATCTCCATAATTGAATGGATAACCTGTTTTCAAAAAGCCGTCTGCTGCAGAGGCGTTAGAAAGCGTTTATATGAGGGAAAGGGTTTAAATAAGGTAGATGGCTGAGGCAAACAGAAAAAAACACTTGTACCTTACTGATAGTTTTCAGAGTCCTTCTCTAACCCTTTCCATCATATAGACGCTTTCTGACGCCTCTGCAGCAGACGGCTTTTTGAAAACATAGTGACAAAAGAAGAAATTGCTCAAAACGAGCAATTTCTCCTTTTGCCACAATGTTTTCCACTTTTTGTCATAGGTTATCCATTCAATTAAAGAGATTTTCTATTTTTTGACAAAATATGTCCAAAGTCGTCTGCTGCAGAATTGTTGTATGAGGGAAAGGGTTAACATGACGTATGTAATATAGACTGTATACTGTAATCATCAAATTGATTAATTGGATTTTAATGTCATGTTCAGTCATATCATCTTGTTAACACTCTTTGCTTCAGAAGTTTGAACTTTTGTCAGAATGTGAGTCTTAAAGATATCTAGGTCAAGTTCGAATATGGGACATATTGGGTCAGAAACTAGGTCACTAGGCCAAATTGAAGGAAAATCTTGTTAACTCTGTAGAATACACATTTTTTGCTACAGCAGCTTGACATTTGATGAGAATGTTTATCTAAATGATATCTATACCGAGTTCCAATATGGGCCATGTAGGGTCAAATACTAGGTCACTAGGCCAAATTGAAGGAAAATCTTGTTAACACTTTGGATGCCACATTTTTTGCTTCAGCAGCTTGACATTTTGTCAGAATGTTTGTCTGAATTATATCTAGGTCAAGTTCGAATATGGGTCATATTGGGTCAGAAACAAGGTCAATAAAGGAAAATATTGTTCAAACTCTGTAGGCCACATTTTTACTTTGAGCAAGTTGAAACTTTGTCAGAATGTTGTCTTGATGATATCTAGTCCATGTTGAAATATGGGTCATATCAGGTAAAATAATATAGATCACTAGGCCAAATGAAGGAAAATCTTGTTAACACTGTGGAGGTTGCATTCAGAATAATTGTCTTGATGTGTTTTTCATTGCAGTACATTGTATAATTAAGGTGATCGAACATGGCCCTCTTGTTTGAATTAAATTTCATTCAAAAATAAATAATAGGAAAAAATATTTCATGTAGTGAAGATATATAGTAAAAATGTAAACTTGAAAATACAATTTTTTGAATTAAATTTCATTCCAACATAAATAATAAGAAAACAATCTACTGAAAACATTTCATTTAGTGAAAACGCGAAGTAAAATTAGAATTAAAAATAGGAAAATTAGATTTTTACATCTGTATCAGGGAAAGGTTTGAAACATGATACAGTTAGATTCTTCGTCCATTATTGCATAGAACTATTGATATTGAATATTGCTAGTGACTTTATCATATTAAGTGAATTAATTGGACTTCACCTGAAATCTGTTTATCAGATCTAGTCCTTTTAGTGATGCACACGACATTTGGAGCCTTTGCAATAGATAAAAAAATTCTTCTATGATGATTTTCGGAAAAGGAGAAGTTTCTTAAAAATAACAAAACCTCACCATTTCCCAGGTATTACAGTTTTTCCTTGGATCAAAGCAGTCAACTTCTACGAAACAGTTAAATACCTGGCAAATTTTGGTAATGAATTGTAAAAACCTGAATTTCGTCACTCCCTTCATTTGTGACAATGAGTTGCTGTGTGTCGCCATTTGTGTCATCTAGAACACACAGGGGCTTTTTAATCTGTCCACCACTTTCAGACAGGATCTTTCCAACTTTTTGGTCTCCGTTGTACTGTGTAATGGTAGCTTGTAGCTGACAGCCCACAAATAATTGCTGGTTCCTGGATTCTGTTACTGTATATGTGTAAGCGGATCCTGGGGTTCGTGCAGTCTTGGAGCCAGTAAGATCCCCGTTGGCCTGCAGTTGACAGATCAGGACCCCATTGTCTCTGTCGCAGACGTAGATAGCCCCTGTGTACCCAACCTGTACATGGAATGGTTGACTTAGTCCTTTTGTCATGGTGAATAACTTGTCACCAGAAGTACTGAATACAATAATCTTGCCTGGTTCTTCTATAATAACCTGTGAATCATTACCACCACAGGCCACAATCAGTTTATCACTCTCTCTGTTGTATGCAATTCCCCTGCATCGATCTGGTGTAACAAATTGCCTTGTTGGAGCATTAAAGGGTGGCATTGAAATGCCTGAATCCTCCAGTGCGCGAAAGTCATTTTCAACATCTATGATCACTACTTTCATTACATCCCGTAGAGTTACAGCAATTGTGTGTTTTCCGTTTTTCTGAAACGAGCATGCAGCCCATGGTCTATTGGTTAGTGGACAGTTGGCTATAGGATCAAAGTTACCATCAAGTTGTATCACTAAATTATTGTCCATATCGACCAGATAGAATTTCCCATCTGTACCTTTCACTATATGGTTCAAGTGTAGCACCGCTGCAAGATCAGCACGTTTGATCTGTATTGTTCTCAATTCTACTGTAAACGGTCTTTTTACATGATGATGACAAATGTCGATATAATGAATTGTAAAAACCTGAATGTTGTTACTCCCTTCATTCGTGACAATGAGTCGCTGTGTGTCGCCATTTGTGTCATCTAGAACACACAGGGGCTTTTTAATCTGTCCACCACTTTCAGACATCTGTCCACCACTTTCAGACAGGATCACTCCAACTTTATGGTCTCCATTAAACTGTGTAATGGTAGCTGGTAGATGACAACCCACAAATAATTGCTGGTTCCTGGATTCTGTTACTGTATAGGTGTAAGCGGATCCTGGGTTTCGTGCAATATCGGAGGCAGTAAGTTCCCCGTTGGCCTGCAGTTGATGGACGAGGACCCCATTATCTCTGTCACAGATGTAGATAGCCCCTGTGTGCCCAACCTGTACATGGAATGGTTGACTTACTCCTTGTGTCATGGTGAATAACATCTGACCAGAAGTACTGAATACAACAATCTTCCCTGGTCCTTCTGTAACATCTTCAGAAACCTGTGAATCGTTACCACCACAGGCCACAATCAGTTTATCGCTCTCTCTGTGGTATGCAATTCCCCTGCATCGATCTGGTGTAACAAATTGCCTTGTTGAAGCATTGAAGAGTGGCATTGAAATGCCTGGTGAGCGAAAGTCATTTTCAACATCTACGATCACTACTTTGCTTACTTTCCGTAGAGTTACTGCAATTTTGTGTTTTCCATTTTTCTGAAACGAGCATGCACCCCATGGTCTATTGGGTAGTCGACAGTTGGCTATAGGATAAAAGCTACCACCAAGTTGTCTCAATAATTTATTATCCATATCGACTAGATAGAATTTCCCATCTGTACCTTTCAGTATTTGGTTCAAGTGTAGGACCACTGCAGAATTAGCATGTCCTATCTGTATTGTTCTCAATTCTACTATAAGTGGTCTTGTTACATGATCCTGACAACAGTCCCTAAAACAATATTCACAAATGAATTTCCTACAAGTTTCACAGAAGCGTATTGCAGACTTCCTACCATTACCTCTTGTGCAGTTAAAGTTAATTCTTGACATGTCTGCAATTATTGTCTTTTGATTTAAATCAAATTATTCACCTAACAAATAAATGTTTTCTGAATACGTAGTTTTATCTCTTCAAGCTTTTTCAGTACTGAAATAGATTTTTGATTCCATTTAGTAGATAGTATAACTATATATATATATATAATTATAGATATGGGCAAGAATTCACTAATGCAACACAAAGTGTGACATTGACAAAAAAAAGTAAAAGTGACACTATCTACGCCAAAGTTTGTGTCAACGTAGTACAAGGTGTTAGATTGCAGGCTACATTGATTTCTGTTTAAAGAATAAACTTCTGTGCTTTCAGCATAAAAAAACAACATAAAAGGTGCATGTAACATTGACACAACAGCTCATCCTATTTTAACACTTTCTCTCTTTATGGAAGATCCAATATTACTTTCTATTGATGTGCCAACTAAATCATTATCTCTACTTATAATCTGCTGTTAAACTTTTGTAAAATCATTTACCAAATTTTATAGAACTTTTCATTTATAATACTTAAGTGTCAATGTTACATACACCCATTCAGCTTTGGATAAGCATGACATCTCTATCTTATTTTACTCTGAAAGATCTTGGTTATTTATTTCAAATGGTGCATTTGATTTCAATAGATATTAGGGATGGGAACGAATACTGAAAACGATATTCGAATATTCGTTTTACTTATTCGAATATATTCGAATATTCGTTTTTCAAATCAAAAATCGGTATCCGAATGTTGGTACTCTTCCATTTCCTTTTTCAAATAATTGCGATTTTCCAAGTATAGGTGTAAGCTATTGTTTACGTATATATTGCATGTTTCAATTGTTCTTACACTCTTTTTTTTTCTCAACAGATATATTTGAATTTCAAGTTGAGGTAAATCAAGAAAAATATCCAATCGAAACGATAAACAGAATTGCAACGTTTTCTGATCCGTATAATTATTCAGGTGTCGCTCGGTTACCGAATTTAATATTTAAACGAATCAAATATTTAACGAAGTAATGATATATTTTAATCATACAAAAAGCAAAGGAAGTTGGAAGAAAAATAAAATGCAGACGATTCAATTTGTTCGCTGATGTGAATTTGATTTTAAAGTTGTAAAGAGAAAAGATGCATACTTTTGAGACGTACTGCTATGTTAAATACGACTAGGTTTTGGTTAAGCTGGGAGGTTTTTACGAAACTTGACTTTCACTTTCGTAATGATATGCAGACAGTCACCGTTTATACATGTGTGTTTGTTAAAACATATCGATCAAACCGGTCGTCAAGGTGATGTCTGGTTACACATGATACGAACTCGGGTAAACGTACGCGTGACAATTATCGATTTTATTATTGATACTTAAGGTTTTACATAAGTTGTAAAAACACCACAAACGAAACATACACACTCTTTATCACTTCACCCTTAATCATGATTAGCTCCAACTCGCGACCTCTGTCAGAATTATACAAATAATTTTTGGTCACTTTAGTTTTATTTCTTAAAGAAAAAATCGTAAACTGAAAACGAATATTCTTATTCTGAAACAGTATTCGAATATTCGTCCTTTTTTCGAATATTCGAATATTCGAATATTCGTTCCCATCCCTAATAGATATATATAATTTTTTCCATGTTCCTAGTTCATCTTTTAACCAAAAGTAAGTGCATGTAACATGGACACAAAAATCCAGAATTTCAAAAAGCTTCAAAGAACTGTTTTTAGTAGTTTATGCTGTGAGAAACCAAGATATTCAACAACAGGGTTGGACCAAAGCATGGAATAGCTGTTTCTATAGTTCAGTGATGTTAAAAAAATAAATAATACAATAAATTCAGTAAAACTTTTATTCAAATGATTCGTTGAAACGGTATGAACTTCTCGAACGGCTTTCATGGACCAATTCTGGTGGCTGTAGGATGGATATGAGGTCTGATTTAGAGGCTGTGAATTGCTTTGGTTGTTGTATGTATTTTCCTTTTTTAACTGATCGATAATACTGGATCCAAAAATAGTCGTCCTCGAGTTTGGTGATCTGTAATGAAAAAAACCCAAAGGCATTGGTTAAAACCTATCATCACCTTAACCCTTTCCCTCATATAGACGCTTTCTGACGCCTCTGCAGCAGACAGCTTTTTGAAAACATAGTGACAAAAGGAGAAATTGCACAAAACGTGCAATTTCTCCTTTTGACACAATGTTTTCCACTTGTTGTCATAGGTTATCCATTGAATTATAGAGATTTTCTATGTTTTGACAAAATATATTCAAAGTCGTCTGCTGCAGATTTGTCGTATGAGGGAAAGTGTTAACATAAACCTTTTTAGAAAACAAGGAAAATGAGACACATTCAATTTCTTTATTTCAAAAGTGCTGTTTTCAATTTATTTACACCTGGATTAAATTAAAGATGAATATGACTAGGTTAACATTTGGCATTTGTTTAATCAGTTTTAAATTCATCCTTACTGAATTATTTACAATGTGAACATTGCTTTCTGTCAACATAAGGAACCTAGATAGCTTAACCCTTTCCCTCATATAGACACTTTCTGATCACATTGTGACAAAAGGAGAAATTGCACAACATGTGCAACTTTTTCATTTGCCACAATGTTTGCCACTTTTGTTGTCATATATATAGATATTATATGTTATCCATTCAATTGAAAAGATTTTTTAGACAAAATATGTTTAAAGTCGTTTGTTTCAGAATTGTCGTATGAGGTAAAGGGTTAATATTAAGGCACCCTTGTACAGTATGAGATATTCAGGTGTCAAATTGATCTAGGTAACAAGACACAAACATCAAAGGAAAAAGTGTAAGCAAAAATGAACTTTCAACAAAACAACTTAAGCAAATAACATTCTCAACAATCTAATTTGACAAGTGGTTCAACAGTTGAACGATAAGAACTTACTACTGCAGGCAACACATCTTTCCCATGTTGTACAGACGCATATGTCCCAACTGAAATTCTAAATGCCCAAAGCAAACATCTTAATATTCAATGTTCAAAGAAATGATAAGCTATATAGATATAAACATACAGATATATTTGTACACAATGAGTGAACTTGTTTTACAAAGTTGTCTGCTGCAGATAAATGTTGTATGTGAGAAAGGATAAACATGCCCTCTGATTACATGTAGATTGACAATGAAGACTCGGGGCGAAACTATGAATGCACTGGCAAGCCAGAGTCATCACTGTTTGAAGAAGTATTCTGTTCCCTATTTAACCCTTTCATTCATTCAACAATTGTGCAGCAGACGACTTTGAATGCATTTCTCTTTAATTTAAAGGAAAACATATTTTTGTCATTGTTTTCAAAAAAACATCTGTATTTTAATTAGTGTAGTGTTTGATGAATATCCAAGTTTGTGTTTTGTTCGGAAAGAGTTCAACTGGGAGTATTGTGCTCATGCTATAGTATAATAGTCATTGTTAAAAGCAATTTTTAATACAATAAAATAGTTTATTTCAACTATGACTTCAATTGTTTGTTTTTTTATGTTCAATATTTTGAATATATATACCTGTCAAAACCATTTAACTGTTGCAGGGGTCCAATGACTGGGGAGCTAGGAAGTCTTGTATCGGTAGACTCTTTTGGGTTTTCATCTACATGATGGTGAAGTTGGTCCTCCGTAGAGTTGTCGAGTTGAGGAATAATCTGAAATAGTATGAAGAAAAAGGCATTCAATTTATTGAAAGTTTAAACATGAATCTTATGTTACATTACATTAGCATGAATGGAGTGCTCCATGCAGCATTTGTGTCACCTGGTCTTTGAAATTGTGACGGAAAAGTGTGACGGACAGATAGTTTGTTTGTTTGGAGTTTAACGCCGCTTTCAACCGCTTTGGTCATATCACGGCGGTCAGTGCACCTACCCATGTTTTCCTCGCTTTCCCACACCAGTACTTACACAACATTCTTTCGAAGCCACTGACTACTTTCTCACATAGATCAGAGGTGAGGACGGACAGATAGACTGACGCCGGTCAAAAAGTGTAAACCCTAAGTGTCTACCATGCTACGCAGGGCGACACAAAAATGTACAAGAACTGTTTTATCTTACCGTAGTTGTAGTATTAGCATGATGTATGTCTAAAACCTCTATGACTGGGGAGCTAGGAAATCTTGTATCGGTAGACTCTTTGGGGTTTTCATCTACATGATGGTGAAGTTTGTCCTCCGTAGAGTTGTCGAGTTGAGGAATAATCTGAAATAGTATGAAGAAAAAGGCATTCAATTTATTGAAAGTTTAAACATGAATCTTATGTTACATTACATTAACGGAGTGCTCCATGCAGCATTTGTGTCACCTGGTCTTTGAAATTGTGACGGAAAAGTGTGAAGGACAGACGCTGGTCAAAAAACAAGAGCTGTCGGAGGACAGCGCGCTCGACTATTCCACCGCTTATTTAAGTTACTGAGATAATGGATTCTAATGTAGTTGCATGCAAAACATTAACCACAATTTCTTAGTGGGTGATAATCTGCATTATATGCTGGATAGTGTTATTTTAGGTGTGATGGTTAGAAAGGGTTGTATAACCTTTCAATGGAATGCATCAAGTAGTTACTAAGATATTGACTCTTAATGTTGTTTCACGCAAACCTTTAACCATAATTTCTAAGTAAAAAAAGGGCAACAATTTGCACCATATACAGGATAGAGTTATCTGAATTGGTTGTGTTTATAGTTGTGCAATTGGGAAAGGTTGTATAAAGTTTCAATACAATTTTTCAAGTTGTAACTGAGATTACACTCTAAATGTAGTTGCAAAACTTTAACCAGAATTTCTAAGTCCAAAAGGGTCCATAACTTGCATAAAATGCTGGATAGAGTAATCATACTTGATTGTTTACATAGCTGTCATGGTTGGTAAGGGCTGTATAAAGTTCCAATGCAATGCATCAAGTAGTTACTAAGAGATGGTCTCTTTATGTAGTTGCATGCAAAACTTTAACCAGAATTTCTAAGTCCAAAAAGGCCATAACTTGCATAAAATGCAGGATAGAGTTATCATACTTGATAATCTACACAGGTGTGATAGTTGGGTAGGGTTGTAAAAAGTTTCAATGCAATGCATCAAGTAAATACTGAGATATGGACTCTTAATTTAGTTGCACGCAAAACTTTAACCAGAATTTCTAAGTAAAAAAAGGGCCATAACTTGCATAAAATGCAGAATAGAGTTATCATACTTAATAATCTACACAGGTGTAATAGTTGAGTAGGGTTGTAGAAAGTTTCAATGCAATGCATCAAGTAAATACTGAGATATGGACTCTTAATTAGTTGCACGCAAAACTTTAACCAGAATTTCTAAGTAAAAAAAGGGCCATAACTTG
This sequence comes from Serripes groenlandicus, assembly GCA_031761405.1. Taxonomy (NCBI): domain Eukaryota; kingdom Metazoa; phylum Mollusca; class Bivalvia; order Cardiida; family Cardiidae; genus Serripes; species Serripes groenlandicus. The sequence goes on from JASEVX010000011.1 coordinate 18,753,742, forward strand.
CATAAAATGCAGAATAAAGTTATCATACTTGATAATCTACACAGGTGTAATAGTTGAGTAGGGTTGTAGAAAGTTTCAATGCAATGCATCAAGTAAATACTGAGATATGGACTCTTAATTTAGTTGCACGCAAAACTTTAATCAGAATTTTTAAGTAAAAAAAGGGCCATAACTTGCATAAAATGCAGGATAGAGTTATCTAACTTGATAATCTACATAGGTGTGATAGTTGGGTAGGGTTGTAAAAAGTTTCAATGCAATGCATCAAGTAAATACTGAGATATGGACTCTTAATTTAGTTGCACGCAAAACTTTAACCAGAATTTCTAAGTAAAAAAAGGGCCATAACTTGCATAAAGTGCTGGATAGAGTTATCTTACTTGATAATCTACACAGGTGGGATAGTTGAGTAGGGTTGTAGAAAGTTTCAATGCAATGCATCAAGTAAATACTGAGATATGGACTCTTACTTTAGTTGCACGCAAAACTTTAACCAGAATTTCTAAGTAAAAAAGGGCCATAACTTGCATAAAATGCAGGACAGAGTTATCTAACTTGATAATCTACATTGGTGTGATAGTTTGGTAGGGTTGTAGAAAGTTTCAATGCAATACATGTAGTATTTTAGAACTTGCATGCAAAACCTTAACCAAATTAACATTGACAAAACGAAATGTATCAAATTTATGTCAACGTTACGCACACACAAGAGTTTCCAAAGCAGTTATTTAATTGAGGAGGAAAGGGTTTAAACATTTGTTATAATATTTTTATTAAAAGACAATGATCTTTTTGTTATCTATACCTTTGCTAGTTAGAAGACTAACCGTCCTGAAAAGTGCATGTAACATATTATATTGACATTAAAGTTTGAGTCAATGTTACATACAATCACTAAGACACATTTTATAATCATATGGATTCAATTAATACTGAAAACTAGTGTTTTTCATGATTTAACATTTATCTCACAAAGAAATTAGATCCTGACCAAAAACCAGCCCATTTTCTATTGATCCAAGTCATTTTGTTGTTGTATGTAACATTGACGACAAAACAAAAACAACAGATTTGTGTCAATGTTACCTACAAATGAAATTTTCTAAAGCAGTCGTTCAAATGACTTTAAATAAGTTTTTATTTTTCTCAGTGTTAAAGATAGGATTACCTTTGGCTAGATGTGTATCATACATCAATATTAAATCAATCCTAGCATGTGCATGTAACTAATTATAATGGACATAAAAATTGGAGTCAATGTTACATACAATCACTAAGACATATTTCAATGATACGGATTTAATTAATACTGATAACTAGTTTTTTTTTCATGAGTAAGCATTTATCTCACAATTTAACCTTTCATTAAGACTTAAACTATAACTTATAGTTATCAAATTGTTGCATGTCACATTGACAATAAAAACGAATGGCATTATGATGTCAACGTTACATACAAGTAGGATTTCCAGAAGAAGTAAATAAAATAAAGACGAAACACTTCAACAAGTTTTATGTTTCTTATTAAAACAATTGAAGACATTTCAGATATTTATACCTTTAATATTTAGTAAATTAAATGCCCTTACAAGTGCATGTAACATAACATATTGACGTTGAAATTCAGCAATCACAACAAAAGATTGTCATGTCAATGTTACATGCATTTGTATAAATAAATTATGTCCCTGAGGTACAACTGGAAAATATTCCCTATTCACAAAGAAATACCAATCTACATTTTCTCTGTTTGAAAACCCCCAACGAATTCACTTAACAAATTATTAGTGTAATACATAATAGCATGTAACACATAAGCTGTTGACATAATATGTTCTGTGTCCATGTTGCATACACGTGAACTTTGAATTCCCCTTATTGTGATAGATATGCTAGTCAGACATTTAAATGTGAGCTTGGTTTGGTCAAATTTTACAAAAGGCATTTTATAAAATTTAAAATATATATTTAAATTCAGAAATGATAAAAATACTATGTGTACGTAATTGTGACACATTTAATTTTTTTTCTACTTTGTTGTCAAAATTACGTACAGAAGGCAAACTTTGCCGAAATAAAGAATTATTGCCATGTCATTGATCTCCGGTTATTAATAACACTCTTTCGTGTAGCAGATATTAGATTACAGACAAAGATGCGTGGTAGAAACGCAGAATTATGCTACAACACATGCGCGTAACTTCATTTTAAGTGTAAACTTTACCGTTGCTTTCACTTTCTTCTTCAATCGCCTGCCCGTCAATGTCCGCCATTACGAAAAATAAGCGTGCTGCGGAAAAGTGGTTCGGCTCAACATATCGTAAAAAAACTTCAGCAATTTATCAACGGATTTAAAATATATACGCTTTTGAAAAATAGGGACGTTTTATGTCGAAATTGACTACAAAACGACGTGTATAATTTATTAATAAAATTACCTCATTTCGATTTAATTTTACAAAATTTACGACTTTCTTCTCGTTCCCAATGTAAACAACTTCAAAGTGGCATACTCTGCCGACACATTTATACTTTACGAACTTACACAGTTCAGAAAGATGCATGTAACACCTGTTGACGCAAAAACGTTACGTGCCTTTATCAATGTTTTGCTGATCATTCCTCCGTATGACTGCATAACAGTTTAGTCATATTTATTTCAATGAAACAAGGATTACCACTGGAAATGTTAATGCACATAATTCTTTTAAAAAGTGACTCCTTTGTACTTTATACGATTTCAAAAAATATCGGGTGAAAAATGTCACGTTTTCGGTTTATAAATTCATAATTTTTGTCATTCAAATAAGGGATTTTCCAGACTTAGTATACATTTAGGACAATTTTAATGAAATAATCAGTAAATCTATAATCAAGACAATATATTTCAATCAGTTTACATCAAACCAAATCCTTTTTCTGGTTTACTTATGTGTGTATATAAAATTGACACAAACAATTAAAGAGTGAATTCTTGCCCATATAACATAATCAATTTTTCCTTGAAGAATTATTTTCCTTTCTATAAATAATACCTGCTCTCATTTCTAGGAAGCCTGAATATTAAATAACTGACAGTTTATATACACATGATTTTAGTATAATAAATGATTTGTGCATGAAGGACTCTATTGTCTGTCCATGTCATGGTGTATTAATAGTTGAACCCTTATCCACATGCAACAAATCTGTAGCAAATGATTTTAAAAACATTATGTCAAAAATTGAGTAGATAGATATCTTTTTATGCAAATCTATTTGTTGAAAACATTGTGGCAAAAGTAGAAATTGCTTATGATGAGCAATTTCTCCAAAATGTTCAAAAGTTGTCTGCTATAGAGGTGTTAAAAAGCGTCTGTTTGTAGGAAGGGGTTATTTAGTTTGAAGCTGTGCTACACGAAAACCAGTCCTTGTTCGTTGTCTGGTTGAAATATCAGTCGCAGACGGGAAATGTGTACAAAACTATTCTGAAAGCTAAAACTTTGAACTTAAATCCTACAGATAAATTTTAAAACTTGAATTTCTATGTAATTTGAACTATAGCTGGCTTAAAATACCCAGGTATTGTTATTGTCCTTAACATTAACATCAACGCACCTGCATAGGGAGTCGAATGGTATGATTATGTCATTGAAGTAATGTGAATTATTGTCGGAACAAAAATCGGGTTTCTTTTTGGAAGAAATGACATGTAAAAATATAGGGACAAACTTCTTGGAATGATGTCATGTAATTAATACTGGTAAAAGTCAGGTGCTTTCCTATTTTATAACCCACTCTGCATGTACCTAATAATTTTGCACTTTAACCCTTTCCCACTTGTAGACAAATTCCGATGCATCTGCAGTAGACGACTTTTGAAAACACTGTGACAAAAGCAGAAATTGCTCAAAACGAGCAATTTCACCTTTTGCCACAATGCTTTCAACTTTTTTCAGTAATTTAAATTTCTTTCATTTACAGATGTTTTTCATATTTTGTTGTAAATGTTTTCAAAGTCGTCTGCTGCAGATTTCTTGTATCTGGGAAAGGGTCAATCCTGTCACACTTTAAAGAACACCCTTATTCCGATGACTTCTAAAAACATATTAACCCTTTCCCTCATACGACAATTCTGCAGCAGACATTTTTGAACATAGTTTGTCAAAAAATAGAAAATCTCTATAATTTGAATTGATAACCTATGATTAAAAGTGGAAAACATTGTGGCAAAAGGAGAAATTGCTCGTTTTTAGCAATTTCTTCTTTTGTCACTTTGTTTTCAAAAAGCTGTCTGCTGCAGAGGCGTCAGAAAGCGTCTACAAGTGGGAAAGGATTAAAGTGCAAAATTATTAGGTAGTGGGACTTTGAAGGACAATCTTGTTAACACTCTAGAGCTCGGGATTCTTGCTTTAATAATTTGAAATTTTGTCAGAATGTTTGTCTTAATAATATCTAGGCCAAGTTCGAATATGGGTCATATGGGGTCAGAAACTAGGTCACTAGGCCAAATTGAATGGAAATCTTCTTAACACTGTAGGAGCCACATTTTTTGCTTCAGCAGCTTAAAATTTGGTCAGAGAATGTTTTTCTGAATTGTATCTAGGTCAAGTTCAAATATGGGTCATTTGGGGTCAGAAACTAGGTCTTTAGGCAAAATGGAAGGAAAATCTTGTTTACACTCTGGATGCTGAAACTTTATCAGAATGTTTGTCTTGATGATATGTAGGCCAAGTTCGAATATTGGTAATGTCTGTTAAAAAGTAGGTCACTAGGCCAAATTGAAGAACAATCTTGTTAACATTCTGGAAGTCACATTTTTGGCTTGAGCATATTGAAACTTTTGTCAGAATATTTGTCTTCATGATAACTAGGCTAACTTCGAATATGGGTCAGTCAGGTCAAAATCTAGGTCAATAGGCCAAATTGCAGAACAATCTTGTTAACACTAGATCGCATTTTTGACTTGAGCAGTCTTGATGATATTGTCATTGGTGCTGAAAGAGTCTTAAATAGCCCATTCTCCGGTGAGCAATCCAGGGTCTCATGGCCCTCTTTTCGTCTGTTATGACCCCGAAAAGAAAAACGTACTGAATTTGCCGCGATATAAGACAAACAAAATTGTTGAAAGCGGTATAAAACGCCAAAAGATCAATTAATCAACTTATGTAAGTAGTATGTGAACAATGTAGATCTTGATCAGACTGTTCACAAAAACCAAGTTGTACCTTTTTGCATGGGCAGGTTTCGAATGTTAAAAGAGAAGCCCTAGTAGCTAAGTTGGGATTGATGCTGGCTATCAGTCTGGGGGTTGTGAAAACGAACCCAACTCAGCCAACAATCTTTCCGTTGTTTGATAAAATGCAACAAGAATCATTGTTCTTTAACCCTTTCCCTCATATAGACGCTTTCTGACGCCTCTGCAGCAGATGGCTATTTGAAAACATAGTGACAAAAGAAGAAATTGCACAAAACGTGCAATTTCTCCTTTTGCCACAATGTTTTCCACTTTTAGTCATATGTTATCCATTCAATTATAGAGATTTTATACTTTTTGACAAAATATGTTTTAAGGCGTCTGCTGCAGAATTGTCGTATGAGGGAAAGGGTTAAAATGAGCTAACAGTCTATGTGGAAAAGCTGCCAGTTGTTTGGAAAACTGGTTTGAGAAAGCCAGGAAATGCATAGACCATTTACATGGCTGCCTTGATACTTTTTTTTTTTGAAAAAGGCATTAAACCCCCAATTCATCAATCTGATACTTAAACTCCAATGAATCAACTACATACTTAAAACAAATTCTATCCTTTTCAGAGATATATCGGTGCTGTATGGGGGCCAAGAAATATTTGACTTTGAGGTGGAAACCACATTTTGGAACGATATAAAGCTAGCCGTTTACGCCTTGATTGTCATCTGTGTATTAATGCTTGCCTTGACATCCTGGTCGATATGGTTAACGTTTTGGGGGTTAACCAGTATTATTCTAAGCGCCCCGCTTGCCATATTTTTCTACCGAGTTGTGTTCAATGTACGGGCATTAGGGATTTTAAATGGTGCTGCCGCCTTCGTTATTATTGGGATAGGTAAGTAGAGATATAACCTGTGAACCTGACATGATGTATTTTAGTGCGCCTACTTTGAAAACATTTGCAAGAAATAGTTAAAGCTTTTTATAAAGAATTGAAAATATTGTGTGAAAAGGTGAAATTGCTTGCTTTTTTTTAAGCAATTTTACCCTTAGATCACCTGAGCTGAAGGTTCTAGTTGATGATTGTGATCTATCCTGATCAATCCCACTTGTTTTGAGCAATTTCTTTTGTCACTATGTTTTCAAAAAGCTATCTGCTGCAGAGGCATCAGAAAGTATCTATATAGGGAAAGGGTTAAACATAACACAAAGGGCAGGTGATATAACAAATACCTATGGAAATACCAACAGATAGACTAGCCATTTTTACAACAACCAGTATTTGATATATAAAAAAAAAATGTGTCTCTAAAATGTTTTTTGAGTCACTAGATTCTAAAATGCTTTACAGATTGCTACACAAGATTGTCTCATTGAAATTATTTCTTTAAGTTCTAGCAGCATATTGTTTGAGGATTAGATAAGGATTTCACCTTTTCCCACACATAGGTGCATTCTGAGGCCTAAGTACCAGAAGACTTTTGAAAACATTGTGGCGACATTTGAAGAAATAGCTCAATATGCCATATTATTTTCAACTGTCATTAAGAGAGAACTTCCATACATCTGAGCCGAGCCCCGGTAGCTCAGTCCGTAGCGACGCGGGTTGTCAATCCAGGGGTTGTGAGTTCGAATCCCAGCTCGGCCAACATTCTTTCCAACACTTGACACTGTGACCTACGTCATTCGTCTTTCACCAATGGGCTGTTTAACAGTCTATGTGGAAAAGCAGCCAGTTGCTTGGAAAGTATGTTGTGTGGTGTACTGGTGTGGGAAAACCAGGAAAAGCATGAGTAGGTGAACTGGTCACCGTGATATGACTGAAAAATTGTTAAAACGGCGTTAAACCCCAATCAATCAATCCATACTTCTGGGTGTATATTTTCAAAGTCGTCTGCTGCAGATTCGTTGTGTTAAAAGGTATAAGAACATGAAATGCACCCCTGATGTAGATATGTTCCAAGGAGGCAAAAACTATTTTATCCCTTTCCCGCTTTTTGACACCTGCAGCAGACGGCTTTTTGAAAACATAGTGACAAAAGAAGAAATTGTATGAGGGAAAAGGTTAAACTATTTACATGTTTAGTTACAATTTTATCTAATAGTAAGTAATTCACTTATATTTGTCATTTTGTAGATAATGTAGCTGTTCATCTTAAACCGACAATTGCAATAAAACAAAGTTATACATGTATATGCATACTTAATAACCTTTGCATATAATGCTCCGTAGACTAAAACTCATACATTTATTCACAGGTGTAGATGATGTATTTGTGTTCATTAATGTGTTCTGCCAAGCAAATCATCTTAAGGATCCAAGGGCCAGAACTCTGTATACAATGAAAACTGCGGGAAAAGCGACGTTTTTTACGTCGTTCACAACAGCTGCTGCCTTTGCAGCCAACATAGCGTCAATGGTAAGAATACAATTTAAGGGAAACATGAACGATATTGACCTTCTGAAGCTTAAAACCCTTTCCCACATGCAACACATCTGCAGCAGATGCGTAAATAAGCATCTATATGTGGGAAAGGGTTAAAATCAATAATCAAAATAACAATCAAAGGTATTGTTGTATAACTGATTTTTGTCATAATCATTCATTGCAAGGATGCTTGTTTGACAAGATGGCAAAAAGGAAAGATCCAGGCCAGCCTGTTCAAAAACACGTCACAAGCTGATCTTCATCTTTTCTGGTATCCAATTCCAAAGTGTCTGTTTTCGTGAGACTTTGCTTAAACTGTCAATATGCACCTTGCCTATGCTGTTCTATGACCTTATGACTAATCACAAGCTACATGTAAATGGCCATGTGGTCCCTCTTGACTTACTTGTTGGAAGTAACATGGTTGTTATATACAATGTATTATGGTATGTTATATTATCATAGAGGACATCATAGTACATATTTTAATCTAAATAACACCATCTCTGTCTATGACACCACCATTACTCAGTCTCTCCGAATTATGTACTTAGGTGTAAATGTTTATATAATAGTCCTCTGTTTCTCACATGCTCCACTTGCTATGTCATTTAATGCTTGTTTTGGACTCATGTTTTTCTCACAGGCTGTGCGGCCTTATTGAACTTGTAATAAGCTTCTTTTTCTTCATCAAAAGCCAAAACAAAAAATTATCCTGTGTGACTATTCAAAATGTACAATATTTAACACTATACTATTCCTTTACAGATACCAGCTGTCCATGACTTTGGTTTATTTATGGCACTTATCGTGGCAAGTTGTTGGATTACAGTCATGTTAACTATGCCCCCTGTATTGTATATCTGGTATTTAACATTCGCCAGATGTGAGGCCAAAATCGGACAATTGATGTGAGTAAAATCATTCAACCTTACATAATCCGAGCAGTAAATGCTGAAAGTGAGCTGTTTTGATTATCCGGTGTACGTCGTGAATCATAATTTGTAAACAGTTCCTTCAACATACATATCCTCATGACCTATATTATTGACCTAATTGCAATGTTTTCAAAGTTGTCTGCTGCAAGTTTGTTTTTTTGGAAAGGGTTAACCCTTTCCCTCATATAGACGCTTTCTGACGCCTCTGTAGCAGACAGCTTTTTGAAAACATAGTGACAAAAGAAGAAATTGCACAAAACCTGCAATTTCTCCTTTTGCCACAATGTTTTCCACTTTTTGTCATAGGTTATCCATTCAATTATGGAGATTTTCTATGTTTTGACAAAATACGTTCAACGTCGTCTGCTGCAGAAATGTCGTATGAGGGAAAGGGTTAAGAAAGAAATGGTGCCAAAGTTTACATTGTTTAACCCCTTCTCACATGTAGACGCTTTCTGACGCCTGTGCAGCTGACGACTTTTGAAAACATTTTGGCATAAGGAAAAATTGCTCATAACAATCAACACATTTGCCTAAATGTTTTCAACCCTATCCTTCAACTAAACTTTTATTTAAAGAGGTTTTCGACATTTTCCTCGTCAGCTTCATATTTTTGTTGTATGTGGGAAAAAGGTTAAACAATTCAGTTTTTCTCCCCAAACAGATGTCGGTGTTTCCCCTCTAGTAATGCCACCAGTTGTCTCAGTGTACCGGATGATATTGCCAATTTCATGGACTCCAGTAGAGGGAGTGTCAGTCCAGTGACCTTAACAAGGGAGGTCACTGAGGAGGATGTTGATGTACCTATGTTGTCAATGGAGATACCTGGTACCCAGTATATTGGTAAGGTTTTGTGATTTATCAGTGGAACCAGCCTATGCTAATATGAAACTGTTGGTCTAATATTTTCATATTTAATCCTTTCCCACATACAGACACTTTCTGACACCCCTGCAGCAGACACCTCTTTAAAAGATTGTGACAAAAACGGAAGTTGCTCCAAACAAGCAATTTCAGCTTTTGCCACAATGTTTTAAACTCTTTTCAGTAATGATTCCTCAATTTTTATATGTTTTTGCCTAGATAATTTCAAAGTCATCTTCTGAAGATTTGTCGTTTGTGGGAAAGGATTAATGACCAAAATGTCGATTTCAGCGCACAAAAAGAAATGTTCAAGGAGGTTTTGGTTTTGATTCATAGAAATTACAAATATTAACCCTTTCCCTCATATAGACGCTTTCTGACGCCTCTGCAGCAGACGGCTTTTTGAAAACATATTGACAAAAGAAGAAATTGCACTAAACGTGCAATTTCTCCTTTTGCCACAATGTTTTCCATGTTTAGTTATAGACTATCCATTCAATTATAAAGATTTTCTATTTTTTGGCAAAACATGTTCAAAGTCGTCTGCTGCAGAATTGTCGTATGAGGGAAAGGGTTAACATCTCAATCTCAAAATACTTTTTTTTGTAGAGAAGATTGAAATGCTTGAATGTAATTCATGTTTGATCTAATTATTTTGGTGTTTTATTTGCAAAATATTAATTGACTTACATTTCAATTTAGATGAAATTCATAATCAAATAAGCTCTGCTGTCCTTGGTTAGCCCTTGTTGTCAGTCGTTTTATTCTACAACACCATTGGATATGTTAAATCAAATAAACCAGTTTCAGTAGAAACCACTTAATTGCAAAACACTGCTTATTTGCAAACAGATGCTTAACCTCCATTTGGGCCAAAACATATATTTTATCAAAATAGCTTCTATTTTTGTTCTGTTATGTTCTTTAGGTTTTGTTGACACACAAAATTGTATAAAATATATATACAACTTTGAAAACATCTAGGCAAAATGTGAAATATCTCAATAAATGAGATTTTCAACATTGTGGCAAAAGGGAATGTTGCTTAGTATGAGCAATTTCCCTTTTGACACATTGTTTTTCAAAAGTCATCTGCTGCTAAAGCGTCAAAAGACGTCTATTTGTGGGAAGGGTAAATTCCAAAATTTGCTCAAATGAAAAGGGTGACTGACAATTAGACTACATGTTTGCAATTAAGAGGAATCTGTTCCCCGTTCTAGGTGACACTGATGATGACGATGATGAGCTGGTTCGGATAGATCCCGATCCTCTCTCTATACCTGATGAAGATCATGATAGCAACGATAAGCCTCGCAATTATTTAGGAGCCCACCTGCAGTCTCTGATGTACCACGGTCTGGTTACCCCCTTCATCAAAGGCCGCTGGGTTATTATAAGTAAGTACCCATAACCCCTCGGTGGTGTAGTGGTAGAGCATCCGCCTCAGGTGCGGGAGGTTGCCGGTTCGATCCCCAGTACCAAAGTCTTAAAAAATGGTAGTAGTGGCTGCCCTTCTTGGCACTCGGGGTTGCGGGGTTAGTATTACGTCTGCCTGGCTGGTGTCAGGATAAATGGACCAGTAGTATTGGTAACTTACCAAGGAAACGCTGTGATATAACTGAACAGTTGTTGAAAGCAGTGTAAAACACTAAACAATCAAACAGTATGGACCCATCATCCATTTCCCTCATGCAGATCTATTTTGATTTTTCAGAAGCAGACGATTTTTCAAACAATTCTGGCAAAAGGAGAAATTGCTGCTGTCGAGCAATTTTTCAGTTGGCCACAATGTTTCAACTCTTATTTATAAAAGTGCTTTGATTTATAGACATTTGGAAAGAGTGTTATGAGACTTTGAAATTGAAAAAGTCTGATTGGAGGGAAGAAAACCAGGAGAATCGGGGAAAGGGCTCAGTTTTATACAGTGATATTTTCATTTTACTTCCTTGTCAAATTGTTCACTCCAAAATGAGACTTATATTGCGTCTCTGCAGCAGACTGCTTTTTGAAAACATAGTGACAAAGGAAGATATTGATCAAAACGAGCAATTTCTTTTTTTGTCACTATGTTTTCAACTCTATTCAACAATAGTACATTCATTTAAAGGGAGTTAACAAATTGTTTAGGTATGTTTTCAAAGTCGTCTGCTGCAGAGTTGTCGCATGTGGGAAAGGGTTAATGTGTGCAATGCTTACTTGTCCCTCTCTGGGTACCTGGGAGGCAGGGGACTACATCTATATATGAGTTTCCACTTCTTCTGTTTGTCCTGCCAGATCAAATTATCCTATAATGCAACACTTACCTATACTAAACTTGGTATGTAAATACATGTATATTTTTGGAAGAAGGGGATTGTCACATTCAAAATTAAGATTACTGTTTCCACGGTCTTTGACCCCCACTCAAAGAAAAATCATGTGCAAATGATTTCTCGTGCACTATGACACTTGAATATACTAAACCCTTAGATGTACCTTGTTGCATATCACTTACCACTATAAGGTCACTGTGAATTTGAAACACCCATGTCTCCAAGATGAGTAACTGTGGACTACATTTCTTTTTCTCTTAAATGTTGTCCAAATAATGTTTTGCTGGCCAAGGCTATTTAAGGTGGAATTCTTGTCATAAGATGAGTTACTGTTTACCATGGCCAAGTGGCACTGGAAAAAGAAAATTGCGATGTTTTTTTAAATAAAGTTGAAATCAAGCAGAAATGATACCTTCATTGAACAGATTTCTATGTGAATCAACCAAGGGGTAATCCTCATTCCAAAAGTTAACCCAGGGATCATGAATAAGTGAACTGTCGCTGTGATATAACTGAAATAATGTTGAAAGCGGCATAAAACTCCAATAAATAAATAAATAAATCATTCCAAAAGACTCAAAGTTATACATTGGAAATGCTAAACTGTGAAGTTTACTAGAAAAATTCATTGGCTGTATATTAGTAGACATATATTGGTGCCATTTCTGCTTTGTTTTGGGTTTTTTAAAGTCACATATATGTATATAATAAGTTGTTTATTCTTCTACTATTTCAGTTATATCTAGTGTGTTACTCATCATGTCAATTGGATTCATGACCCAACTTCACACATCTACAAAACCGCCGAGATTCTTCAAAGAATATACAAATATACAGAAATTATTGGATCTGAAGGCCAAGTTTAGTGCAATAGATAATGTCCACTGTTTTGATTGTTCAGCCATATATAACCTTGGTGAGGTATGATCAATTTTAGAGGTTTATCTCCTGTTATTTTAGGATGCCGCCGCAATAAAATAACATAAAAGTAAAATCATCAAATACAACACATTTATTCCCAGACAAAAAATAATAACGACACACATCATAAACACTATTATTGTGGAGTTAATTTGGACGCAAGTGGTATTCAGCCATCATGGAGGACGGCACAGTGATCATTAGACTGTTATGCAGTTGCACGCACCAAATATGTATGACTAGTAGTTTTATATGAAAGCATGACCTTTTCCGCTTTCTGTTCTGGGCATCCCTCTCCCCTATAGATAATTTATCAATGGTGCGTGCCATAGACAAAGCCATGAATTAAACTTAGGATTGTTGGAATCCTGTGAGAAGCCGCCTTGCAAGGTTCCACATCCTTGAGACATGCCATGCATAATAGCCCCTCACAGTTCCCAGCTCCTCGTCCGTGACACCCGAGGCCCCGTTCCTGACTGATGCCGACAGAGTCCAAGCCTCGAGGTCGACGTTGGAGGTATAAATAACAATGAATTCTGACTATTAGGTATGCTAGATCACTATGCCGCCCACTCACTGGCCGCTAGAATCCCAATACCACAAGCGAAGAATGTTGTTGCCCCCCTACAGTAATGGAGGCAATCTAGAAATGCTGTGCTAAAAGTTTTAACGAAATGTTTAGAAACACATCCTGTAAAGTGTATGGCATGACCTATTATCACAGCAGGTCTCATAAAACAAAAGAAAGCACTTTGACATGTCCTTATATCATCTTATATCAAGGTTATCGTTCTGTAAAGTTAATGAATATCACGATACACAGCCATAAAAGTCACATGACGCAAAGGTTAACACCAAGACCCATCCGGTTATCCAGTTCCATGGCAATTGGTTTGTTTAAGGGCTGTTTATTTCCGATGATCGCATCAAATGAACCTGAAAACATAAAAAACTCACAGCAGAATCAATAGCCTAAATAATGGGTGGGAGGGTGGGTTTTCCGAAATCTATTTTGTGCATGGTTCCTTGAAGCCGATTGAAAAAAGGCCGAGTGTTCCGAATATTCTCAAATTTTGAAGTGTCCGAGACTTTGCGAAATAGGTGATTAGACGCTTAATCAAATCCAATAGTAAATGCAAGCGCTTTGTCGTCTAAAATTGATCATAACAGATAGGCGAATTAACCCGGAAGTAAACGATTCCCAAAACTCCAAAAACACTATTTAAAAACAACTCCCAACCCACCACGGTTTGTCAGCCCCAAAATAAATGAGATTATTGCTAGGGCCATAATCTGTATTATTTTAGGATGCCGCCGCAATAAAATAACATAAAAGTAAAATCATCAAATACAACACATTTATTCCCAGACAAAAAATAATAACGACACACATCATAAACACTATTATTGTGGAGTTAATTTGGACGCAAGTGGTATTCAGCCATCATGGAGGACGGCACAGTGATCATTAGACTGTTATGCAGTTGCACGCACCAAATATGTATGACTAGTAGTTTTATATGAAGGCATGACCTTTTCCGCTTTCTGTTCTGGGCATCCCTCTCCCCTATAGATAATTTATCAATGGTGCGTGCCATAGACAAAGCCATGAATTAAACTTAGGATTGTTGGAATCCTGTGAGAAGCCGCCTTGCAAGGTTCCACATCCTTGAGACATGCCATGCATAATAGCCCCTCACAGTTCCCAGCTCCTCGTCCGTGACACCCGAGGCCCCGTTCCTGACTGATGCCGACAGAGTCCAAGCCTCGAGGTCGACGTTGGAGGTATAAATAACAATGAATTCTGACTATTAGGTATGCTAGATCACTATGCCGCCCACTCACTGGCCGCTAGAATCCGCCACAGAAAATTTAGTATAAATTTGTCCAGCATGTGGGAACTTCCTACAAAAACTGAAAGTCCTCATTACAAACCCCGTTTCTGTTGGGTCGTCTTCCATACCAGATTCTGCTTGAAGGTGAAAATGAGCTTTCAAACCTTAAATTCAATTGATCAATCTGCGGCAGAAAGGAATGCAAGATAGACTAGCAATCAAAGTTAAAATATCCAGTTATGAACTGCATTTTATAATACTTAAAAATACATTTGTTGCTGAAAGTGTATACTTAAATTCCACTTATTATCTGCTGGAATAGCTTCTTAAAAGTATATCCCCAGGTTTCAAACCAATTTCACCAATTACCCAAGATACCAATCAAGAACAACATTTTCTTAAAAGTACATATACTCAAGCAATAAGTTATCCTAGCAAACCCATTTTGTGACAGAAAACAGACATTATGGAAGCACGGTGTTCAGTTCCCTTTTCCCCCAAAAAAATAAAATAAATCATCTAGGTAAAGTATTAGATGTTCAGTCCCCTAAGATTGCCTTCTTTAGCTTGTCTAAAATAACAACCTTTTAGGAGAAGGACCGACGACTTTCGCGTAGTCTGCGGAATATGGCAAAAAGTTCTCCTGTCTTGCAGGCAATCAAATGACAAAGCCATGACAAAATAAAAGTTACCATCAAATTCAACCATTAAATTTACCAAGTTCGTCGAAATCGAAAATACAGGCAAAGAGTTCAAAGCTTGTGAATTGAACTGAGCAGAGAATAGGATACAGTATATAAAGTCATTATGTGAATGACCTGGTGTACAAGCCTAAATTCACTGGCTGTTCTTCGGGGAAGAGAGCTAGCGGATATACCCTGCTTTTGGCAGAAGACGATTTTTTAAATGGGCCCGAAACACTACCAGCCGTAACTCATACCGTATGGCATCCACATGACTCCCTAGCTAAACTTGCTAGTTATCATGATCCAGAATAATACAAATGAGCAAAGTTATTAAGTGAAGTTGCCGCTACCAACAAGTTAAAACTTTCAAAAATCGAGGTTAATTGGGTTCCTTGACGGCGAAACATTGCACGGTCCAGTGTATGGGCAGATATGTCATCCAACTCAAATCGCGATTTCTTCCTATCATTGATAAGTTCAATACGAGACGTCTAGGCGTCCCTCCCTGCAATAAATTTGTCCTTGAAATGGACCAGACTGACATAGGATCGCCTAAAATGATAGAATACTCACCACGTGACGAGATCGTCAATGATGCGAGACAAACAACTCATCAATTCTATTGATCACAACGACACCGCCATTTTT
Organism: Serripes groenlandicus; assembly: GCA_031761405.1. Classification (NCBI taxonomy): domain Eukaryota; kingdom Metazoa; phylum Mollusca; class Bivalvia; order Cardiida; family Cardiidae; genus Serripes; species Serripes groenlandicus. Next base: position 18,769,545 of record JASEVX010000011.1, read on the forward strand.
TCTCCCGTTCCCTTCCACACGGATTATTCGTCTGTGTTCTTTTCCTCCACGGCATAGTCTTTCCAAAATTATCGCCGATGATTTTGGATATTAAATCGTTTTTCCGAAATCTATTTTGTGCATGGTTCCTTGAAGCCGATTGAAAAAAGGCCGAGTGTTCCGAATATTCTCAAATTTTGAAGTGTCCGAGACTTTGCGAAATAGGTGATTAGACGCTTAATCAAATCCAATAGTAAATGCAAGCGCTTTGTCGTCTAGAATTGATCATAACAGATAGGCGAATTAACCCGGAAGTAAACGATTCCCAAAACTCCAAAAACACTATTTAAAAACAACTCCCAACCCACCACGGTTTGTCAGCCCCAAAATAAATGAGATTATTGCTAGGGCCATAATCTGTATTATATTTCTAAAACAATTCAGGTTTTCCCCACATGTTGTACATGTATATACACATTCTGTTTCCTCATAGGCTATATTTTGACACTTCCAAATATCTTATTTCATATCGAGGGCTTGGCGTGAAACGGTTGTAACTCAAAACCTATTTTGAAAATCCTGGATTAGGGGGAATTTTGACCATTTTGTAAAACAATGCAAATTTAGGTGCCATTGCTCAGAACGAGAAAATTTCAATTGATTCCAAGAAAAATGATTTAACGCTTATAAAGACTTTATGGCGAGGTAAATAATCTTGGTAAAAGAATACCAATTTTATTTATACCATCGATATGCATGGATTCACTCTTGCTATTGGAATGAAAAAAACAATTTCTCCAATCAACATAAGTATAGCCTTTGACAGAAACTAATTGACAAACAGTGTAGACCCAGATCAGACTGCATTGATTCCCAGGTTGATCTTGACCTACACTGGTCTTATAATCTTTAACATTAACATTCTTGAAGCAGAGCTCATATGTAAGTAAAGGCACAACTTAACTGCTACTGTTACAGCTATATTTTTACCCTTTCCAACATACAACAAATCTGCAGGAGACGATTTATTTTGAAAACATGTAGGCAAAAGTAAGGAAAAACTATAAATGAATGTTAAATTATTGAAAGGAGTTGATAACATTTTGGCAAAAGGCGAAATTACTCGTTTTGGGCAATTTCTCCTTGTGTCACAATGTTTTCAAAAGTTGTCTGCTGCAGATGCATCATAATGCTTCTACAAGTGGGAAAAGGTTAACTTTATGCATATTGATTACTATAAAAGTATGATTTTCTTATATTCAATGTTTATATAGGAGGGTTTAAAATGGTTTTTTGAGCTGTGCAGCAGGAAAACATACTCAGTGCATTTATTACCAGTGTAGATCAAGCCCAACCTACACATTTGTGTAGTTTGATCTTGCCGTGCACTGTTTGCCAAATAGTCAAAAAAGATTTCAAGAAACTTCTGAAAGACCATATCCTTTTGAATATGAGAGCATAAATGTGCCGATAGATCTATATCTTCACTGGTAAAAAATACGCTAAGGCTGGTTTCACTGAAGCACCCCTCATATATTTATTTTCAGGTCACTCAAAGTCCACCAACCATGGGGCCTGTACCTGCCTCAGGTAAGTTTATAGAGTTTATTTACAATGTGAGTGTTTATGAGGGAATCCTGTCCTGAGTGTTAGTTTATTTACAATTGGAGTGTTTATGAGGGAATCCTGTCCTGAGTGTTAGTTTATTTGCAATTGGAGTGTTTATGAGGGAATCCTAACCTGAGTGTTAGTTTATTTACAATTAGAGTGTTTATGAGGGAATCCTGTCCTGAGTGTTAGTTTATTTACAATTAGAGTGTTTATGAGGGAATCCTGTCCTGAGTTAGTTTATTTACAATTGGAGTGTTTATGAAAGAATCCTGTCCTGAGAGTTTGTTATTTTAGCACAGTGCTAATAACAAATGAGAGCATCAGCACGAGTTTGCTATTGGCAGACAAATATAAACTCTTTCCCGCATACAATAAATTAGCAGCAGACGCCTTTTAAAACATATTGGCAAAATTATGAATAAATGTCTATAAGGGAAGTTAAATCATGGAAAAGAGTTAAAAACATTGTGGCCAAAGCAGAAATTGTGAGCTCATTATGAGGAGTTTCTCCTTTTGCTACAATGTTTTCAAGAGTCCTCTGCAGCGCAGGCATCAACATGTGTCTACATTTGGAAAAGGGTTTAACCCTTTCCCTCATGTAAACGCTTTCGGACGCCTCTGCAGCAGACAGATTTTTGAAAACATAGTGACAAAAGAAGAAATTGTACAAAACGTGCAATTTCTCCTTTTGCCACAATGTTTTCCACTTTTAGTAATAGGTTATCCATTCAATTATGGAGATTTTCTATGTTTTGACAAAATTTGTGCAAAGTTATCTGCTGCAGAATTGTCATATGAGGGAAAGGGTTTAAAAGTTGAATGGCAGATGAATTATTTACTAATTTGCACAATTAATTGTTTCTAAAATACGCAATTGATGATGATCGAGTTATTCCTCATGGTTTAGAGCGCAAATAAAGCTTTCTAAAATACATCAGATTAGCCTCTCGTGTTTTGAATTTTGATGGCATATTTGATGAGAATGGTTGTAGAGTTTTAGCAATTTTGGCAAGAAGGCACATGGGCAGTGTCCGACAAATCCATTGCCCAGTGCCCGCGGGCTACGGCCATTTTCAAAATGTTTTCCACTTTAAGTCATATGTTATCTATTCAATTATCGAGATTTTCTATTTGTTGACAAAATATGTACAGAATTGTTGTATGAGGGAAAGGGTTAAACTGTATCAAGGAAACGGTATTTTTTTGCAGAACAAACCACCGTAGCGGTCAAAGTCCACTGCCCACTCAACTATTTCCAGTGTCATTCGGAAAATTGCTGTGTGCCCAACGATAGATACTGTGATGGAGTCAAAGACTGCTTGCATGGAAATGATGAGCCCTGGTTTTGTCGGTCAAAGTCGGGGAATTTTACAAGTTTGTGAATTTTTTAGATCAATTTGTTTCACTAAAATATTTCACTTGCACATTTAAATGATTAGCTGATATGCTTATTTTAGAGTTGATTGGTATGAAAACATTTAACCCTTTCAGACAGCTTTTTGAAAACATGGCAACAAAAGAATAAATTGCTCAAAACGAGCAAATTCTCCTTTAGTCACCATGTTTTCAACTCTTCTGAGAATTTCCATATATATTTCTCGATGTTTTCAAAGTCGTCTGCAAAATTGTTGTATGTGGGAAAGGGTTAAAGAAACAGTTTTACATCTGGAATATTCATGGTATGATTTTTGCGTTTCGCTTGTCTTTGCAAGGATGCACTCAGGGACCACTTCTCAATATTCTGTATGTCTGTTTGTAAAGTTTTTACGTACTGAAATATAAACATGCAACACATGTTCCTTTGAACACTTGTGTGATTTAAACAATTGAAAACATTTTGAGAAATGGAGATTGTCTATTTGGAGATTTTACATTCTAGCTACTGAGGCCTCAAAAGTAATTTGTATCAGACTAATTGTAGATTGGCAAAGTAAACTGACGGATGCTTACATATTTTCCTTGTTATTTTACTGATCTCTTAACCCCTTGCCACATAAAGCAATTCTGCAGCAGACGACTTTGAAAACGTCTATTAAAAAATATGGAAATCTCTAAAATCATAGGTATAATTACTGAATAAAGTTAAAAACATTGTGGCAAATGAGAAATTGCTTATTTTGATCAATTACACCTTTTGTCACGATGTTTTCAAAAGTCGTCTGCTGCAGATGCGTCAAATTGTGTCTATAGGTGGGAAAGGCTAACTGTTTCATTATAAGGTTTATTTTGACATGTTTGCCTTTAAAAGAGAGTTACATCTAGAAAATAATAAAACAAATTTATAAGGAATTGAAATCAGTTTTTTTTAATTGTTGCATAGCTGTCCAAAAGCATCTACTAAGAAAAATGATAGAAACACACTTCATTTTAACTAGGGTACTTACAGCAAATTTGCATCAGACTACTTTGAAATGAATATTAAAAGTGCATCAATGACAGTTTAATCATTGAATATAGTTGAAATCATTGTGGCATCTTTTGTGACAATATTATTAAAGGATATTTTCTCACTACTTTAGGAGGAGGGTGCAATTCATTTATCACTGAGCCGATCACCAGGCCAGTCACCACGGATAAACTCACAATCCCAACAAAACAAATAAGCTCTAATACCACGAAAACCCCGAAAACTCTTCCCACGTCATTTTTGCCACGGAAAGGAACAACAAAGTCAATAACCACAACCACAACAACCGTTCAACAACCGATTCAGCAATTGACATTGCAACCTACGGATACATCACAGTCAAAAAGTCCCCCTACGCCTCATGCTACCTCATCATCCAAACCACAGAGTGTTCCTGAAGATTACGACGTCTGTAAAAATCGTGATTGTACGCATTTGAAAGATCGCCCACTACTGGAATCTGGTGCTACAGTGTATGTGATGTTTGGCGTGAAAAGTTTTCAATGGACGCAGCAAGACCTGGGTCATGTGATGTCAGATGACATGGTATGTGAAATTATGTACTTTTATGCACATGCTCCCAATTTGTTTTGTTGTATTGTGTACAGTTCAGGGTCATATTTGTGTGTATGTCTGTACCTACATTCATGCGACTGTTTGTCCTGACTTCATGTCTGAACTTGTTCGTAGAAATAAACTATTTAGGAAAGCATCAGTAGCAAGATTGATTGATTGGAGTTTAATGTCGTTTTCAACAAGTTTTCAGTCATATCGCGACGGCCAATTCAATGTTAGCCCATTGGTTGAAATGGAATGACTATAGTTGATTGCCCTATGTCAAACGTCGAAAAGAATGTTGACAGAGCTGGGGTTGAAGTTCACATCCCCCGGAGTGTGACCTACTGAGCTACATCGGCTTGGCTCGGTACCAAGAGTAGCTGCATTATAATACCAGCTTGTTTAAATTTAGCATATATTTTTAGCTCGACTTTTGAAAAAACGAGAGCTATTGTCATGACCGTGGCGTGGTCGTCCAGTTAAGTTTTTTTGTTGGCGGCGGCGTGGTCGTCCGGTTAAGGCTTTTTGTTCAGTTCAGCTTTTTTTCTGTTTTCTCCCTATCAGTCGAGCGTCTGTGCCGTACGGGGTGCTCTTGTTTGTATTTTACACCACTCAACCCTTTCCCTCATATAGATGCTTTCTGACGCCTCTGCAGCAGACGACTTTTTGAAAACTTAGTGACAAAAGAAGTAATTGCTCAAAACGAGCAATTTCTCCTTTTGCCACAATGTTTTCCACTTTTATAGGTTATCCATTCAATTTTAGAGATATTCTGTTTTTTGACAAAATATGTTCAAAGTCGTCTGCTGCAGAATTGTCGTATGAGGGAAAGGGTTAACCCTTTCCCTCCTGCAGACGCATTTTGAAGCAATAGCAGCAGACTATTTTGAAAACATTGTGGCAAAAGGTGAAATGGATCATGATGAGCAATTTCACCTTTGGCCTCAATGTTTTCAACTTTATCTAACAATTAAGCCGTTTATGGTGATTTTTTAGTTTTTATACCCCCTTCGAAGAAGAGGGGGTATATAGGAGTCACTGTGTCGGGCTGTCGGTCGGTCGGAAGTCATATTTTGTCTGGCCTATTTCTTACAAACCACTGGGTGGAATTCAATAAAATTTTACATGGAGCTTCTATACTAAGAGGAGATGTGCATATCCTAAAGGGGTTACAATAGCATGATATTTTACAGAGTTATCGCCCTTTTACTTATTAAGTTATGGTGTAGGTCAAGGTGCTGTGTTGGGGGTATTTATCATCTTCAGTGATAGTTCTAGTTATTCAAGGAATTGTTTTCGTTTTATTTACAGGGAAATATAGAATTTCAATCGAGCTTTTCCAGTCTGTTCAACTTCAGTAGCCCGAAGATACTTGATGGGATGCGAGACTTGTGTCTGATTTGTAAGAGAATAGCGAATAACACAAAGTTGGTCAGAAATGGAAGTGCCCAGTGCTTACCTACTGGTTAGTGAGAATTTCTAATTTGCCAGATGTTCAAACATTATTTTATTCTGATGTTTTTAAAGTTAACAAATGTAGAATAAACACTTGACTTTCCGCTGATAAAATAACAATTGAGCCGTCGTGCGATACAACCAACACTGTGGACTCTGCATAAAGTATCGACCCGGATCAGCATAAGCATGCCACACAGGCTAATCTGGACAGACACTTTGCGCCTCCGGTGGATTTTCTGTTTCAGGAATCATTACTCTATACCTCTATCCCCCTGAGACGGAATGTGTTGGGCCAGATTAGCCTGCACAGGCTGATCTTGGTCAATACATAACGCAGACGCCATAATGTTGGTTTTCTCGTAATTCGGCTCATCTATAGATATTTTTACCTAGATTTTTTTATATTGTTTGTTTTCCTGACAGATTCCATCCCTCCATATGTACTAGCAATCCTGTTAACTGTAGAAGAGTGCAAGAATTTACCCAAAGTGACCTATATTTACGGCAGCCAGCAGCCAGCACATGCACTGGGAAGTATGACAGAAGATGCCACCGGGATCCTATGGCTTGGCTTTGCTTTTGAATCTGTAAGATTTCTCAGATTAACCCCTAACCCATATACAGACACTTTCTGGTGCTTTTGCAGTAGACTGCTTTTTGAAAACATAGTGACAAAAGAAGAAATTGCTCAAAACGAGCAATTTCTCCTTTTGCCACAATGTTTTCTACTTTTTGTCATAGGTTATCCATTGAATTACAGAGATTTTCTATTTTCTGACAAAATATGTTCAAAGTCGTCTGCTACAGAATTGTCATATGAGGGAAAGGGTTAATATTTGCTTCTTGTATTCAAAGTCATCTGTCATCATTTATCATTTTTGGGGAAGGGTTACTAACCCTTTCCCTCCTACAACAATTCTGCAGCAGATGACTTTGGACTGATTTTGTCAAAAAATAGAAAGTTTGTTGCATCTGGTAAAGATTTAACTGTTAACCGGATATGACTTTTTTTCGAAGTCTGCTGCTTTCTAAACATCTGTTAGGGGAAATGACTAAAAAGGACTGGAAAATTTCAAATTACAATTTTGATATTGAGTAGAATTCTTTTTGTGGAAAATGGTGAAAATAACCATTTTGAGCAATTCTTGCAAGATTTGTTTTCAAATGCTGTCTGCTGCAAAGGCCTCAAAATTATGACAGTTGGAGCCAGCAAAGTGTTCTAAATCGGATTTGTTTTGGCTTTTCTTACATACGACATACAGTACAGCTCAAGGGGTTTTTCTCAAAAACCCTCACCCCCGGGTTGAGGGGGGTATCGATAAAATGATAAACCGCCGGCGTTTAGTCGCTCCCCCGGCTTAACCCGGCGTTTTCCAGGTATTTCAGAGATAGAGGGATTGCAGGGTTCCCTCCGCAGAAAATGTTAAATGGGAGTGGCCTATATTTCTTCCGCGGATCCCCCGCGGAAAAATGCGAGTAGGTGTGTTTCAATTTCATCCGATTATACATTATGTTAACTATTCTGTATTGTTTACTCTGCTTCCCAAATAGTTAATTTTGCAGGCATATGCATCATGAACGATTGTTTACTTTTCAAAATAATTGTTCGCCATATTGATTATTCTGCATGGCGAGTGTTAATAAAAAGAATCAATATATTGCAATTTAATTTCAATAATAATTACGTTCTTTCTCAAGCTCCTCTAGATTAAATGTTTTAGATGACGTTCCCTCTTTTCACTGGCTTTTAATTAGTGTTACTATATTTCATATTGTAACCCATTTCCATTAATCCGAACCAGAAGTCTGTAAACGCATCTACAGTTACTACATTTATGTTGTAATTATGGACGGAAGAGAGAACACTGAAAAGGGAGCGACTTCTACGTGTCTTAAAATATGACCCCCTACTCAAATCTACATGTATACTGCTAATTCTCAGGTCATTACATGTTTCCTCGGATATTAGCAAACCAATGGTTAAATCAAATAATGACAATTAAGTCAGATCAGATAAATCAGTGTTACCAAATGTACCATGTACACTGTAGACCTGGCACGCGTGATATACTGAACAATAGTTGAAAACCGCGTTAAGCCCTAATGAATGAATCAATATTGAATAAAGTTGAAACAAGAGAAACTTTACATTTTGTCACAATGTTTTCATAAGTCATCTGCTGTAGAGGCGTCGACAGCATCTGTATGTGGTAAAAGGGCAAAATAGTTTCCCGGCATACCAAACACTTTAAAAAACGTATTAATGGGTTCCATCCTACGCGCTAATAGATGCGGTAAAATATATGTTATCGTGTCAGGGTAAATAAAATCGTAAGTATTGGTAACTTAACAATACAATGCCATGATCTAACTGAAATACAGTTGAAAGTCATCTACAGAAAGTCTGGGTAAAGGGTTGACATGTGTTGTAATAAACAGCCACTTTATCTTAATCCGTATTAAAGAGTGGTATATCTCAAAAGTAGGTTGGTTAATCAGCGTGACAATATTATATGTATAAAGATAATTCCTGAAAAACAAGCGCATTTGTATTAACTGTGCATCATTAAACATCGTGTAAAAGAGTGACTTAAAATAAATGATTTTTAAAATATCTGCCGTTCTGAACTATATTTACATTTCATTTTCAATTCATAGATGGCGTCATTCGTCTTCCACCAATGGGCTTAGTCTATGTGGAAATGCAGCCAGTTGCTTGGGAAGATTGTTGTGTGGAGTACTGGTGTGAGAAACCCAGGAAATGCATGAGTAGGAGAACTGGCCGCCGTGATATAACTGAGAAATTGTTAACAATGGCGTTAAACCCCAATCAATCAATCAATCAATCAATCAATTCATAGATCACTGTCCTGTACAATGGTCACATCATGGTCCTAGCTACTTAACTGTTTACAACCTATTTAAAAAGGCTAATACAAAACAGAATGTGACTTCGGAAGCTAAGGGATGATTCCATCGGCATAGGGAATGTTGGACTAACCTTAACACGACTTTTTTTCCGGAGATATTCGGTCCGGGAAATATAAGATGGGGGAGTAGTTGGTTCGGTGGTGGAGTGAAGATTAAGGAGGAACTAGACTCGGTAAGGAAAACATCATCAGAAGATATGTCAAAGCCTTTTACCCCGCTGCAGGTAAAACATTTGTTTGAGAAGACACCATCGTGAGCCGCACAAACGAGGGACTAAGACGAAAAGACGACAGAGAATGTTCTTCTAAGAAAAGACCAGAGGGGGAAAAAACAAGTGTAATTCCACTCTTTAGCAATATGTACTATTGAATCAAGTGGCGGACGGGAACATAAGGGTCAGAAAGAGCATTGTGGCAAATGGATACAGGGCTGAACATAATGATTGACAAAGTGTTTTAAAAGTCGTCTGCTTGGTGTTTGTTGGAAAGGGGTTATCTTGATAAGATCATTACACGATCAGCTAACAAGCGCTCATCTTTTTATTTTTTCTTTAAACCCCCTTTCCAACATATGATAAATCCGCAGTAGACGACATTCAAAAGGTCTACATATAATACAGAAACATATATCAAAAACTTAAAGATCTATTATGGACTAGAGATGAAAACATTTGACAAATGGAGAACTTGCTCATGAGGGGTTTGTTAATACATGTTTCACGTCACGCCAAAACCGACCTTCGGATATATTGACATAAATAGAATTTACAATAAAAAACGTACGTTTATAGTTAGTGTTTGGTCATAACCGTTCTTGTGAGGCTTGTAAGCCTAGATGCATGTAGTAAGACGGTTACATCATGATCTTATTGCGCGTATGCGAATGGTGATATATTTTTTATTAATTAAATTACATGCACATCCTTTACAACTAAGTTGTATTATGCCACTGAGAGGAAGGCTATTCTTAATAACCATTTTCCACATGCAACACATCAGCAGTAGCCAATTTGAAAACTTGTAGGTAAACATTTGGAAACTCTATAAACGGAAGTACACTTATTATTGAATAAGGTTGAAACCATTGAGACAGCATAAGTGATTAACCATAACATAATACTACCAAACAACTCAGATTGTCGACATGTTTTTAACACCTATTAATTGAAAGTAATAATTGACGTTCACTTGCTTTGATCGCATTACAGATGGGTTAATGTTACATGTCGCGTCTGGGTTACTGAATAGGATATCCCTCTTGATTTGAAAACATTTTAGTCCAATAGTGTGATGTTCTATATTAACTACCGTTTGAAAAATGATGAAATTCCGCGGTACCGCGGGGTTATTGTAGGGGAAACCCCGCATACAGATGAGCGGGAACGCCGGGGGGCTGCCTTAATCACAGCTGTCAATCATCGTGACGTCATAAATCGTTATCGGATTTCCCTCCGCGGGCTTAATAGTTGAATGATCAAACTCCGCGGGACCGCCGGGTTATTGTAGGGGAAACCCTGCGTACAGGTGAGCGGGAACGCGGTGGGCTGTCTTATCAGCCCGCGGGGGTGAGGGTATTTGGGAAAAACCCCTTGAGCTGTACTGTATCTGCAGCAGACGACAATGAAAACATGAAAAATCACTATGAATAAAACTAAATTTATTATAACAGAGTTGAAAACATTTAGGCAAAATGGAGAACTTGTTCATCATGAGCAATTTCTACATTTGCCACAATGTTTTCAAAAGTCATCCGCTAAAGAGGGGTCAGTATGTGGGAAGGGGTTATTAGAATAATATTTTGATTATTCTGCTGCAGACACCATTGTATGGGAAGGAGCAGTAACCATTGTTCCCAAAGAAATCAGGTGTCTGCATGAAAGTCTGTTTCTTGGCCATGCTTCAGAAGCCAATATGGCCACCAAGACTCTTGTCTTGTTTATATTTTAAACAGCCAGCTTTAAATGATTCAAATCGGCCCATCTCTTTTCTTGAAGTAATTGAGAAATGTCATGTTATGATTCTGAACTGTTTTCCAGTTTGACTTTAGGTTATGTAAAACTTTCCAACTTACAACAAATCTGCTGCCATAAAGTTTATGAAAGTATACTTTATTTAATACAGTCGAAAACATTGTGACAAAAGGAGGAATCGCTGCTTATGAGCAGATGCATCAAACTTCTGACTGAATGTTGAAAGGGTTAAGGTTCACATATGTGTTTATTTCATTATATAGAGGATAGTTAATATTCTCTTTTAAAGCGACTGAACTCCAGATACCCAACTGTTGAAAAAAAATAAAATTTCCAATTTTAAGAAAATAAGTGTTATTTTTGTATTTGGGGCATTAAAATATGATAACTGACATATTACATATCCCTATAATTGGTGAGATTTTCTTGTTTTCGATACTTTTTCCATCGCAAATTCTACCCTGTCAGTAACGGGATAAGTATTTTTAAATAGGAAACCCCTTCATCGGGACAATTGAAAACGACTCAAATTCACTTTATTGATAAAAAAGGATACATTTTCTACCCTGGTTTTACTTGAATAACATAAAGAATAACATTTAGGGCGAATTCTAGTGGTTTTTTTCATGCCATCTGGATTTCAGTCGCTTTAATGAATATCTGTGCAGAATTAACCGAAAACAAGGTCTTTATTTTTAACAACCATTAAATTAAGGATATAAAATGAGCCCGTACAAGTTGACTTTTGTGAAAAGCATAGATCCAGATCTTCACTGTTCGCATTTTATTAAACATTTTCCGAACTTACAATGTTCAGAAATGCAAACATGTACCTCTTCTTCATCCACTGGCTCAAATATTATTGAATAATTAATTTCTTTGCAGACAACATCCAAAGGAAAGTCGTATTTTGAGGCTTACAATGAATACCAAATGTGGGAATCTTTCCTATCGGACCTGAAATCAGAAATGGACCCTTCCAGTCCCTTGCTGGATATGTTCCAGGCTTCTGAATTCTGGCCAGAAGTAAGTTAAGACATTTATTATATACTTGCATATTTTCTCGCGTAAATACATGCAGATGGTCATGCGCAATTCAAACACAACAGATTTAAATTCCGCATTTGACTTGGTCAAGTACAGTACCAAATATGGAAATAGAACGTCACTGAAATATGAAGTGATATCACTGAAATATATAAATTCACGTCATTCAAAATGAAGGCGTGGGGCGTGATTCACATGCCAATCATAACTTTTATTTTATATGTAAATTGTGTTATTTCGTAGTACAATACCAAACCAGATATTGCTACTGCAACCTAATATTCCCAGTGTATGTGCAGAGCTCTAGATACGATTGTTATTTCACATCCCCTAATCCTTATATGACCCTCAAACCCTATGTTGTGTGTACTCAAAAGAATCGTCTCAGTGAGACGATTCTTTTTGAATACCTGCAGCATATGGTTTAGTTGATTCATTAGAAAGATATTGGTGGGAAACGACCAGTTTACTCTTCCTTATCCAGTACTCTGAAATGTGTATATGTAGAGATGTACATCCTTTGTGTTAAACTCTGTTTTTAACTCTCAAACCCTATGTACTGGTAGTTGATACTCAAAGGATCGTCCCAAAAATATCAGCTTTTTAAAAAAAAAAGAAGGTAGTAATGGTTTCTATCTTTGGCACCCAGGGTTGAAGGAATAGCGTTACAAGTGATGCAGTTATGTCAGGAAAGAAAATACACTGATGTTTTAGTACATTGTACTTGAAGAACCTGTAATTATTCCCCAGCAAACAATGTTTGTTGGATGCTTTGTTTTTTGGTTCGATTTGACATGTGACCTTTGTAGATGGAGCAACTTCTATTTTGATGCTGTTTCAAATAAACCTGGTGCACTTAATTATCATGAAGTGTACATTAGCAAGACATAATTTGGATCATATCCATTCAGATATTTTAGAGTTATCTCCTCTCTTACTTTGACCTGTTTTATTACATCAAGCAGTTCACAGAGAACTTATTCAAAAAAAGGTAAAGTTCTTGATTGACCGAGTAACACTGTGACATAATTGAGAAAAGGTTGAAAGCAGCATAATACACCTCACAAACCTGCACCAGCCTCTGCATTTGCATGTCCTGTGTTAGTACTGCAGATAGTTATTTCTGCGTCTAATTGTCATCAATTCTTTCAATGCTTTCATTTTTCTTACAGGTATTGATGGAAATTGTTGCTGTAAATAGTGCCATATATGGGGTCGCCTTGTCGTTGATAATCTGTATGGTGGCTGTTGTGATTTTTACTGGACATGTGCTATTGTTACTCATTATATTTATCTGTATTGTTGGTGAGTTCTTGATATTATAAGCTTACCTAAGCAAATTATGCTCAATGTGAGCTATTGTGATGGCCTGATGTCCGTCGTTTGTCAGTTGTCAACTTTTCCTTTAAATCACATCTCCTTCTAAAGTTTTGATTTTGACCAAACTTGGTAACAATATAACAGGTGGTCCTGTATCGAAATGCTAAAATAGTAACGGTCCATTCAATAACAAGGTCACAGGAGCTGAACATTTGGTAAATGTACTTGTCCAAATGTACCCAATTTTAAAATAATTCTTGATGTCCAAATCCCTATTTAACCCTTTCCCTCATATAGAAGCTTTCTGACGGCTCTGCAGCAGACGGCTTTTTGAAATCATAATGACAAAAGAAGAAATTGCTCAAAACGATAAATTTCTCATTTTGACACAATGTTTTCCACTTTTAGTCATAGGTTATCCATTCAATTATAGAGATTTTCTATTTTTTGACAAAATATGTTCAAAGTCGTCTGCTGCAGAATTGTTGTATGAGGGAAAGGGTTAAATATAATATGGCTCAAATGTTCCTTTGATGACTCTACCGAGATTGTTCAAGTTATTCAGATCCGTTGAAAATTGGTGAGTTTTTGTGATGTCCTAATATCTAACATTAAAGGTCAATCTTTTCTTTAAACATCATCTCCTCCTAAACTGCTGTTTATAATAAATAATTGTTGTAAGTTATTTTTCAAAGTTGTATGCATCAGAAGTAGAATTGAAAACATATTTTCTGCTGTAGTTGCATCCGAAATTCATTTTTAGACCAAGATGGTGTTTGAAGGGAGATGTTATATTTTATGTTCTGGATCTTTTCCCTTTTTACATGCATACAAATTTTGGTTCATATACAGCAGACCACATTGCTGCAAAAGGAGAAATTGCTTATTATCAGATATGTCTCCGTTTACCACAATGATTTCAATTCTACTTAATTTTACTTTATAGAGTTATTCCTTGTCTGCTGCCGATTTTTATCTCACCTGAGCACGATGTGAGTTATTGAATTTGTGATCACCTTTTGTCCGGCTTCGGTAAGCAGTGGGTCAATGGGGATGAAACTAAACAGAAAGCATCCTCTCAATGACCTCACCAGAATTCCTTCAAATTTTTGGGATCCATGCAGAATTCTGGTTTCCATGGCGAGCAAAAAGAAAAAAACTTTTCAAATAGTTTTGTAGAAATGTTCATTATATTCAGATTCCTTTAAGCCATGTTGATTGGTCAGAAAACAAGGCTGCCAGGGGGCTGATCTATTTTGCGTTTTACATGACTATAGTGAAAACTTAAAAAATCTTCTCCGACGAAAATGTCAGGCCTATTTTCAAATAATTTTGTAGAAATGTTCCTTGGATGACCCTCTATCAGATTCCTTCAAGCCTTGTTAATTGGTTGAAAAACATGACCACCAGGGGGCGGCTGTTTTGCCTTATATGGCTTTAGAAAAAACTTTAAAAATCTTCACCGACTAAGGTATCTGGCCAATTTTCAAATAATTTTGTAGAAATGTTCCTTGGGTGACTCTATCAGATTCCTGCAAGCCATGTTGATTGGTCTTAAAATATGTCCACCAGGGGGCGGGCTGTGGAGCGGCACTGGTCCTCTTGTATTAGCTTACCTGACCACACAATGAGTTAATGTGATTGACTGTGTGGTTGGCATGACAACCACATTGCATAACTCAGGTGAGCGATCCAGGGCCATCATGGCCCTCGTTTGTATTTTAGAAAGGGTTAATATTATTTTACAGAGATAGCCCTTTCCCATATACAGAAAATATGCAGCAGACGAATTTGAAAACATATTTGCAAAAACGTGAAAAATCTCCATCAAACACACCTTAATCATTTATAAAGTTGAAAACATAGTGGCAAAAGGTGAAATTGCTCATCATAAGCAATTTCTCCTTTTACCACAGTGTTTTCAAAAGTCATCTGCTGCAGAGGCATCTGACAGCATCTATATGTGGTATAGGGTTAAGGTGCGTAGATATTTTCAATGTTGTCAGCTGCAGATTTTATTGTATTTTGGAAATATTACTTTTCAGAGATGGTTTGTTTAGTTGTGGCTGTATTTTATGTGCTTGGCTGGGAGATAGGAGGTGTGGAGGCGATATCTCTGTCCATCCTGGTGGGCTCATCAGTGGATTACTGTGTCCATCTCGTTGAAGGATATATACTAGCGGCTCGGGCGTGTCCACACAAGGAGGTAAGTGACCATGAGGACTAGTTAACCCTTTCCCTCATATAGACGCTTTCTGACGCCTCTGCAGCAGACAACTTTTTAAAAACATAGTGACAAAAGAAGAAATTGCTCAAACTGAGCAATTTCTCCTTTTGACACAATGTTTTCCACTTTTAGTCATAGGTTATCCATATAATTATAGAGATTTTCTTTTTTTTGAGAAAAAATATGTTCATCGCATCTGCTGCAGAATTGTCGTATGAGGGAGAGGGTTAAGGGGAAGTAAAAATGTATTTTTTCCCACAATATCTCTTATTACTTCACCAAACCCTATGTTGTGGGTACTCAAAAGAATCGTCTCACTGTGAAAATTCTTTTGAGTACCCACAACATAGGGATGGAGTGTCAAATAGGGATGAAATGCCTCTTATCTAGAGCCATGTAAGTCCAAACGCTACCTGATTTTACAACAAGATTTACCTTTTCTCACTTTCTGACGTCTCTGCAACAGACGACTTTTGAAAACATTGTGGGAAAAAAAGAAATTGCTCATAATAAGCAAATTTGCCCCAGTTTTTTCAACTTTTCAGTAATTACACTTTCATTTGTAGGTTTTTTTCTGATATTTTTGGAACTGTTTTTAAAGTGCTGCAGTTTTATCGTATGCAGGAAAGGGTTTATAGGAATATATTGAGCTGAAAAAAAGGATAAAGAGTTGCCTGGATGAGTTCAAACAACATCATATTTAACAATGCGGTACATTTCTTCCCATGAGGAAGCTAGTTTAAAAAAATATATGTAAAGAAATTGACATTAGTTTTCATCGATTGTTTATTTAACATTGAGTAACAGTACAACCATTTTCATTTTTCTGCTTTAACCCATTAATAACAAATCAAGATTTTTCAAGTTATTTGGATATGTTGAAAAACATTGCCGCTCCCTGGGGCGAGGCCCGTAATATGACTGAGAAATTGTTAAAAACGGCGTTAAACCCCAATCAATCAAATCAAATCACCATGTGGCGAGGCTTGTTTTCCTGATATTGAATGATTAAAGTTAAAACTTTTAACCTTTCCAACCTACAGATGTGCTTTAACTCATATGCTGCAGACGACTTATGCAATTGTGACAATAGGAGAATTTGATCATTATGTTTATAGAAGAGGATATTACATGAGTGGTCATTCAATACGGAATTTATTAAACGAGTTTTCCGAAATTGATAAGAACGAGCTTTGGCGAGTTTTTATCACTTTTAGAAAACGAGTTTAATAAATTTCGTATTGAATGACCACGAATGTAATGTAATTTTTATATCATAAATACTAATTTAATAATTTACAGCGCTATATCCATATAAACGTCGCTACAAAACGAGCGTATTTACAACGCTAAACGTTACGTTATTACACTAGTTATATATCAAAAATATATAATGACGTTATTTCATGCTGGCGACGTCATTTATGATATAATCGATATATGGATATATTTTTTATCTGGAAGTATTTGGTACCTAGCCAGACCATTTAGAGAGTTACGGGGCCCTGAATTAGCAAAATTACCTCTTACTTTAACAGTTCTTACCCAATCTTGTTGTAATGTATGCCTTTGGATCACTTTACCGTTGTCTGTCCATCATTCTTTAAATTAATTGATTGGAGACACAAGTAATCCTTTGAACACTTGTGCTAATCACAAAAAAAAGTTAAATGAAGGATATTATTTTGTGTCATTTTCTCTCTCATGTAGAAGTGTTTTTATATGATCTTTTAATTTCAGGATGCTGTCAAAGCCAGGAAATGGAGGACATCTGCAGCCTTCACGCATATAGGCGTGTCCATCATCAGCTCTGCCTTAACCACGATCATTGCGGCAATCCCCCTGACTCAGACGACAATTCAACCGTTTGCCAAATTTGGCCAAATTATTGCTATCAACACTTCAGTTTGTATTGTCTACTCACTCACCGTATGCACAGCATTATTGAGTACTCTGGCACCTGCTTTTTACAAGCAAACATGGATGTCAACCTTGAAGGCATTGGGCGGGACTAACTTGGTAGTGGGCGGAATCATTATGGCCATGTTCGTTATGACCAAAGCAGGTGTGGTAATTCCTGGTCCAAATGGTAGTCCATTGTTTAAGTAAGAAATTATTTCAATGCACTTTTAAAATTCGTTTAAATCAGATATGCTTTTAAGCTCCTCTTTTTTCTACCAAATATATGGAAGGCTTTTCTTCTTGGCTTGTACATGGCATTGATGCATTCATTAGGTGAAAATATTATAAGTTATGCTAAATACCAACATATTTGGAAATGCAGATATCGATTTTGAAGACACATGCCATTAAGTATTGATTATTTAACCCTTTCCCACATTCAACAAATCTCCATTAGACGACGTTAAAAATAAATAAGTCAATATATGTTTGCCAATCAGCGGTACAAGCAACCTGGTTATAACTTATGTACCAAGACTGAATATGATAGTTGTAAATTTGATCATAGTTGCCATTCATTTAACCCTTTCCCACATACAGACTTTTTTGACTACTCTGCAGCAATTACTTGAATTGCCAAAATGTTGGCATCTCTATTCTTCAATTATACTTGATTTTCCACATCTTTGCTTGGAGAGTTTTTAACATTTTCCCTCATACGACAATTCTCTAGCAGACAACTTTAAACATATTTTGTCAAAAAGATAGAAAATCTCTATAATTGAATGGATAACCTATGACTAAAAGTGGAAAACATTGTGTCAAAAGGAGAAATTGCTTGATTTGAGCAATTTCTTCTTTTGTCACTAGGTTTTCACAAAGTTGTCTGCTGCAGAGGCATCAAAAAGTGTCTATATGAGGGAAAGGGTTAAAGTCGTCTGCTGCAGAATGTTTTGTAAGTGGGAAAGGGTAAAAAAAAAAAAAAAAAAAAGTCTTTTTTGGGTGACCCTATTGGAATCTCATTTGGATGTGTCTGCAGCAGACACAATTTGAAAACATTTTGAAAAATGAACAATTTCTTCTTTTTACAAGTTATATAAAAATTCTACCTTCATTTGTTTATGTAAGTTTATTTCATCTCCTCCGCCCTATTCAGATATATGTATTAATCCTTCCCAGAGGAAGAAACTTTTGACCCATCTGAAGCAGACGGCTTTTGATAACATTGTGACAAAAGGATAAATTGCTCATCATAACAATTTCTCCATTTGCCACAACGTTTTCATCTCTTAAGACATTTTGTACCCTCATTTATAATTTTTTTTTTTTTGTCATGTGTTTTTGCATTTGGTTTGAACAACATTTTATTTATATCTACATATACATTCAAATATAAATTAACCTTACACATGTAAAAGAAATTAAAAAAAGCATTTCGCTTACTTAAACACTCTACCTTTGCATATATTTCTTATAAATTGACCACTTTGTATTTATGTAAAAAAAGCTTTTATTGTACATTTAGAATAAAAACATTCTTATTGTCAACGACTTGAATCTCTAGTCAAGAAGGAATGCAGCATTTAATATATCTTGCCAAGTAAATTTATAATAGATTGGTACTCCAAAATATGTAATTGTCTCAACATAATACAACATTTCCTATGATCAAAGGAAAAGGCAAGATTAACTTGTGAGAGGTCTTTCTACAATTTGCTGTTGGCTGTTGAAAATTCAATGGTTAACCCTTTCCCACATACAAAAAATGTTGAAGGTGAAAATGTGGAAAATCTGTGTAAAATGACTAAAGAAAGTTGAAAACGTTATGGCAAATGGAGAAATTGCTCATTTTGAGCAATTTCTCCTTTTGTCACAATGTTTTCAAAAGTCGTCTACTGCAGAGGCATCAGAAAGCTTCTATATGTGGGAAAGGGTTTAAGAAAAAAATAATGAACAATAACTCCTTTCGACATACCGACTCCATCTGATGCATCTGAAGCACTCCAAGTTTGACAGCATTGTGGTAAAAAGAGAAATTGTTGCTCATAATTAGCAATTTTCCTTTTGTCACAATGTTTTCAACTGTATTTGATGATTATGCTATCATTTATTGAGAGTTTCCATATTTATGCGTAGATGTTTTTACAAATTTGTTGTATGTAGAAAGTGTTGACATATTTTTTACATCTCTCAAATACATGTACTATACTTTGATTTGACTATATTTTCATCCCCTTTTCCAAATGTGCACATGCATTTTGATGCATTTGCAGCAGTTCACTTTAGAAAATGTTGGCGTATTTTGTGACAGTTTTACAGTCTTAATCAGCTATGACACCTGCTGCATTTGCATCTAATGGATTCTGTAACAGGGAAAGGTTAAAATGAATGTCTTGTATTTAATTGATATGGCAGACAACAAACCACTATCTGTCTTTCTGTAGACTTGAGGAGATTGATTCGCACAATTTAGGAGTATTCAATAATCATAGCATATCTTTTTTATTCTGTTTTCTTTTGTTTTGCCTTTTAGCATTTATTGTTGTTTATTTGTCAAGCTTTGTTGTAAGTTAATGTAGGTTTTTAGATCACCTGAGCCGAAGGCTCAAGGTGAGCTATTCTGATCACTTTTTGTCCGTCTTCCGTCCGTCCGGCGTTAACTTTTAGCTTTAAACATCATCTCCTCCCAAACTCCATGGACAATTTCCGTGAAACATCACAGGACTGTTCCTCTGGTTGGCCTCTTTCAAAGTTGTTCAAAGATTTAAATTCCATTGAGAACTTTGGTTGCTGCGGCATCAGAAAGGGGACAAAATGTCCAAACTTTAAAAATCTTCTCCTCCGAATCTGCCTGTCAGATTCAAATATAATTTGGTAGAAATGTTCCTTGGGTGACCCTCTATAAAAATTGTTCAAGCCATACTGATTGGGCGAAAAACATGGCAGTCAGGCGGCATCAAAAAAGGGGCAAAATGACAAAATTTGAAAATTCCATTTTTATGAAAGTGCTTGTCTGATTTTAAGAAAATATAATACGAATCTTACTGTAATGATCCTCTATTTAATTTGTTTAAGCCGTTTTGATTGGTTACACAATCATAGCAACCAGGCGTCATCACAAAAGGGGTAAATTGAACTTTTAGCTACAAATGACAACCAACTCCTACCATTCCAATAGAACAATTTCCACAAAACATCACAGGAATGTTCCTTTGGTGGTCCTCTTTCAAAATTGTTCAAAGATTAAAATTCCAATGAGAACTTTGGTTGCTGCGGCATCAGAAAGGGGACAAAATGTCCAAACTTTAAAAATCTTCTCCTCCGAATCTGCCTGTCAGATTCAAATATAATTTGGTAGAAATACTCCTTGGGTGACCCTCTATAAAAATTGTTCAAGCCATACTGATTGGTCGAAAAACATGGCAGTCAGGCGGCATCAGAAAAGGGGCAAAATTACAAAATTTGAAAAATTCCATTTTTATGAAAGTGCTTGTCTGATTTTAAGAAAATATAATACGAATCAAGAATGTTCCTTTGGTGGTCCTCTTTCAAAATTGTTCAAAGATTTAAATTCCATTGATAACTTTGGTTGCTGCGGCATCAGAAAGTGAGAAAAATACCCAAATTTTAAAATCCTTTTCCTCCATAATCTACTTGTGCGATTGCAAGATAATTTGGTAGAAATGTTCCTTAAGTGACCCTCTAAATAAACTGTTGAAGCCATATTGATTTCGTTGAAAAACAGGGCAGCAAGGCGGCATCAGGAAAGGTGCAAAATGACAAAAACTTTATAATTCCATTCTTATTAAAGTTCTTGTTAGATTTCAAGATATAAATGGCCTTTACTGATAAGCTGTTTCTTGAGAAGTGTCCACTCCTTTGCAGTTTCATTTACACTCCCTGATAAAATTTTCCCAGATATTCGCAGTTAAATATTTGCTACTAATTTACTATCAATTAGGTGATCGATTTAGGGCCATCTTGGCCCTCTTGTTATTTATACTTTTTAAAGCTGATGTGATTTCAAACATGACAATATGATATATAAATCATTTGCTATTTGTATGTAGGGTGTTCTAAAACAATATGAAACAATGTGTTCATCTAATTTATTTTACACTTTTATGTACATATATACACATGTAACCCATTCCAAAATACAACATATTTGCAGCAGACGACTTTGAAAACATCCAGATATGCATATGGAAAATCTCTACAAATAAAAAATATAGTTATTGAATAAAGTTAAAAACAAAAGGAGATATTGCTCTTCATGAGAAATGTCCTCTTTTTCAACAATGTTTTCAAAATTGGTCTGCTGCAGATGGGTCAGAATGTGATGGAAGTGAGCATTGTGTGTTTATGATGACTTTTGCAACAACTTTTTCAACTCTTTTGAAATAATTTTTTCTTTAACCCGTTCCCAAATACAGCAAAATTTAATATGCAGCAGACGACTTTTGAAAAGATATTAACAAAAACCTGAAAAATCTCCATAAAAGATAGCTTAATTGTTAAATAAAGTTGAAAACATTGTGGCCAAATTTCAACTTTGGACACACAATGTTTTCAAAAGTCGTCTGCTGCTATTGCGTCAAAATGCATTTGCAGGTGGGAAAGGGTTAATTTAAAGAGATTTCTTAAATTATTGCCTTGATGTTTTTAAAATCGTCTCGTGCAGATTTTTTTTTTATCTAAGATGAATCCTTTCCCACATACAGACGCATTCTGACACCACTGCAGCATATGACTTTTAAAATAATTGTGACAAAAGGAGAAATTTCTCATCATGAGCAATTTCTCATTTTGCCACAATGTGTTCAGCTTGTGAACAATTTCATGTATCAGACATCTGACATGCTCCTGTGATATTTCAATTTTGGTGTAATATCTCGTTTTCTTAACCCTTTCCCTCATATAGACGCTTTCTGACGCCTCTGCAGCAGACGGCTTTTTGAAAACATAGTGACAAAAGAAGAAATTGCACAAAACGTGCAATTTCTCCTTTTGCCACAATGTTTTCCACTTTTTGTCATAGGTTATCAATTCAATTATAGAGATTTTTTCCATGTTTTGACAAACTACGTTCAGAGTCGTCTGCTGCAGAATTGTTGTATGAGGGAAAGGGTTAAACTGTTGTCTACTGCATTGACATCAGAAGAGGTATGTATGATGATTTAAAACATTATTCTAAACTGTATGCAGCAGTCAACTTTAAAAAAAAACAAGTAGCAAAAGTTATTGAATCGAGGGCTTGGCGTGAAACAGTTGTAACTAAAAACCTATTTTGAAAACCCTGGTTTAGGGGCAATTTTGACCCCTTTGTAAACAATGCAAATTTAGGTGCCATTGCTCAGAACGAGCAATGGCACCTAAATTTACATTGTTTACCAAGAAAATTTATTTAACGCTTATAAAGACTTTATGGTGAGGTGATTAACCTTGGTAAAAAAATACCAATTTTAGTTACAACCGTTTCACGCCAAGCCCTCGATCGAGGGTTTGGCGTGAAACGGTTGTAACTGAAATTGTTATTTTTTCACCAAGGTTAATCCCCTCACCATAATGGCTTTATAAGAGTTAAATCATTTTTCTTGGTAAACAATGGAAATTTAGGTGCCATTGCTCGTTCTGAGCAATGGCACCTATATTTGCATTGTTTACAAAGGGGTTAAAATTGCCCCTAAATCAGGGTTTTCAAAATAGGCATTTAGTTGCAACCGTTTCACGCCAAGCCCTTGATATAATGAATGAATAATTATTGAAAATAGTTGAAAAACATTGTGGCGCAAAAGGAGAAATTACTTTCCTCTTTTGTCGTGATGTTTTTAAAAGTCATCTGCTGCAGAGGCATTGTTTGTGGGACAAAGGTTAAAGTGATGATGATTTCATAAAAGTCATTTTGTGTCAGGACACATTGAGTCCTATGTGAATCTGGGACTTTTTCATTATCTGTAAGTGCAATAGAATCATGGAAGTAGATGTACATGTTTGCTCTTTTTCTGTATATTTCGGAATATCTGTTCAAAGGACAAATTTGAAGGTTTCAATTTTTCATAAACCTCTATAATGGTGTCTAAGCTATTTAATTTTAAGATATTATATATCTGTTTTGTAATCTTTTTTTTTTTCAAATATATATATATGTAATCTCCACATAGATTTGATAGATCTTTTACCTAATATCAGATCTTTTATGTGTTTTAGAAGATTTTTTTTTACTGGGTTTTCTTTGTAGAATTACTGTTACATGTAGATTTGATAATTTTCTAGAAATGCTGTATCAGGGCTCGTCAATATGTTTTTAATTTTAGTTAACCTTTTCCCATTTGCAGACAACTTTTGAAAACATTGAGGAAAAGAGAGAAAATACTCATAATGAGCAATTTCTTCTTTTGCAACAATGTTTTAAATTCTTCAATAATTCTACTTTCATTTATATTGATTCCCCATGTTTTTGTCAAGAGGTCTTAAAGTCTTATGCTACAGATTCCATCCAAATCCTATGATGTGGGTACTCAAAAGAAGCGTCTCAATGAGACGATTCTGTTGAGTACCCACATCATAGGGATGTTTGGTAAAATAAGGATGTTGAAACATGAAAAAAACAACTAATCTAGAGCTCTTGTTGAATTTAGGTAAGGGTTAACCCTTCCCCTCATATAAACGCTTTCTGACACCTCTGCAGCAGACGGCTTTTTGAAAACATTGTGACAAAAGAAGAAATTGCTCAAAACAAGCAATTTCTCCTTTTGCCACAATGTTTTCCACTTTTAGTCATAGGTTATCCATTCAATTATAGAGATTTTCTATGTTTTGACAAAATATGTTCAAAGTCGTCTGCTGCAGAATTTTCGTATGAAGGAAAGGGTTAAAGTTGTGTCTGCTTTGAAAACATCATAAACAATCTAAGCACGTAAACAGTTACATACATTTAGAGAAAATATTGTGCAATATGGATACTTGTAAACAGGTTTTTGAGACATATTTTAAAATTGTATCTCCTTTTCATGAAATGATTTAACTTTGGCTGACAAACAACAAATCTGCAGCAGACAGCTTTGAAAACATATAAGCAACCATTTTGAAAATCTCTATAAATGAAAGCATAATTATTAAATAAGAGTTGAAACATATTGCAAAGGGAGAATTTCCTCCTTATGAGTTCTTCTTTAGCAAACATGTTTTTTGTCTACTGTAGATATATGGAAAAGTGTTATAATATTGTCTATTACCGGTGTGTTAAGATAGCATTCTTTTAGGAGAGTTTTATACAATCTACTACTATTCTTGGACCTATCAATTTCTTCAAAGATAAAAAGAAGCTCAGTATTAAAAGATGTGCAATATTGAATCAGATTTTGAAAAAATGAATTTAGGACAATCAGATTTTTTATCTTTTTTTATCAACTTAATTAATGCATGTATTTTAATATATTCATTGACTTTTTCAAGTTTTTAAAATTGAAACAATTTATCTTTGTTGATTTTGTTTGGGTTTTATGCCTTTTTCAACATTATTTCAATTACTTCACAGCAACAGTTCACTTATTCATGATCCTTAGGATAAAAAAAGAATTGTAACAAAGAATGTAATTGCTTTATATAATTATTATCTATAAACGTATTTTTATTAGAACACAATGTGGGAAAAGTTGTCTGCTGTAGACAAGACAAGCTTTTCCATAACATAATTTGACTAAAATCTCACCAAATATAATAGAATGAATATGTTAACCAGAAAAAATGCTTTTACATAACTGTTTTGTAATGTATTGTAATGTTTTTAATAATTTACAGTGATTTTATGTGGATCAACATTGTATGTGTATATTGGCTTTCTGAGCAGATTGCGACTCTATTTTGTTAAAATAAATTAAAGAAAAAAAATGATGTGTTTGTAATTTTTTACCATCATCAACTATTTCCTTCTGTTTGTCATAAACATGTACTTACCATTTTTCACCATGGTAAGAACTTGATCCAATGTGGCAATACAGAGGAACCTGTGTATAAAGACCACCAATGGATGAGAACACAACTCTATAAAATGTTTTGAATTTGGAATAATTGAAAATAGTTTGTGCATGTATCATACTTCCCTGATATAGGTAGGCCCTTTGTTACATCTCTACAGAAAATCTCTTTTGGAATCATTGTTGGAAAGACATAAATAAATAATCGTAAAATGGACAATTTTCTCCTAATCTCACAATTTTTAGGCTTTTTGTTTAGCTCACCTGAGCATTAAGTGCTCAAGGTGAGTTTTTGTGATCACTCGCCATACGTCGTCGTTGTCTGTTTTCCTGCAAACATCTTCTTCTCCTAAATCAATGGACCAATTTTAATTCACAGGAATGTTCCTTAGGTGTTCTTGTTTCAAAGTTGTTCAAAGAATTTAATTCCATGGAAAACTTTGGTTGGTGGAGAATCAGAAAAGGGAAAAAATGCCAAAACTTCTAGTCCAAAAGAACGGGTCCGATTTGAAAATTATTATGCACAAATGTTCCTTTGGTGAACCTCTACCAAGATTGTTCAATTATTCGAAATCGTTAAAAAACATGGCCGCAAAGAGGGCGGTATTTGTATAGTAAAAATAAAAAATAAAAATTCTAGTCAAAAAGGCTCGATTTGAAAATAATTTGGCACACATTTTCCTTGGGTGACCCTCTTTCAAGGTTGTTCAAATTATTCTGATATGTTGAAAAACATTGCAGCCAGGGACCGGAGTTCGTTTTTCGTTATATGTATATAAAATGAAAACTTAAAAAATCTTTTTGTCCAAAAGTACTGGCCTGATTAGAAAATAATTTGGCACAAATATTCTTTGGGTCGCCCCTCTTTCAAGATTGTTCAAATTATTATGATATGTTGAAAAACATGGCAGCCAGGGATCGGATTTTTTTTCCTTAAATGTATAAGTCCAAAAGTACTGGCCTGATTTGAAAGTAATTTGTCACAAATATTCCTTGGATCACCCTCTTTCAAGATTGTTCAAATTATTACGATATGTTGAAAAAACATGGCCACCAGGAGGCGGAGCTTGTTTTCCTAATATGTATATATCGGGGATACTATATTACATATTATATTGTAATATAGTGTGATTAGTGTCCCTGGTATATGTAGTGAAAAACTAAAAAGATCTTCTTGTCCAACAGTACCAGCCCGATTTGAAAATGATTTGACAGAACTTGTTTTCCTTATATGTATAGTGAAATCCTAAAAAATCTTTTCCAAAAGTACTTGTCCGATTTGAAAATAGTATGGCACAATTGTTCCTTGAGTAACCCTCTACAAAGATTGTTCAAATCATTCCGATCCATTGAAAAATATGGCCACCAGGGGTGTGTGGCTTGTTTTATATGTATATATAATGAAACTATAAAATGTCTTCTTGTACAAACAGATAGGCCTTAGTATAAAATAATTTTGCACAAATGTTCCTTGTGAAACCCTCTACCAAGATTGTTGGAATTATTATGATCCATTGATAAATATGACCACAAGGGGGTGTTGCTTGCTTTCCTTGTATGAGGATTGTAAAAACATTGAAAACAGTGATTTCTATTAAATCATGTGAGAGCTTTAGGACCATCATGGTCCTCTTGTCTAAATCATGTTCACATTTGTGTAGAGGTTACACTTTTTATCACAGATTTTTTCGAAGCATAATTAAGTCGTTTAAGTATTTCCAATTTGCAGATGCTTAAGCAGCAAAGTATTCATAACATGTGGTAAGCGTGTATAGTGGAGAAAACACACAATACATCCTCATTAACAAGGGCCGTATACAATCAAATGGGGGATAGATAAGCAGGCTGATCATGTGGACACATCACATAGCACACACGCTCTCTCTCTCTCTCTCTCTCGCGCGCGAAGGGAGGTAACCCGTAAATTCTAATGCATAAAACTCTCGTGGTTATCTTTCTTAATTCTCAGAAAATTAACTTTTGAAAAGACAAAAGTGGGAATTTACAGACGGAACTGATGTAAACCACTTTTTCAAGTAGTAAAAGCATGAATGAAACAGAATATGATATGACATACCAACGTAAATATGAAGATTAGCTGGCAACTTGTTGGTGTGAAGTTCGAACGTAATGTCATGTGTTTTCGCGATCTTAAATCAATTTTAGAACTCGATTGTATTTTGAATCCAGCTGTCAGAGAGGATTTTTCGAAAATAGAAAATATATTTGCCTTACGCGACATTTCATTTGTACAGTATATTGACTGACAACAATGTAATTCAATTGTAATTTTAATACCAAAGTAGCCATAACAACATAAGGTTTGGTAAAGATGATCAAAGATAAATTATCGGATATATTCCCATATTCTTGGGAGAAGAGACCCCTTTACTCCGACTTATACCCAACACTTATATTTAATGTTGACAATTGACTTTTATTTACGCTTTCCTATATACAACAAATATCCAGCATGTCATTGAAAAAGACATTCATAAAAATGTAGAATATCAGTCTTCAAATGAAAATTTTGTAATTATTGAATTATGAGGCTAAATTGATCAATTTCTTTTTTATTGGACAATATTTTTATAAGTCTTCTTCAGCAGAGATGTTAGCATTTTATATTATTCTTGTCAGATGAAATGGGACCTGTATCTCATTGCACCTGCAATCTGAATTGTTTGTGTGGTGCTTTATGCCGCTTTCAACAATTTTTCAGTTATACTACAGGGGCTTCACAGCATTTCCTGGGTAATTTACCAGTACTACTGGTCCGTTTATTCTGACACCAGTGAGTCAGTCATAATGCTATAACCCCATAACCCTGAGCACCAAGGAGGGAAAGTGTTTGGTATGATCCAGCAGCGGATCGAGGTCTCTGCAATCTGAAGTCTCGCGTGATCACAAGTACTTAGTCTTATCATAGCTTTAATTATCAGCTGATATTGAAGCTTCCTACAGGAAGCTTAATTAGTTTAGCCCCTCCCACATATCACAAATCTGCTGTAGACGACTTTGAAATCATCTGAAAAAAATATTGATAAAACACTATGGATGAAAGTTCAATTTTTTAATAGGGTTAAACACTTTTAGGCAAAAGGAAAATAGATTATTATGTGTCAAAAAAGATCTGAAAGAGGTAAAGGTTTTGAAAGAGAGTGTAATGAATAAATAGAGTTGAAAATATTGCGCCAAAAATTGGTTAAACTTAACCCTTTCCCTCATATAGACGCTTTCTGAAACCTCTGCAGCAGACGGCTTTTTGAAAACATATTGACAAAAGTAGAAATTGCTCAAAACGAGCAATTTCTCCTTTTGCCACAATGTTTTCCACTTTTAGTCAAAGGTTATCTATTCAATTATAGAGATTTCCTATTTTTTGACAAAATATGATCAAAGTTGTCTGCTGCAGAATTGTCGTATGAGGGAAAGGTTTAACCATTGATTCCCCTTTTTATTAGTCCAAATATTTTAAACTTTCGGTTTCTTGTTTTATCATCTGTCATTTTTTGGTCAACCTAAGTCCAAATATTTTGGACTTTCGGTTTCTCGTTTTATCATCTGTCATTTTTTGGTCAACCTAAGACGTATGCAGGATAATAACAAAATGAAAAATGAGCATAATTATGCGATGTCTTTTTTTGAAGGACTACCTTTTTATATGACGTCAAAAGGAGGATTCTACTCAACACCTTTTCATATGATGTGGCTCTTGTTTAATAATAGTATACATTTCATATTTATCCCTTCCCTCAAGCAAACAACTTTATAAAATATTGTAGCAAAGAGAGAGCTTTGCTTATAGTGAGCAATTTCCTCTTGCCACAATGTTTTTCAACTCTTCAGCAGTTTTACTTTCACTTAAGTCTTAGTTAATCTCTCTCATTTGCATAGTTTTGCCTGGATGTTGTTAAGAGTCATCTGCAGCATTCAAATGTGCTGTATGTGTAAAAAGTGTTAATTATGTGTATATTTCATTTATATATATTTCTGCAGGGCTGTAACAGGGCCCCATTCTCATGCACTCCCACAGGATGACTCACCAGAATCAGGGAGCTATTTAAAGGGGCTCAAGCATGTGTGTATGTGTTGACACAGGGAAGTAACACATTTACAAGTGGTTTGGGAATATCGAAGTAGAAATGCACTCTGGAAGTATGTACGGTGAGGATTTAAACTGGTAAGTAATGTAAGAGTTTATAATAAATTCAATATTATTATAGATAATTGTGTAAATTTTACTAGAATTTTATGTTTAAATGGAAACTCTAGATAAGTATGTATGGTGAGGATTTAAACTGGTAAGTAATGTAAGAGTTTATAATGTACACAGTATTATTATAGATAATTCTGTAAATTTTACTAGAATTTTATGTTTAAATGGAAACTCTAGCTAGATAAGTATGTATGGTGAGGATTTAAACTGGTAAGTAATGTAAGAGTTTATAATGTATACAGTATTATTATAGATAATTGGGTAAATTTATTTGAATTTTATGTTTAAATGGAAACTCTAGATAAGGGAAGTATATAATGTCCTTAACCCTTTTCCACTTCCAGATGTAATTTTACGTGCTTTTGAAAACATTGTGATAAAAGGACAATTTGCTATTGCCTGATCTCCATTGTTTGCTACTCACTAATCAATATGTCTTTAACCCTTTCCCACATACAACACATCTAGAGCAGATGTCTTTTAAAACATTTAGTCAAAAATAAGGGCAACTCTATAAATGAAAGGATAATCATACCACAGGTTCATGATGTGTTATAGCCCGGCCCATAGAGTATATACCATAAATGGTATATACTCTATGGGGGTATAACACATAAATGGTTATATACTCTATGAAGGTATAACACATAAATGGTATATACTATATGGGGTGTAACACATAAATGGTATTATACTCTATGGGGTATAACACATACATGGTATATACTCTGTGGGGTATAACACATCATGAACCTGTGAATCATACGATATAGGTAGAAAGTTAACTAGAAACAGTGTTACAAAAGGAGAAATTGCGCATTTAATTATGAAAAAAAATCCTTTTGCCATAATATTTTCAAAAATCATCTGTTGCAGAGGTTTCAGAATTAAAGCATATATGGTAAAGGATGGGTTTACCCTTTGACATTTAAAATTTTGACAAAATTCAGGAATGCCGATATTCTTTGCGTGAATATTGGGGGATAAGGGTAGAGCTTAAAGATCTTATCTTGATATTGAAGTGCTTAACCCTTTTGCACAATTAGATGCATTTTAATGCATCTGCAACAGAAAGATTTTTTAATACATTGTAGCAAATTGGGTATTTGATTTAAATGTTTTGCAAAGTGGAAACATGCTATTACAAACTACAGTTTAGTTTCAAAACATAAATACCTGAATTATCAGATTTATAATTTCCTAAACTGCTTTTCTCTCATGCATATCAATTTTGACACATCTTCATCTCACAACTTTTTGAAAGCATTGTGGCAAAGAGATGAATTGCTCATGAATTGCTCATTCCTTTTGCCACAAAGTATTCAACTGGATTAATTTATTTGATAATAATTCTTTCATTTAACCCTTTCTCGCATACTGATACTTTCTTTTGCTTCTGCAGCATATAACTTACTTTGTGGCAAAAGGAGAAATTGATCATAATGAGTAAATTCTCATTTCCCACAATATTTCCGACACTTTCAATGGATTTAATTAATGAATGTTTTACATTCATTGAGAGTTGCATAATTATTGATTAAATGTTTTCAAAGTTTTCTGCTGCAGATCTCTTGTATGTGGGAAAGGGTTAAGTGTACTTTATCAGATATAACCAGAGGTGACATCTTCTCTAGTATATATACAATTCATGAGTCCTTTACAGCAGATAACTTTAGGGGAAAAGAAATAGAATTTTCATAAATACATGTTTTTGTATCAATTGCTTGATTGTTTGGTGTTTTATGTTTTTCAACAAACTTTCAATTATACCATTACATTTCCTAGGTTTCCCATTTATCTTGATACCAGCCAGTCAGTTGTAATTCTAACCCCGAAACCCTGAGCGCCAAGGAGGGCATTTTTACCATTTTTAAAGTCTTAACTCTTTGTTCTGACCCAATTGGGGATCGAACCTGACATCTATAAATTATACATTTGATTTCCCAAATTTTTTCTGTTTGTGTGGAAATGATATCAAAGAAGATGTAACTATAATAATAAATATCACCTTAGCCAAAACAATAACCCTTTTTCTTGATAAAAGATAACAAACTGTCAACATTTGTTTTCCAATTTCTCCTTTCCCAAAATATTTTCAATCCCATATTTAAATATCAAAATGTTACCGGTACATATTTATTGTACACGTATAAAAAAAAAAAGAAAACGAAAAAGGTCAAAATGCTTTAAAACTGAATACTTAAATAATATCAAGTAAACATTAAGTAGACAGTTAAGCTAAAAGCTCTTATCTTATTTTTATTAAGTGCTAAAGTATACTTTAACAGATAAGTGCTAAAATTGTCCTGATATAGACAACTGTTCATACATCAGCAGCAAATTACTTTCCCTTTCCCTCATACAACAATTCTGCAGCAGACGTCTTTGAACATATTTTGTCAAAAAAAAGAAATCTCTAAAAAGTGGAAAACATTGTGGCAAAAGGAGAAATTGCTCGTTTTGAGCAATTTCTTCTTATGTCACAATGTTTTCAAAAGTTGTCTGCTGTTGTCAGAAAGCGTCTATATGAGGGAAAGGGTTAAAACGGCATAAGCAATGAGAAAATTGGCATTATTTGTCAATAAGATGAACAGTTTCTCCGTTTCTGTTGTGCCGAGCCCCGGTAGCTCAGTCGGTAGCGACGTGAGCTGTCAATCCAGGGGTTGTGAGTTTGAATCCCGGCTCGGCCAACTTTCTTTCCGACGATTGACAAAAGTCAATGCAACATGCGTCATTCGTCTTCCACCAATGGGCTAAGTCTATGTGGAAAAGTAGCCAGTTGCTTGGGAAGATTGTTGTGTGGAGTACTGGTGTGAGAAAACCAGGAAATGCATGAGTAGGTGAACTGGCCGCCGTGATATAACTGAGAAATTGTTGAAAACGCCGTTAAACCCCAATCAATCAATCAATCAACCCTTTCTGTCGTTCTTTTCTGCTTCAATGCATTTTCAGTAGACGACTTTTGAAATCCCAGCTCTTATATCGATTCTTTCTGATGATTTAGGAATCCGCTGTGGTTAGCGTTGGAGATTTCGAAACCAGGTGTCCCGAGTTCGATCCCCAGTCGCGGCACTACGGTCATAGTGGAGTGCCCTTGGGCAAGGCACATTTTCTAGCCTAGTACTGGTTTGTTTACCCAGGGATCATGAATAATTAAATTTAATTGCGCGCTAAATGACCTTAGCTGTCGATGCGCCATAAAACAATATACATTCATTCTGATGATTTACAAAAGTCATTTACATGACTCGAGTCATTTGTTGACCACCAACGGGCTTATAATAGTCTGTGAGGAAAGATAGCCTCCGAAGAATGTTATGTGAAGTGCGTGTGTGAGACAACCAGGAAACACATGGTTGAATATCATGTGAACTGGCTGCCCTGATATAACTGAAAAAAATGTTGGAAACAACATTAAACTCGAATCAGTATATCAATCTTTCAAACTGGCCAGACCAAGATCAGCCTGTACATTCTGTCTGATCTGATTGTTTTGTTTATTTCACTTAACCCTTTCCCTCATACGACAATTCTGCAGCAGACGACTTTGAACATATTTTATCAAAAATTAGAAAATCTCTTCAATTGAATTGATAACCTATGACTAAAAGTGGAAAATATTGTGTAAAAAGGAGAAATTGCTCGTTTTGAGCAATTTCTTCATTTGTCGCTATGTTTTCAAAAAGCCGTCTGCTGCAGAGGCTTCAGAAAGCATCTTTGTGAGGGAAAGGGTTAAACTCTTATCAGTATATCAATCTTTCAAACTGGCCAGACCAAGATCAGCCTGTACATTCTGTCTGATCTGATTGTTTTGTTTATTTCACTTAAATTGTCTGCATCAAGTAGTTAGTAAAGGGTGAGGTATATACCATGTCCACAGGTTCTTGTACTTATCAAGTTTTAAATACATTGTTTATGTCAGTGTTGAGTGCTGCACAGCCAAGTATTGGGTAATGATAAAAAATACGTCTCAACTTTTAAACACTTTCCCATTAAAGATATTGTGGGGGGTATGGACAAATTGCTTATAACGAGTACATTGTCCTTCTGTTTTGAACATATATATTCAATAATTCTATATTAATTTTACTCCTTCCCACATACAAGAATTATTCTACAGCATGAGGCTTGACAACACAAACAAATGGAAACCACTATGAATGAAGGTATAATTATACCCCCCGGCAAACAAAGTTTGGGGGGGTATATAGGAATCACCCTGTCTGTCCGTCTGTCCGTCTGTCCGTCTGTCCGTCTGTCCACATTTCTTGTAAGCACTACTCCTCCTAAACGGCTCAATGGATTTGGTTCAAACTTTACATGAAGGTTACACATCATATGTAGATATGCATGAAGGAAGATCACACGCCTCGGACTCTTCCAAGGGGAGATAATTTAACTTAGAGGTTATCTGCGAGGGACTCCTGTGCACATACCTCCACATTTCTTGTAAGCACTACTCCTCCTAAACGGCTCAATGGATTTGGTTCAAACTTTACATGAAGGTTACACATATGTAGATATGCATGAAGGAAGATCATATGCCTCGGATTCTTCCAAGGGCAGATAATTCAACTTAGAGGTTACCTGCGAGGGACTCCTGTGCACATACCTCCACATTTCTTGTAAGCACTACTCCTCCTAAACGGCTCAATGGATTTGGGTCAAACTTTACATGAAGGTTACACATCATATGTAGATATGCATAAAGGAAGATCATATGCCTCGGATTCTTCCAAGGGCAGATAATTCAACTTAGAGGTTACCTGCGAGGGACTCCTGTGCACATACCTCCACATTTCTTGTAAGCACTACTCCTCCTAAACGTCTCAATGGATTTGGTTCAAACTTTACATGAAGGTTACACATCATATGTAGATATGCATGAAGGAAGATCATACGCCTCGGATTCTTCCAAGGGCAGATAATTTAACTTAGAGGTTACCTGCGAGGGACTCCTGTGCACATACCTCCACATTTCTTGTAAGCACTACTCCTCCTAAACGGCTCAATGGATTTGGTTCCCAATGGATTTGGTTCAAACTTTACATGAAGGTTACACATCATATGTAGATATGCATGAAGGAAGATCATACGCCTCGGATTCTTCCAAGGGCAGATAATTATACCCCCCGGCAAACAAAGTTTGGGGGGGTATATAGGAATCACCCTGTCTGTCCGTCCGTCTGTCCGTCTGTCCGTCTGTCTATACCCCCCGGCAAACAAAGTTTGGGGGGGTATATAGGAATCACCCTGTCTGTCCGTCCGTCTGTCCGTCTGTCCGTCTGTCCGTCTGTCTGTCTGTCTGTCTGTCTGTCCGTATGTCCACATTTCTTGTAAGCACTACTCCTCCTAAACGGCTCAATGGATTTGGTTCAAACTTTACATGAAGGTTACACATCATATGTAGATATGCATGAAGGAAGATCACACGCCTCGGACTCTTCCAAGGGGAGATAATTTAACTTAGAGGTTATCTGCGAGGGACTCCTGTGCACATACCTCCACATTTCTTGTAAGCACTACTCCTCCTAAACGGCTCAATGGATTTGGTTCAAACTTTACATGAAGGTTACACATCATATGTAGATATGCATGAAGGAAGATCATATGCCTCGGATTCTTCCAAGGGCAGATAATTCAACTTAGAGGTTACCTGCGAGGGACTCCTGTGCACATACCTCCACATTTCTTGTAAGCACTACTCCTCCTAAACGGCTCAATGGATTTGGGTCAAACTTTACATGAAGGTTACACATCATATGTAGATATGCATAAAGGAAGATCATATGCCTCGGATTCTTCCAAGGGCAGATAATTCAACTTAGAGGTTACCTGCGAGGGACTCCTGTGCACATACCTCCACATTTCTTGTAAGCACTACTCCTCCTAAACGTCTCAATGGATTTGGTTCAAACTTTACATGAAGGTTACACATCATATGTAGATATGCATGAAGGAAGATCATACGCCTCGGATTCTTCCAAGGGCAGATAATTTAACTTAGAGGTTACCTGCGAGGGACTCCTGTGCACATACCTCCACATTTCTTGTAAGCACTACTCCTAAACGGCTCAATGGATTTGGTTCAAACTTTACATGAAGGTTACACATCATATGTAGATATGCATGAAGGAAGATCATACGCCTCGGATTCTTCCAAGGGCAGATAATTCAACTTAGAGGTTACCTGCGAGGGACTCCTGTGCACATACCTCCACATCTCTTGTAAGCACTACTCCTCCTAAACGGCTCAATGGATTTGGTTCAAACTTTACATGAAGGTTACACATCATATGTAGATATGCATGAAGGAAGATCACACGCCTCGGACTCTTCCAAGGGGAGATAATTATACCCCCCGGCAAACAAAGTTTGGGGGGGTATATAGGAATCACCCTGTCTGTCCGTCCGTCTGTCCGTCTGTCCGTCTGTCCGTCTGTCTGTCTGTCTGTCTGTCTGTCCGTATGTCCACATTTCTTGTAAGCACTACTCCTCCTAAACGGCTCAATGGATTTGGTTCAAACTTTACATGAAGGTTACACATCATATGTAGATATGCATGAAGGAAGATCACACGCCTCGGACTCTTCCAAGGGGAGATAATTTAACTTAGAGGTTATCTGCGAGGGACTCCTGTGCACATACCTCCACATTTCTTGTAAGCACTACTCCTCCTAAACGGCTCAATGGATTTGGTTCAAACTTTACATGAAGGTTACACATCATATGTAGATATGCATGAAGGAAGATCATATGCCTCGGATTCTTCCAAGGGCAGATAATTCAACTTAGAGGTTACCTGCGAGGGACTCCTGTGCACATACCTCCACATTTCTTGTAAGCACTACTCCTCCTAAACGGCTCAATGGATTTGGGTCAAACTTTACATGAAGGTTACACATCATATGTAGATATGCATAAAGGAAGATCATATGCCTCGGATTCTTCCAAGGGCAGATAATTCAACTTAGAGGTTACCTGTGAGGGACTCCTGTGCACATACCTCCACATTTCTTGTAAGCACTACTCCTCCTAAACGTCTCAATGGATTTGGTTCAAACTTTACATGAAGGTTACACATCATATGTAGATATGCATGAAGGAAGATCATACGCCTCGGATTCTTCCAAGGGCAGATAATTTAACTTAGAGGTTACCTGCGAGGGACTCCTGTGCACATACCTCCACATTTCTTGTAAGCACTACTCCTCCTAAACGGCTCAATGGATTTGGGTCAAACTTTACATGAAGGTTACACATCATATGTAGATATGCATAAAGGAAGATCATATGCCTCGGATTCTTCCAAGGGCAGATAATTCAACTTAGAGGTTACCTGCGAGGGACTCCTGTGCACATACCTCCACATTTCTTGTAAGCACTACTCCTCCTAAACGTCTCAATGGATTTGGTTCAAACTTTACATGAAGGTTACACATCATATGTAGATATGCATGAAGGAAGATCATACGCCTCGGATTCTTCCAAGGGCAGATAATTTAACTTAGAGGTTATCTGCGAGGGACTCCTGTGCACATACCTCCACATTTCTTGTAAGCACTACTCCTCCTAAACGGCTCAATGGATTTGGTTCAAACTTTACATGAAGGTTACACATCATATGTAGATATGCATGAAGGAAGATCACACGCCTCGGACTCTTCCAAGGGGAGCGGGGGGTATTCTTCAGTGAGCTTTGCTCACAGTATTTCTAGTTATTAAATAGAGTTGATTACATTGCGGCAAAAGAAGAAAAGGCTCTTAAGAAGCATTTTCTTCTTTTACCTAAATGTAGTCAAATTGCATGCGCATATCGAGGGCTAGCTTGGCATGAAACGGTTGTAACTAAATACCTATTTTGAAAAC
Organism: Serripes groenlandicus; assembly: GCA_031761405.1. Taxonomy (NCBI): domain Eukaryota; kingdom Metazoa; phylum Mollusca; class Bivalvia; order Cardiida; family Cardiidae; genus Serripes; species Serripes groenlandicus. Next base: position 18,807,021 of record JASEVX010000011.1, read on the forward strand.
ACTGGTTTAGGGGCAATTTTGACCCCTTTGTAAACAATGCAAATTTAGGTGCCATTGCTCAGAACGAGCAATGGCACCTAAATTTCCATTGTTTACCAAGAAAAATGATTTAATGCTTATAAAGACTGGTGAGGTGATTAACCTTGGTAAAAAATTACCAATTTTAGTTACAACAGTTTCACGCCAAGCCAGGAATCCGCTGTGGTCGAGTGGTTAGCGTTGGGGATTTCGAAACTGGGTGTCCCGGGTTCGATCCCCAGTCGCGGCACTACGGTCATGTTGGAGTGTCCTTGGGCAAGGCACATTTTCTAGCCTAGTACTGGTTTGTTTACCCAGGGATCATGAATAAGTGAACTGTCGCCGTGATATAACTGAAATATTGTTGAAAGCGGCGTAAAAACCCAATAAAACACACACAATCAATGTAGGCGCGTGCACCAAGACCATCTCGAGGGCTTGGCGAGAAACGGTTGTAACTAAAATAGGTATAAAAGCGGCGTAAAACCCCAATAAATAAAAATAAATAAATTCACGCCAAGCCCTCGATATGGTATAGGGTTAAAGAGGTTTTCCATGGTATTGCCTAGATGTACATGGTCTGAGAAGTATGGTGTTATGCTAAAATGAACTACTTAACCCTTTACCTCATAAAGACGCTTTCTGACGCCTCTGCAGCAGACGGCTTTTTGAAAACATAGTGACAAAAGAAGAAATTGCTCAAAACGAGCAATTTCTCCATTTGCCACAATGTTTTCCACGTTTAGTCGTAGGTCATCCATTCAATTATAGAGATTTTCTATTTTTTGAAAAAATATGTTCAAAGTCGTCTGCTGCAGAATTGTTGTATTAGGGAAAGGGTTAACCTTTGTAACATTGATTGAGTTGAAGATCTTTGAAAAGGTTAAGGAGTAGACACTGATTAGATATAATATTTGACCAAAATATGTTTTGTTTATTGTGTTATCAAATGCTACCTATTTGACCTCCAAACCCTATATTGTGGATATTCAAGTCTATTCTCACTGACAATAATGGGTTGAATGGAGCAATCAGTCCGATATATCGGGCAAATACTTCTGTATACCTACATAGACTGGACCACTTTGTTGGTGTAGTGGTAGAGCATCTACCTCAACTGTGCGAGGTCGATGGTTTGATCCCCGGCCAGGTCATGCCAAATACTTTAAAAATGCCCTCCTTGGCGCTCAGGATTATTGGGTAAGGATTATGAACTGGTCATTTACCCAAGAAATGCCGTGATATGAATGAAAAGTTGTTGAAAGCTGCTAAAAACACACATACTAACAAACAAAAACTACTTATCCCTTTCCAAAGATTTTGAAGTTATCTAAGCAAAAACACAGAAAACCTCTATAACTGTGGGTTACAATTACCGAAAAAAAATTCAAAACGTTGTGGCAAAGAAATTGTTCATTTTGAGCGATTTCTCCTTTTGTCACAATGTTTTAAAAAGTCTCTTAGAACAAGATTTAAGAAAAATGTCAATGTAAAAGCTGTATTCAGACATTCAAATACTGTACAAATAGTTTATGAATATTATCTTATCTAAATGATTGAGTTCTATAGTACTTGCTAACCTGTTTGTTGATCTGATATTGTAACACTTTCCCACATATGGACACGTTTTAACTCATAATATTATGCATCTGACAGCTTCAGAAAACATTGTGTCAAAAGGAAAATGCTCATTAAGGGCAATATTCCTTTTTCCAACATCTGTTTCTTAACCCTTTCCCTCATACAACAATTCTGCAGCAGACGACTTTGAACATATTTTTTCAAAACATAGAAAATCTCCATAATTGTATGGATAACCTATGACAAAAAGTGGAAAACATTGTGGCAAAAGGAGAAATTGCACGGAGAAATTGCACGTTTTGTGCAATTTCTTCTTTTGTCATTATGTTTTCAAAAAGCTGTCTGTTGGAGAGGCGTCAGAAGTGTCTATATGAGGGAAAGAGTTAAATCTTCTGCTTTGGATGGATAAATACGTCTGCAGGTGGGAAAGGGTTTAAATTCAACTTCTCTTTTCCACATGTAAAATTTATGTAAGGTCATTGAACCTTTTCAAACATACAACAATTCTTCAGCAGACGACTTAGAAAATATCTACCTTAAGCCATGAACAGTCTCTTAAAATAAAAGTATAATTATTGAGAAGAGTTTAAAATGTTGTGGCAAAATGGAGAAATTGCTCATCATGAGCAATTTCTTCCTCTGTCACAATGTTTTCAAAAGATGTATGCTTCAGAAAGGGTCTGTATGAGGGAAAGGGTTAAACTGCCTGAAAGCTTATTTACCCAAGAAATTGTTCACAATAAATGAAAATCAAATTTAATGAATCGTTTTGAAAGCATAAGATACAGTACCGCGTCAGTGGTGTAGTGTCCGCCTCGAGTGTGGGAGTTTGCAGGTTCAATTCCCGACCGCATCATACCAAATACACTTTAAAAATGGTAGTAATGGCTGCCCTCCTTGGCGCTAAGGGTTGCGGGGATAGCATTACAACTGACTGGCTGGTGTCAGGATAAATTGACCAGTTAAATACTGATAACTTACCTAGGAAAAGCTGTGATATAACTGAAAAATTGTTGAAAGCGGCATGAAACACCAAACAATCAATCAATACATACATTTTGTCTTTTACCTTTTCCAACACATTACAAATCAGCAGCAGCCAATTTAGAGCACAATTAGACCTATAGAATTACTCTTTTGAATAAAAATGGTTTTATTGAATAAGAGTTGAAAACATTGTGGCAAAAGGAGATATTGCTCAGGTTGAGCAATTTCTCCTTTTGCTACAATGCTTTCAAAAGCTGTCTGCAGCAGATATGTTAAGGATAAATTGCTCATTACATGCAATTTATCCTTTTGTCAGAATGTTTTCAACTCGATTCAATAACTATACTTTCATTCATAGAAATTTTGCATACTTTTGCCTGAATGTTTTCAGTCATCTGCTGCAGATTTGTCAATGTGGGAAAGGGTTGGATCACTTCAACGTTGTTTTCATTGTAGGCTAAGAAAAAAACATTCTAAATGAGAAATTTTTCCTTTTCCCACAATATTTTCAAAAGAGGTCTACTGTAAAGATGTCAATAATGGAGGAGGATATTCAGATTCTGTTCCCAAATTTCTTAAAAGGTTAAAATAGAAAAGCATCTTTTCTACAAATATTTTAACCCTCTCCCACATGCAACAAATCCGCAGCAGACAAGCAGATATAACCCTTTCCCCCATACTACAGTTCTGCAGCAAACGACTTTGAACATATTTTGTCAAAAAATAGAAAATCTCTATAACAGAATGGATAACCTATGACTAACAGTGGAAAACATTGTGGCAAAAGGAGAAATTGCTCGTTTTGAGCAATTTCTTCTTTTGTCAGTTTTTTCAAAAAGTCGTCTGCTGCAGAGGCGTCAGAAAGAGTCTATATGAGGGAAAGGGTTAAACCTTAAAAAACTTCTAGGCAAAATATATAATAAATCGCTTTAAATGAAAGTATAATTATTGATTAGAGTTGCCATTTTTTTTTTTGCAACAATGATATCGAAAATCATCTGCTGCAGAGTCGTCAGAAAGCGTCTGTATGTGAGAAAGGTTTAAATTACCACAAAATTGTTTGAACATCATTATTTGTAGATTCAATCAATAATCAATTTGGAAGCAATTGATTTTGTACCAATTTTTCCTCAAATGTTTTAAATTGTGACAGAATGGTTTTAACATTAATTTAGCCAGTTTAAATATTTGAAGAATCAATCAATTTTCAAATTGGTAGCAGTCCAAATTCCATACACCTATGGGGGTCAGAGCTAACTGTTAACTTTGCATAACATTTTCCCTCATTCAGACTCTTTTGGACTCCTCTGCAGCAGACGATTGCTGAAAACATTTTGGCAAAAGTAGAAATTGCTCATAATGTTTTCAACTTTTTGAATAATTAACACTTCTAATGTTGTAATATTTGGCATTTTCATCTGCTGCAGATTTATTGTGTGTGGGAAAAGGATAATATATGTCCACTGCTTTAAAAATCATCTGAAAAATGATTTGTAAAATCTGGAAAATAAAATGTATATTTTTTACCAAAATTGAAATCATTGTGGGAAAAGGTGAAATTGTGGAATTTCCCACAATGTTTTTAAAAAATTGCCTTCTGGAGGAGGCTTCAAAAGCCATCTGCATTAGGGAAAGGGTTAAAGAAGTATGGTCGGTATTAGGTAAAGAGTGAAATTTTTCAAATATTGGTTTTAGAAAAGGCTTTTGAAAACCTTTTCCTTTTCAAGTTTAAACAGGTTATGTTACGATTGAATAGCCCTGATATAACGGTAGTATAGTTGTTTGAATGTGGGGCGCTAAATCTATTGAATTTTGACAGAAAGATCATAAGCTCCATGTACACTAGGATCTATTGTAATTATATTACTGTGACTTGGTAATTTTTTGAGCAGTATTGTTTTTATTTTGAACAGATAATTTGTTAGTGTTTTGGATTGGGACATTCAGCCTTTTCAGTGTCTTTATTTGGATATAAATTAAAAATTTATAATTTGGGATTTTAACTAGAAAGTCGAGTGTGTAAGTAATGGTATTGATTTTCTTATAGTTTCTTTAAATATTTCATTAACATACTTGAATAAATTATTCATTATTTCTTAACCCTTTCGCACGTGTCTGCAGCAGACGACTTTTGTCGCAATGTTTTCAACTTTATTCAAGAGTCTGAGATCAAAAGTTGTCTGTAGCAGAGAAGGTGTTTATTATCATTTCTGTTGTGATGCCATTAACCCTTTCCCTCATATAGACGCTTTCTGACACCTCTGTTGCAGATGGCTTTTTGAAAACATAGTGACAAAAGAAGAAATTGCTCAAAGTGAGCAATTTCTCCTTTTGCCACAATGTTTTCCACTTTTAGTCATAGGTTATCCATTCAATTGTAGAGATTTTCCATTTTTTGACAAAATATGTTTGAAGTCGTCTGCTGCAGAATTGTCCTATGAGGGAAAGGGTTAAATGTTGCAATTTTATTGAACACACTTCTTCTTTACCCAAGATGTTTTTGACAGTTGTATGCTAGAGAAGTTTGTTATTGCTGTCTGTATCTGCAGGGAAATGGTTTATCATAATGAAATAGTGTCCATGATGCTCATCTAAATAATTATGTCTTCACTGTTTATTCAATCTAATTAAAAGTAGACTCAGAGCTCTAGATAAAGATTGTTTTTCATGGTCTAAAATCCTGATTTGACCTCCAAAACCTATATTGTGGGTACTCAAAAAAAAAAATCATCTCGATGACGATTCTTTTGAGTACCCACAACATAGGTTTTAATGAGTGCTATTAGAGATATCATAGAAGAAAGACCTGTTTACTCCTCCTTATCTAGTCCTGTGCCAGACTTGAATATTTCTTGCTTATATAGAGATCTGATGACAGCCTCATACAGGTCAGACCGCCCCGTTGGTGTAGCGCCCGCCTCGGGTGCAGCAGGTCGCAGATTCAATCCCTGGTGGGTCATGCCAAAGACTTTAAAAAAAAGGTATTAATGGCTGCCCCTCCTTGGAACTCAGGATTTTTGGGTTAGCATTATTATGACTGACTGGTTGGTGTCAGGATAAATCAACCTGTAGTGCTGGTAAATTACCCAGAAAACGTCATGATATAACAGAAATATTATTAAAAAGGGGCGTAAAACAGCAAACAATCAATCAGTTTCTAATGAACAAAAGTTCCCTAAACATAGGGTATTTACAGGCAAGCAATTATTATATAGAATTTCAAATCTTCCCCAATATATCTAAAGTTTTTGTTGACAGATTAATGATAGATTATATCAAAGTGGATTAAAGATTAACTACACAAAAAAGAGCTATGAAAGCGTCTATATGAGGGAAAGGGTTAATTTACTATTTCACACTTGCAACAAATGCAGCAGATGGCTTTTAAAATGTCAAAGCAAAAATGTGGAAAATCACTGTATATATAAGTAAAAAATTAGTGATAAGCAATTAATACTAGATTTATGGCATAGTAACATAAAATAGATTCATAAAAGGTCATGGGTTCAGTAACTGAACTTAAATATTGTTTTCTTAAGGGAAAGTGCCTAATCATTTTATTTAAGGTAAACCAGAACTCCCCTATACCTATAAAGTTTTATTTTTATATTTTGATACGTCTGCAGCCGATAACTTTTGATAGCATTGTGTCAAAAGGAGAAATTTCTCATAATGAGCAGTATCTATCTCCTCTTGCCACAATGTTTTCAACCCTTTTCATCTTTTTCGAAGTCGTCTGCTATAGATTTGTTGTATGTGGGAATGCTTCAATGGATTAACCCTTTTCCTTATACAACAAATTTGCAGCAGATGACTTTGAAAACATCTTGGCAAAACCGTTGAAATTCTGAATCTCTGAAAAAATAATGAATCATTGTGAAAGAACGAGAAATTGCTCATTTTGAGCAATTTCTCCATTTGCCACAAAGTTTTCATAAGTCGTCTGCTGCAGAGGCACCAGAAAGTGTTTATATTTAGGAAAGGGTTAAGAAATCTACAGTTTGTAACTATGTACTACCTATATTTTTCATGTTTAAAGCCTATGCTTAAATGTAGGTATGGGCCCATAGACTATGTCAATATTGAACTAACTGTATCTATGGATTGAACAACTCCATATTAAAATATTGACCCTTTTTGTTGAAGGACATAATGTTCAATTTTATAGCTGCATAAGCATTCAAGTATTTAACACTATTTGAAAAGTATTATGAATGAAAAGGCATTTAAAAGGATCCCATGCATGCTATTTAATCCTTTCCTCTAAATCATTAAACTTTTGATACCCCTTCAAAAGATTGAAAAATGCTACCAAGAGAGCAAAAGAAGATAATACAGGCTCATGATGAGCAATTTCTCCTTTTCCTCCAATGCTTTATCACATAAAGCCCTCTCTGGGAGTGTCAAAATCCCATTACTTAAAATGAGGGAAAGGGTTAACCCCTTCCAACATACAATAAACCTGCAGCAGACGACTTTTTTGAAAAAATTTGAAAACATAATGGTGAAAGGACGAATTGCTCATGATGAGCAATTTCTTCTTTTGCCACAATGATTTTAGAAGTCGTCTGCTGCAGAGGTGTCAGAAAGTGTCTACATGTGGGAAAGGGTTAAACCTACTGTTTGCTCATGCAGTCTAAATATATACTATACTATAATAATGTGATTATGTTAATATTGATAGATCATCATTTTATGCTTTCCCGCATACAACAAATCTGCAGTAGACGACTGAAACTTCAATGCAAAAATAGAAAGTCTTGATAAAAATAAGTTTAATTATTGAATAGATTTAAAAGCACTGTTACAAAAGGAGAATTTGCTCGTTTTGAGCTATTTCTCCTTGTGTGACAATGTTTTCAGAAACTGTATGATGTAGATGGGTCAAAAGGTTAGAGAAAAGTCTAAGAATACAGTCAAAACATTTTTGGGAAAAGGAGAAAGTAATCATTATAATTCTTTTTCCATTATCCACAACACTGTCAAAAGTTATCTGCTGCCAATAAAGGTCTGCATGTTGGAAAAGGTCAAAGGACAAAATTCATTTACAGACCAAAGGAAAAGTGACATATGGATGGTTTGAAAATGAAAATTTTATACTTAACCCTTTCCCTCATATAGACGCTTTCTGACGCCTCTGCAGCAGACGGCTTTTTGAAAACATAGTGCCAAAAGAAGAAATTGCACAAAACTTGCAATTTCTCCTTTTGCCACAATGTTTTCCACTTTTTGTCATAGGTTATCCATTCAATTAAGGAGATTTTCTATGTTTTGACAAAATACGTTCAAAGTCGTCTGCTGCAGAATTGTCGTATGAGGGAAAGGGTTAATGTAATACCTAATGCTGTACGATATCTGTATAGATCTGAGAGAAATAAAGATACTGTTCTGTTCTGTTCTGTTTGGACAGCTCATTTAATTAACCCTTTCCCACATACAACAAATCTGCAGAATACTATAAAAATATCTTTGTAAATATTTGGAATATATCTATAATTGAAAGTTACAATAATTATATATTGAATAGTGTTGAAAATATTGTGGTAAATAGAGAAATTGCTCATTACGAGCAATTTCTCCTTTTGCCACATTGTTTTCAAACATCATCTGCTGCAGATCGAGGCATCAGAAAGTGTCTGTATGTGGGAGAGTGTTGACTATTTTATACTCAATAGAAAGAGAGTTTGAAGTACATGTAATTCAAGGCTGATATTATAATAAAACTTCAACATAAGGGAACTGAGTGCAGTCTTTGTTGTCTACTGCAGATTTTGATGCGGGGTTGATTAATGATTTAATTGTTTATTGTTTACAAGTCATCATCAGTCAGCTGTAACTATACAACGTGTTCAAATGATTGATTTCAGACTGATTGCGTTGAGAATGTATTCAATAAACAACCTTAATATTAAGTTATAGATATATGAACGTTTACATGATAGGGTTTTTGCTTAGTCGTCTGCTTTTGGTAATTCTTTTACCGCATACAATAAATTGGCAGCAAACAATCTATATAATTGATTGATTGATTGTTTGGTGTTTTATGTCACAGACTGCATGATCTCGGTCTACCTCGTTTTAACCCTTTCTACAGGTGACAACTTTTAAAAAAATATGGAGAAACTCTAAAGATAAAGCTATATTTAACCCTTTCCCTCATATAGACACTTTCTGACGCCTCTGCAGCAGACGGCTTTTTGAAAACATAATGACAAAAGAAGAAATTGCACAAAACGTGCAATTTCTCCTTTTGCCACAATGTTTTCCACTTTTTGTCATAGGTTATCCATTCAATTATGGAGATTTTCTATTTTTTGACAAAATACGTTCAAAGTCGTCTGCTGCAGAATTTTCGTATGAGGGAAAGGGTTAAAAGAGCAATTTCTTCATTTTCCACAAGGTTTTCAAGAGTTGTCTGCTGCTACAAGTGGGAAAGGGTTAATGAATTTGCTATTTGTAGAAAATGACAAGCAAATGTTTTATTTACCTTTTCCCATATATACATTTACTACAATTCTGCAGCAGACGGCTTTGGAAACATACATGTACCAGCTCAGAAGGAAAAAAATGTATAAACATTTCATTTCCGGTAAATGAGAATTTTATCATTAAACAGAGTTGAAAAAATTGTTGCAAATGGAGAAATTGCTCATTTTGAGCAATTTCTCCGGTTTTCAAAAATTGTCTGCTGCAGAGGCATCAAAATGCGTCTATATGTGGGAAAGGGTTACTAAATTTGCTCTCTGTAGTATGATAAGCAAATGAGAAGCATAAGGGCAAAAATATTTAACATAGTTTTTGCTGTTTTTGCATGCAATCATTTGTAATTCATATTCCAAAAGGTCAAAGTAATTTGTTTGGTCTATGTAGTTATTATAGAATGCCCTTTTGGAGCATTTATTTATGTATGATCATACAAAAAACCCAAATATCATTGGATCGCGATCAACTGTGGCTCAGTGGTAAGTGCACAGATTTCAAAACTAAGTGTCCAAGGTTCGATCCCACTCTGCGGTTATACAGTTGGGGAAAAAAATTAAAAATAAATCCAATGAATTCTTAAAAATTTAAAGTACAAAAAGTCAAAAACAGACCAATGTCATCGTGACTTGGACCAAGAAGTTTGTCAACTCTAACCTTTTCCCACATGCAACAAAAAGGGCTGCAGAAGTATCTGGGCAAAACTATGTAAACTTTCTCTTATAAATGAAGATAGATCTATAATTGAAAATATTAGTGGCTCATCATGCGCAATGTCTTCTTTTGTCAAAAAGTTTCAAAATAATTCTGCTGCAGATGCAACAAACTGCATCTGTAAGTGGGAAAGGTCTTATTTAAAGTATGAAATAACATTAAATCTTTTCCTGCTACAGATCAATGATAATGAATTCTGAAGCAGTTATAATTTTGGGAAACAATATATGAAAAGGAGCCATTAATATGTTTTGAAAGATGTCTCATTTGTTCACAATGTTGAGCAAAACATGTAGGCAATAATATAGAATATTTCTAGTATAGTTAATGATAAGAGTTGAAAACATTGTGGCAGAAATGGCTCATTGTCTATAAGCAATTTCTCCCACAATGTTTTCAACTCTTGTCAATAACTGAACTAGAAATGAATTTTTTCTCCTTTTTCCAAAATGTTTTAAAAAGTCATCTGCTTGAGATGTCAAAAAGAGGTAGCAGGTGGGAAAGGATCAACTTACCATGGGGGGAATCCATTATTATTTTATAGTTGACATACCAATATTAACCCATTCAAACTATTATACAATAATTAATTGACTTGGAATACAATCCTTACTCTATGAGGCTTACAATGTAGGCTTTAAGAGGTTACTCACCCTGTACTGATTTCAGACAACGTAATCTTGGCTGGATCCATGCTCACTATATTTACCAGGGTAGGGAGCCCATGACCCAGAATCAATTTCCTATCCTCGAATTGCTTGCTTAGTTACCTAGAGATCATGGTTAAGTGCAGTTTTCCCAATACAACATGACAATTCTGTAACAGACGACTTCTAAAATATCTAGGCAAATATACAAAAAAATCCCCGAATGTAAAAATGATAATTAGTTAGAAACAGTTTGGCAAAATGAGAAATTACTCATACATGACAAATTTCTCTTTTTTGCCACAAGGTTTTCAAAAGCTGTCCGGTACCGATTCGCCAAAATGTGTCGGCGAGTGGGAGTGGGATAATTGATATACTGGTGAAAGGGTTGACGATAAATAAGCAATTATTGGTTTTAATTTAACTCCCTTTTTTTTGCTTAGGTCAGGTATTGTGTAAATCAATTGACCGCAGATTCTTGAATCAGTCCAATTCACTCAAAAAATGGGTAGACCCGATACTTAAATAAATGTTTGTTTTACATTATGTCAACCCACTAATATTCATGAAAGTACTGTTTCTACCTTTTTAATGAGTGCATTGGACTGACTGAAGGTATTCCTAGTCTGTGGCAAATCGATATTCACAATAACTACAATGTACATGACTATTTCTGTTGCAACAAAATACTTCGAACAAACTCATTTTCTGATTTAACACTTTTCGTACATACAGGAAATCTGCAGCAGACGACTTTGAAAACGTCAAGCCCAGAATTTGGAAAAGCTCTTATTAATTTAAGGATTTATAAATATCGAATAGAATTGTAAGCAATTCTTTTGCCACACTGTTTTCAAAAGTCCTCTGCTGTAGGTGTGTCAAAATTTGTCTACAAGTTGGAAAGGGTTAACCCTTTCCCTCATACGACAATTCTGCAGCAGACGACTTTAAAGATATTTTGTCAAAAAATAAAAAATCTCTATAATTGAATTGATAACCTATGACAAAAAGTGGAAAACATTGTGGCAAAAGGAGAAATTGCACGTTTTGTGCAATTTCTTATTTTGTCACTTTGTTTTCAAAAACTCGTCTGCTGCAGAAACGTCAGAAAGCGTCTATATGAGGGAATGGGTTAAATACATGTATACAATATGGTAATATAATTATTATAGTCACGTAAATTAGTGTTTATTAACCCTTTCCCTCATACGACAATTCTGCAGCAGACGACTTTAAACATATTTTGTCAAAAAATGGAAAATCTCTATTATTGAATGGATAACCTATGACTAAAAGTAGAAAAATATTGTGGCAAAAGGAGAAATTGCTTGTTCTGAGCAATTTCTTCTTTTGTCACTATGTTTTCAAAATTAGCCTTCTGCTGCAGAGGCGTCAGAAAGCGTCTATATGAGGGAAATGATTAAAACATGCCTAATAGGAGATGAAATAAGAACCCCTTTTTGACATGATTCAACTCATTTATAAAGCAGTATGTGCTATAATAGAAATATGATTTATAGTTAAGAGATTAAAAGAAACACAATAGTCTGAAAGGATTCTATTAGAGATAGGTTTGTATAGTACATAATTATGTTAACCTCTTTCCCACATGATGACAACTTCTTCAACCCTTTCCCACATACACCAATTCTGCAGCAGACGTCTTTGAAAGTATCTAGGCAACACACAGAAAATCTCTATAAATGAAGGTATAATTACTGAGAAAAGAGTTGAAAACATTGTGGCAAAAGAAGAAATTGCTCGTTTCGAGCAATTTCTTCTTTTGTCACAGTGTTTTCAATATTCGTCTGCACCAGAGGCGTCAGAAAGCGTCTATATGTGGGAAAGGGTTAAGTCTTCTGGAAAAAGATTAGTCGTGCATAATGATTACTTCCTCCTTTTCCAACAATGTATTCAACTGTATTGTTAAACTCGAGTCTTCCCACATGAAGATGCCTTTTAAGACACATCATATACAGGGCACATCTATAGCCATTTGGTGTCTTATTGTCTCTATGTAATGAGATCATAATTATAAACGTGAATTAGCTTAAAATTAACAGGGCTACAGTTCTAGTGTTTTATCAAAAGATGAATCTAGGATTTACAATGTAGACGGACAGTGAATGCTCTGGTGAGACTTTGTTGATGTGCAGGCTCTTACCAGTTTTCACTGTAAGCCGATATCCTCTTTCTCACAGATCAGCAAATCTGCAGCAGACGACTTTGAAAACACAGCGACAAAAACCTGATAAATCTCTGTAAAAGATAGCTTAATTGTTATATAGAGTTGAAAACATTGTGGCCAAAGGAGAAATTGCTCATTGTGAGCAATTTCACCTTTGGCCACAATGTTTTCAAAAGTCGTCTGCTGCTATTGCATCAGAAAGCGTCTGCAGGTGGGAAAGGGTTAATAACCCCAAATCACTAGACATGGCTCACATTTGAAAAATGAGTAGCAATAATTGTTTGCTGTAAGCAATTTTCTCTCATTTCTGCAGAGACATTTAAAGTAGACTGGGTCGGGGAAAGGGTTAATTGATTTTGTAAATGATTGAAAAGGAAAACACAATTGTTAATAATCATATCATTTCCCCAGTAGCTTTTATTCGTTAAAAAATGAAATGAAATATTCCTTTCAAGATTTCAAAGCCATATTATATTTGCGAGCCGCAGCATGAAAGATGGACGCTTCGCAAATTAATTGTAATTCAAAATAGTTCTATGTTACTGGAAGGTTCTTCTTCAACATACCCTTGCCCACATTCAGACACACTTTGATGCATCTGCAGCAGATGACTTCTGATAACACTGTGGGCAAAGAGGAAATTACTCATCATTTATTACCATGTTTTCAGCTCTTATTCAATCATCATTATTTCATTTTTAGAGATTTTTTTATAGTCATACCAAAGACTTTAATAATGGTAGTAATTGCTGCACTCCTTGGCTCTCAGGGTTGTGGGGTTAACGTTATGACTGACTGGATGGTGTCAGGTCAAATGGACCAGTAGAACTGGTAACTTAATTACCCAGGAAATGCCATTTTATAACTGAAGAATTATTGAAAGTGAAGTAAAACACCAAACAAATTATCAATCAACCATGGTTTTCCCTAGAGGATTTAATTTTTGTCATGTTGAAAAGGGTTCATCCTACACAACAATGACCTACTCAGAAGAGGCTGCTTTGAATCTTTTAAATTGAAAACATTTGATTGATACTAGAGAAAGATTAGAAAAACTTGATCAATGAACCACGAGTGTGCTTAAGACCACCTTTGTATAGCAACTCCCTGTCTATAGCAATCACACTTTTAATTCCCCAATTACTCATTTTCTGCCTAAATGACCCTGTTATTAAAGACCACCTGTGAACAAAGACCAGATTGTTCAAAGACTTCCCATGGGTGATATTTAAACACAAGTTGGACTGAATATCTATATTCAAAGAAAAGTGTCAGTGTCAAACATTGTTTGAAAGTTGCAATGATCTTTCTATTTTCATTGCATGATCTGTCAGCTCATATGATTTTAACCATTTCCCACCTATAGATGCTTTCTGATGCCTCTGCAGCAGACCACTTTGAAAACATTGTTGCAAAATGAGCAATTTTTCCTTTTTGTCACAATGTTTTCAATTCTTTCAGTAAAACATTTTCCTTTTAAGAGGTTAAGCGTATTTTTGCTCACTATGTTTTCAAAGTCAATTGCTGTAGATTTGTATGTGGGAAAGGATTAATTGAACCATTGAAAGTTTCTGACAAAAAGTCTTATAACCCTTCTCATATATACAACATGTCTTCAGCAAAAATCTAGGCTAATTAATGCCATGCTTACCAACCCTCCAGATTCAATCGTGAGTCTCACGATTTGAATAGGGTAACCCCACCCCCACGATCGTGAGGTAAAAACTCACGATTTTCGAAATTTAAAAAAAAAAAAAAAAATTTTTTTTTTATATGAATGTACTGAAAATTACTACAACCATTTTGATTTTGTAACATCCACTTCTAAATAAGTTATCACTGATTAAAGGCCCTTTCTTTCAACAAGTTCAAAACAATGTGTGTCTGTCAACTAAATGATTTCTCCCTGTTTCATTAGATTAACAAAGATTCCATTGGTACTCATTATTTCGTTCAAAAGTAGGTCTAATTTAAATATGGTTAAGATTTTTCTTTCTTCAATGCAATATGAAAAGTCATTGACACAACAGACAACTTGCTTGATTTTCTAGATAACCACAATTAAAAGTTTTTTTAATATCAATGCATGAATTTGAAAACATGCCAAATTAATATTTAAATGCTAACATACAGTTGAAAATATTCTGTTAAATAGTAAACATTCTCAAAATGAGTCTATTTTATTCTTTTCCTATAAATATTGAAAGTATTGTCTCCTGCATAGTTATCTAAATTACGTTCTATCGTGAAAATCTCTACTGTTAAATTCATCGCACTGAAAATCTCCCCCTTCAAACCCCAATCCCCCACTTTGAGATCATGAAACTCCCCCTTGAGAATGAGAAAAGGTTGGTAAGCATGTTAATGCATGAAACATCACTATAATTAAAAGTAAAATTAATAGATAGAATTAAAAATATTGCGACAAAAGGAGAAATTGCTCAAATTAGGAAATCCCATCTTTTACCACTATGTTTGAAAAAAACCTATCTTCTGCAGATGTGTCAAATTTCCACTGCTATTATGGGAAAGGTTTTTAAGCCTACGCAAGACCACTAATCTGTAGTTCAAGGAAAGAATCAAATCTAAACATGTGAAACCCCAATGAGGGCAGTGCTACAGCTTATTAGTAGTGAAAAGAGTGATCAGAGCAGAGTGTGACAGCTTTTACCCTGTCCCACATACTAACACAGTTTGTCTCATCTGCTGAAAACAATTTATTAAAAAAAATATGGAAAAATTCATGAGCTATTTCTCAGTTTGTCACAACATCAACAACTAAATTCAAAAATTAAATTTTCCATATTTTTGCCTAGATATTTGCAAAGTCATTTGCTGCAGATTTGTTATAAGTGGGAAAGGGTTAATCCTACAATATTGTAGCTCGCTATTGATTTTTGTTGAGGTACATGCAGAAAGGGTTTTTGTCATGAGTTACAAAGGACATGTAATTGGAAATATGCTAAAAATATGGAAGCATTTTGGATGTCACAAATTGTGCATTTTATATTTGAATTTATGTTGGGTAATGTATAATTTGTATTGCTTCATTTTCCATGATGTTATCAAGATTTGTTTGTTTGTTTGTTTGTCCACAAAGTTATCAAAAAGATTAATGATCACAGATTGAAGGTAAATTTAAAATCAATTGGATTAAGGATTATAAGACTTCTTTACTAACCTTTTCCCACTTACAACTGTGGAAGACAGTGGTGCAGAGGTAGAGCGTCGGCCTCTCGTATCAAAGGTCCCTGGTTCGAGTCCCGTGATGAGCGGGTCCTGACTTTGGGATTTTTCCACACAAACGGCGCGAGTACTGGTTAAGTCTCCAGGAAGCAGACATCGAGAGTGATTAATCTAAGCCAAAGGCTTGTTTCGCAATCGATGTAAAATAAATAAGTTTAAACTAACCTTTTCCCACTTACAACACATAAACATATACAGCATAAAAAAAAAATGTAAATAAGTAGTTTAAAAGCCCCGATAAATCAATATGAGCCCGTTCTTTGGAAAATATACAAGTTGGTGCTCCAGTTGGTGGTCAGGACTTTTAGCGGGTCAGTCGTCAATGAAATTAATGTACTTTTGTTGTAAGAAAATTTGACAGTGTCTCTAGGAGTTATTTAGAGATTTGAAAAAACTCTTTAAATACAATGAAACTATTATTATTGAATGGTGTTGAAAACATTGTAGTAAAAGGAGTAATTGCTCATAATAAGCAGTTTCTTGATTTGCCGCAATGTTTTCAAAAGTGATCTGCTGCAGAGGAGTCAGAAAGCGTCTATATTTGGGAAAGTGTTGAAAGATTTAAATAAACTGTGGAATAATCTAAAAAAAAAAAATTGTTTTGTGAAAGAGCACAAGACATTGTCGTAACAGCTAGGACAGTTCATACCTATAATCTGATGCTCTTTGAAAACTTCTTTTTAAATGTCTTTTGAAGCAGATTACTCTTAAGTCTTAACCCTTTCCCACATACAAACGCTTTCTGACGCTTGCAATTGATGACTTTTGAAAATATTATGGCAAAAGGAGACATTGCTCATAATGAGTAATTTCTCCTTTTGCCTTTCAACTTGATTCAATAGTTTAACCCTTGCCCTCATATAGACGCTTTCTGACGCCTCTGCAGCAGACGGCGTTTTGAAAACATAGTGACAAAAGAAGAAATTGCACAAAACGTGCAATTTCTCCTTTTGCCACAATGTTTTCCACTTTTTGTCATAGGTTATCCATTCAATTATGGAGATTTTTCTATGTTTTGACAAAATACGTTCAAAGTCGTCTGCTGCAGAAATGTCATATGAGGGAATGGGTTAACATTCATTCAAAGAGATTTTCCATGTTTTTGTCTAGTCTGCTGCAATTTGTTGTATGTGGGAATGTGTTAAAAGAATTAATCAAAGATTAAAATGTTAAATCCCTTTCCCATAATAGAACAAATCAGCAGTCAAATGAAAGTA
Organism: Serripes groenlandicus; assembly: GCA_031761405.1. Classification (NCBI taxonomy): domain Eukaryota; kingdom Metazoa; phylum Mollusca; class Bivalvia; order Cardiida; family Cardiidae; genus Serripes; species Serripes groenlandicus. The sequence goes on from JASEVX010000011.1 coordinate 18,824,099, forward strand.
TGATTATCCTTTTCCCACATACAGACTCTTTCTGACTCCTCTGCAGCAGACACATTTTGAAAACATTGTGGCAAAAGGAGCAATTGCTCATACAGGATGATTATCAATGTTTTTAACTCTCATCAATGATTAAACTTTCATTTATAGAAGCTTGTAAACCTTATTTTTTACTGGACGTTTTCGCAGTCGTCTGCTGCAGATTTGTAATATGTGGGAAAAGGATTCTCAATAGAGTTGAAAACATCATGGCAAACGGAAAGCAATTTCTCATTGTATCACTATATATGTTTTTGAAAAGGTGTTAGTTGGAAATTATGCAGCAAAATGTGTCTGCTTGTTGGAAAGGGATAAGATTAAAAAAAATTGTCAATTTGCTTGACAGCTTCAGACAGTAAACAGTGACAGATATTTTATATTCCCCTATACACTTTACAACGTACAACAAATCAGTAGCAGACGACTTTGAAAACAACTATAACTGCAAAAAAACGCAGAAATTCTATAATAATGAAGGTATAATTACATGTATTGATAATAGTTGAAAACATTGTGCCAAAAGGAGAAATTGCTCGCTTTGAGTAGTTTCTACTTTTGGAGAAATATCTTCAAAAGTCATCCGTTGCAGAGGCATCAGAAAACGTATATATGTGGGAAAGGGTTAAGCCGTTTGTTTAAGGAAATGGGTTATACAAAAAAACTGTGGTAAATTAGCTCTGGAAGAAATTAACCATTTACTTGATACAGAGGATTTTAAACGCCTTGGCAGCAGACGGCTTTTTGAAAACATAGTGACAAAAGAAGAAATTGCTCAAAACAAGCAATTTCTCCTTTTCCACTTTTAGTCATAGGTTATCCATTCAATTAAAGAGATTTTCTATTTTTTGACAAAATAAGTTCAAAGTCGTCTGCTGCCAAGGCGTTTAAAATCCTCTGTATCAAGTAAATGGTTAATTTCTTCCAGAGCTAATTTACCAGAGATTAACCATTTACTCAATACAGAGGATTTTAAAGGATGAGTAACAACATGCTTAAAGCATTGTATTTCTCTTTTTCCCATTCTGTTTTCAACTTTGTATTACATTATACTCTTTGGTAAAAGGTTTTAACTTACAGAGTTCAATGCTAAGAAAGTTTATTGTTTTAAAAAAGAAAATCATTGAGCTAGTTCAAAGCCTTGAAAGAATTCCTTACATTTTAAAAGAAGATGCAGATAACTAACAGTAAATATTGTAGGATAATTGTGTTTAACCCTTTCCCACATGTAGATGCTTTCTGACGCCTCCGCAGCAGATGGCTTTTTTGAAAACATGGCAACAAAAGAAGAAATTGCTCAAAACGAGCAATTTCTCCTTTTGTCACCATGTATTCAACTCTAATCAATTATTGTTCTTTCATTTCAAGGGATTTTCTGTGCTTTTGCTTCGACGTTTTCAAAGTAGTCTGCTGTAGATTTGTTGTATGTGGGAAAGGGTTAACCCTTTCCCACATGTAGATGGTTCCTGGTACCTCTGCCTCTGCTTCTGTCCCTTCCTCTGCAGCAGACAACTTTTGACAAAATTGTGGCAAAAAAAAGCACAGTCAACTCTTTTTTGAAAACTACACATTCAATTTTAGAGGTTTTTCCATGTACTTGACCAAATGATTTCAAAGTTGTCTGCTGCAGATTTGTTGTGTGTGGGAAAGGGGTGAATCAAATTTTGAAGAATAGGCTGCACATAAGAACGGGCTCAACCGTGTTTGCAAATATTATCACAATTTGCGTACAGGGTGTAACAGTAGATTTCATTTGTCAGCTACTAGAAATGTGAAAAAAGTCAGTAACAATTTCATATCTTAGGTCCTTGAAAATCGGGTAAATGTCCTTGAATTTCATCTTGAGAAAAAAATGTGGGAACACTGTTAACTCTTTCCCATATACTACAAATGCAGAAGAAGACATTAAAACGTCTTTGAAAAGGTCTTGTTACGAAAATAATCCTTAGTGATGTAGTGGTAGAGCGTCCACCTCGGTGCGGGATGGTCGCATGTTCAATCCACAGCTGGATCATACCAAATGCTTAAAAAATGGTAGAAATGGCTGCCCTCTTAATGGCACTCAGGGCTGCGGATTTAACATTACGACTGACTGGATGGTGTCAGGATAAATGGGCCAGTTACGGCAGTAGTACTGTACTGGTAACTTATCTCAGAAACACCATGATATAACTGAAAAATTGTTGAAAGTGGTGTGAAGTACAAAAAAATCAATGCAATCAATGTTTTCAACAGTCCTTGGCTGCCGATGCATTCACACGTGTCTGCAAGTGGGAAAGGGTTTTGAGATATTTTAACCTTTTCCCTCATATAGACGCTTTCTGACGCCTCTGCAGCAGATGGATTTTTGAAAATATAGTGACAAAAAAAGAAATTGCACAAAACATGCAATTTCTCCTTTTGCCACAATGTTTTTACACTTTTTGTCATAGGTTATCCATTGAATTATAGAGATTTTCTATTTTTTGACAAAATATGTTAAAGTCGTCTGCTGCAGAATTGTCGTATGAGGGAAAGGGTTAATCAATATATAATTGTTTGTTTAAGCTGTCCTCTAAATTTGGGGCATATTTTAATGTCCTGAAATTCTAATTTGACCTCCAAAACCTTAATGTGTTACAGAAAATCTTAAATAAGGTATTTGGATAAAGACTTATCGACTCTTCCTTATCAACTATTCAAAGAGAAAAGTCAATGAAAGATTAAAATTCCAGGCTATATCAACACAGTTTAATTTGTCTATAAATCAAATAGCAAAAGATAAGCTTATAGTTCCTTATTTTCTTTTTTTTGTATCAAAAGAATTTTAAAATACAAATGTTTATTGATAGTATTTGTTGGAAGTACAAGAGTTTTCGATTAAAATTAAAGGCATTGTTAGTGTTTTATATTACAAAAGTATCGTGACCGTATGCCCTCTAGAGAAGTAGAGCTACTTGATTTGAGCTGAGCTTCGAGGAAGACTGATTTGTGAATTGTAGATTGTTTAGTTATATCACAGTGTTCATAGGTAAGTTACAAGTACTAGTACCAGGCCCATTTATCTTGACACCAGCCATACAGTGGTAATGCTAACCACCCAAGGAATCCGCTGTGATCGAGTGGTTAGCGTCTGGGATTTGAAACCGCCGGTGTCCCGGGTTTGATCCCAAGTCGCGGCACAACGGTCATGATGGAATGCTCTAATGGTCAAGGCACATTTTCTAGCCTAGTACTGGTTTGTTTACCCAGTGATTATGAATAAGTGAACTGTCGCCGTGATATGACTATTGTCATGACCCTGGCGTCGGCGGCGGCGGCGGCGGCGTGGTCGTCCGGTTAAGTTTTTTATTTAGCTCATTTTTTTTTTTTCTGTTTTCTCCCTATCAGTCGAGCGTCTGTGCCGTACGCGGTGCTCTCGTTAACATTATTTCAGTTATATCACGGCGACAGTTCACTTATTCATGATCCATGGGTAAACAAACCAGTACTAGGCTTAGAAATTTGCCTTGCCCAAGGGCATTCACCATGACTGTCGTGCCACGACTGGGGATCAAACCCGGAATGCCCGGTTTCAAATTACCACATCTTACCACTTGACCACGGCAGATTCCTGAGTAATTTTAGTAAGACCTGGTTTAACACAGGCAATGGTAATGACCGCTTATAATAATTAATTTCAGGTTTTTCATTCAACATGAACACATTATGATGAGCGATACTTCCCAACTGTCCATGTTAAAACTTGTCTATACTCTAAAGCAAAAGTCACTGTGACAAGTGTCATTAAATTTTGTCTTCCACCAATGGACTAACAAACAGTCTATGAGGAAAAGCAGCCAGTTGCTTTGAATTTATGTTGTGTGAGAAAGCCATGAAACGCATGAGTAGGTTAACTGGCCGCCACGATATGACTGGAAAATTGTTGAAAACAGCATTTAACCCTAATAAATCAATCAACCTAAAACAGAAAAAATTTATATGCATAGATCCGTACCATGCCTCGTCAATAAATCAGGACAAGTCAAATATAGTCCATAATACAACATTTAAAATGCCAGTCATTTTCCCCTGAGACTTTAACCCTTTCCCTCATATAGACGCATTCTGACGCCTCTGCAGCAGATGGCTTTTTGAAAACATAGTGACAAAAGAAGAAATTGCTCAAAACGAGCAATTTCTCCTTTTGCCACAATGTTTTCCACTTTTAGTCATCGGTTATCCATTCAATTGTAGAGATATTCTATTTTTTGATGAAATATGTTCAAAGTCGTCTGCTGCAGAATGGTCGTATGAGGGAAAGGGTTAAACATGAAATATGTCTGAGATTTAAAATGAGTATATTGATTGATTTTCCATCACTTTATTCAATAATGTTTTTTTTCAAACCCAGGAGACTACACCCATGTTTTATTGGCTGTATATATAAACCTTTCACTTCTCAGATCTTGTGTTCGAAGTTTGTCTTATGCCGATAGATTTAGGGACGAGTTTATATTATGAGCCTTATTCAACGAAAACCAACTATTGGCCATAAAGGTGATAAAAGGGACATATCAGCTGTGCTTTTTGAAAACATTAATGATACACTTTTTTGTATCTATGCATCTATGCAATTTGGTCTGAGTCTCCCATAGTATGGAGACCGGGGTTCGAAACTATAAAACTCTGAATGAATTCTTTTCTGACCAATCAGATACTTGATATCGAATTCATTCTCCAAATTGACCAATCAGTAGCATTGTTTGGAGCATGAGGTTCATTTCTGAGCACTGAGAACCTTTTAGTTTTTCAGTTTCAGACCCTGGAATAAGATGGCAGGGATTAATCTAGGTTTTTGGGGAAAGTGCCCTTTTGGTAAAAAGGGGATTTTTTTTTCCTAATAGGGGAAAAATACATAAACGGACTGTCTCGAGAATAAAAAGACAGTATAACATTTTGAAGATATTCTAAAGTGTTTTATTTTCACAACTTCATGAAAACTTCGAACAGTTTGTTCTGATCTGACAAGTCTTGATACTCAGTCCAATGCAAATATAGACCAGGAAAAATGACATGGGTACACTATGAACTTGATGACATGGTGGATTTACAAGTCAATTCTCTTTGTCTTCATATTTATGAAGATGTCCACAATTGTATCATGTTCATAATCACTCCACTCTTCTTTCCCTTCTCTACATATTCTCATACACTTGATATTAATAAGGTGAGTTTGCATTATAGTGTCATAGTGTTTACAGTTGTTATCTCTGAATAAAAAAAATGAATTTAAAAAAAAAAAAAAAAAATTTTAAAAAAAAAATTTTTTTTTTTTTTTTTTTTTTTTAAGTTTAAAGTTTAGGGGAAATAGGGGAAATTCGGTACCTTTTTCCCGAGGGGAAAGTGCCGTTTAACGGCAGCAAAATAAAGCTAGATTTGTCCCTGGATGGAGTAAACTGCTCCTTGTTCCACTGTATTTTGCTTTTCGCTTTCCCATATACCGGAAGATAACTTTGAAAACATGTAACAAAAATTATTGAACACCTCAAATAGTGAAGGTATAATTCCTTTTAAAAGTTGAAACCATTATATTTCTCCCTTTGAGCAATTTCTCCTGTTGTCACAATTTTTTCAAATTTAGTCTGCTGCAGAGGTGTTACAAAGCGTCTATATTTCGGAAATGGTTTATTACTAATTTAAAATCTATGTTGTGGTTACTCAAAAGGATTATCTCATAGATTTTTTTTATTTTGAGTAACTAGTCACCATAGGGTTTAACCCTTTCCCTCATATACACGCTCTTGGACGCCTCTGCAGCAGATGGCTTTTTGAAAACATAGTGACAAAAGAAGAAATTGCACAAAGCGTGCAATTTCTCCTTTTGCCACAATGTTTTCCATTTTTAGTCATAGGTTATCCATTCAATTATGGAGATTTTCTATGTTTTGACAAAATATGTTCAAAGTCGTCTGCTGCAGAATTGTTGTATGAGGGAAAGGGTTAAGGGTCAAATAAGGATTTTAGAACATTAAATTTAATACGGCCCCAATTTGGTGCTGCGTAATTGATGATTATTTATCTTGATCTATCACCACTGCTTCCATTTATGATGTTATATTTCTCCTGTTTGGTATATTACAGTTAACCCTTCCCCTCATACGACAATTCTGCAGCAGAAGACTTTGAACATATTTCGTCAAAAAGTAGAAAATCTCTTTAATTGAATGGATGACCTATGACTAAAAGTGGAAAACATTGTGGCAAAAGGAGAAATGGCCCGTCTTGAGCAATTTCTTCTTTTGTCACTCTGTTTTTAAAGAGCCGTCTGCTGCAGAGGCATCCGAAAGGGTCTATATGAAGGAAAGGGTTAAAAGTGTTTAACTGATGGGAATTAATAAGCATTTCATAGCTAAGATACCAGACTATTTTACAATCATATGCCATATGTGGTCTATGTGTGAGGCAGTATTAATTACATTGTTTGATTTTTATTTCATACCTAAAATGGTATATTGCTAGGTGCATTTATCATTATGGATGGAATGAGAAATGTTTATGTCTTTTGTAACGCTTTGTACTCGACCCTTTCTCTGATACAGACAACTTTTGTCTGAAAACATTGTGGGAAAAGAGAATTTGCTTTTCTCTCTTTGATCTTCAAGCTTTGTCCCAAATACAGAGGCTTTCTGACGCTTCTGCAGCAGTTTAAATAACTTTCTCATTTTCCCACAGTCATCTGCTGCAGAGACACCAGCAGACTCATTTTGACTTATCTTCAGCAGACAACATATGAAAACAGTGCGGTAAAAGTAGAAATTGCTCATGATGAGCAATTTCCTCTTTTGCCTCAGTGTTTTCAACTCTGTTCAATGACTTTTATTCATATAGATTTTCAATATTTTTATCAACATGTTTTCGAAGTCGACTGCTGCAAAAACACGACTCTGTTCAATGACTTTTATGCATATAGATTTTCCATATTTTTATCAAAATGTTTTCTAAGTCGACTGCTGCAATTTTGTTGTATGTGGGAAAGTGTTGATTATAGATTCTGTTATATTTTCAGACCGATGTGTAACAAGACGATGACAGTATTGTAATGTCTTCTTACTATGAATGGTAAAGAGGGAAGTGAGGCGCCATGGATTATGGATAGACATTAATGAAAAACACTATCAGTCCATTCAACACCTGGTTTGAATAAACAGGACAAAAAAGTGATGGATCTATCTTAGATAAAGTGTAAAGCTATCAGTCCTACGTAACAAAAAGATGGCAAAGATACTTGCCAAAGCTCATCGCTCGCCAGTTGTCTCTTCTTACAAGCCAGATGATTTGGATTATGCCAAGTATGAAAACACCAATCTTGTTAAGAAGAGAGCCATAGTTCGACCATTGAGCGAAGCGAGAGTAAGTTCTAGGTCAGAGTCGTATACACAAAGACTTGTAAAAACTCCAACTTTAAGGCACAATGAACCTGTGAAAACACGACCATCTGTGATAGGTGCAGATAACCCCATTCTTGTTAAACGGCCTGGAAGCAGTAGTAGTAGTAAATATGAAGAATCGAGTAAAAAGCTGGTACAGTTTAGAAAATGTAAAACTGACATAAAGATTCTGCCTGATAGACAGAGGCCGCAGACAGTTCAAGGTCTCAGCAGAAAGTGTCACACTACTGAAAAGACCAAACATGCATCTAATGATATTCATAATCTACTGAATGTAAGGAGTGATAAGATTAAACATGCATCTAATGGTATTGATGATTTACTGAAAGTTAGAAGTGTAAAGACTAAACCAGCATCAAAAGATGCTGTTATGAGAGATGCTAGAAATGATAAGACCAATGCAACATCTAATAATCATCCTCTGAAAGAAGTTAGAAGGAAGTTGCAGTTTGAGAATGTTGATCATCTGGATGATGTGATTGATGAAGGTCAGCTTGATTTCACGGATAAATTGGCCGCCATTAAAACTGTGATTAACAGGACTCGTGATACGAGAGATATATCAGATCGCCGTGCTTATTATGACGAGTATAAATCTAGTCAGAAAAGGGTTTTAGTCTCGCGGAGTGACTCGTTGAAAGAAAATGGTATCGGTGATGGAAATACAGACATTGTGTCTGAAAGGAAAGATAGAACTAGGCGGGATAGAAGCCAGGAACGAAGTGGAAAAGAAAGATTGCAAGATAGGAATAATGATAAGTTTAAAGAAAACAGGACTAGAGATGTAAAAAGTGCTGATATATTTAAACCTAGGCATGTTGACGGTAGGTTATCTGTTGATATGAATAAACTTAAAAGTAGTTTAGAAGATAGAAGACAAAAAGTTAGAACTTCTGATAACGATCTGAATGATCAAAGACATCGGAATCAAGAAAATGGAGTTTATGTTGATGGAATAACGTCGCCATCCTCAGTGGAGGATTTAATTCACGCAAAATCAGACAGAAACATTTTAAAAAGCTCAGTAAAATCAGGACAAAAAACGAAACCAAGTGAAAAAATCAAGACACTTAAAGATGCTGATGAAGAATTGACAAACATTCGACCTAGTTCAAGACAGCAGAGTAGACCAAGTTCCAGACCGAGTTCCAGATCTGGTAGTCGATCAAGACTAGAAAGTAGAGAAACGCAAACTAATCTTAATCAATCTGTACACAGTGTCCAAAGTAATGTCCCGTTTTACCTCACTGGCGAACCATTAATAGATGACACTCATAGGAATTCTACCAAAAAGATACACAGAAAAACTCCATCTAAAATACGAGATAATGTTATAGGTGATTTGGACTTCGGGAATAACCAGAGTACCATCTCTCCAGGAAGACTGAATCACCAAGACGACAAACAGACAAATGTAGCTGACTTTCTAGGCACCAGTGTGACCCCTGAAAAAGAGAAACTGAAATACAGCCACAGACAGGTGGAAAATGATTTAGAACATTTACGGTCAAAACTTTCATGGCTGATGGACCGCGACGACGGAAATGAGGATGGAAAACTACCAAACTCTAAAATACTCTCAAACAAAGATGTGTTCAAATCTGCAACTTCAAATCCAACACTGGACGGTTACAAGAGAAAATCTGACAATGATAATATACTTAAGATAGGGAGTGAAAAGTTGAGTGAATCGGAACAAAAGGTGAGAGACTGGATTCAAACTCAGCAAGTTTTGAGTGGTGATAATCATTCGAACCGAAAGCGGAATATTCAGACTGTAGTCGTCGAGGAACTTAGTGTCAGTGTCAGTATTAAATCAGGTCTTGATAAGGTCAGTGTTGTAAAAGCTGCTGTGAATAAGGACAATGCTGATGAACTGGAGAATAGTTCAAATGACACTTGTGACAAATATCCAGTCAAACTAGAAAAGGTGCACGACGTCGATACCAGAAAGTCGCGACACAAAGTCATACACAGTGGTGCTAGAGGTCAAGGTCATATGTACCAGTCACATGATCATCTCCATGGTAACATTAATGAAGTACCAGTTAGGGACTTACCCAGATTATCAACAAGGCATTTGGTACCAGATTCAGACAGTACGGACACTGAGTAAGTCTAGCATTCTTTTAAAAAAAAATCTTAATGATTTCCCACATTCATCAAATCTGCACTTTATGACTTTGAAAACTTCTAGTTGGAAATGAGAAAAATCTCTATTAATGTACGCAAACACAATTTGGTGTATCTGCAATAGATAACTTTTAGAAACATTGTGGCTTAAGGAGCAATTGCTCATTATGAGCAATAACTACTTTTGCAAAAATGTTTTCAGCCCTTGTCAAGAAACATGGAATAACTTCCATATTTTTAGCTAGATGTTTCCAAAAATGTCAACTTAAATTTGGTTGTATGTGGGAAAGAATTAATCTAATATTCTAGCTCTTTTATACTTCAGTTCTTACAAAGGATTGTAGAATGCTAACAATATATATTAATATATATATATATGGAAAAAACTTCTTTGGTCCAATTTATCTATTGTTCACTATTGTTCACTATTTACTGGTTATCTATAATACACATTTCTCAATGAAGAGTTTCTTTACTTCTTACTTGATTTAATCAGGTGATATATAATTTTGATGAAATGGTACATTAATAAACTGAGCTACATCTGCGTCAATTTTCTTGAATCATTTTCCGCTTACAAATACAATTTGAAGCAGTCAACTTTTTAAGAACATTTTCCAAAAAATATGGAAAATCTAAATCATTGAAGGTATTATTATTGATTGAAGGTGAAATGCTTGTAGGAAGTCAAATAATTCTGTAATACATTGATGATTCGGATGTATTTCTCTGTTTTCCGCAACATTTTCAGAAGTCGTCTGCTCCTATTATGGGAAAGGGTTGAGCTGTTAAACAGCTAGGTTAAATAAAAACCTGAAATTAATTGAACCCTTTCCCACCTTCAGATGCTTTCTGACGCTTCTGCAGCTGGCGACTTTTGAAAATATAGTTACAAAATGAGAAATTGCCCATAATGAGCAATTTCTCCATTTGTCACAATGTTTTCAACTCCACTTAATAAACATACTTTCCTATATGGAGACTTTCTTTATTTTTCCCGGATGTTTACAAACAAAGTCGTCTGCTGCAGATTGGCTGTATACATGTGGGAAAGAGTTAAGATATATGAAACATTGTTTCAAAAAACATTTAAAAACTAATGTTGTTGATTTCTATAGGAAACTTGTACAACCTAGGTAATATTTATCAAGATTTATCTAGAATGCTAGGTTTTTTTATATGAGTGGTTTTGTGAAACTTTAGGTGTGTGAAAATCCCATGGCAAGCCAACTTGTCCAACACTGCAGTCTTCCACACGTAGATTTCCCTTGTCAACTTGTCCAATTCTCAGGAAAAAATTGACAACTGGCTTTCTTTTGTCATCTAGTCCAACCTAGGAATTGCAATTTACCGTTTGTAGAAAAAATGTCAAAAAGAGTTATTGGTACTGTGTGTTGATCTCGTTTTGGCACATTAGATTAACCCTTTGAGTTTCCCACCTGCAGACGCATTTTGACACAATAGCAGCAGACGACTTTTGAAAACATTGTGGCCAAAAGGTGAAATTGCTCACCATGAGCAATTTCTCCTTTGGCCACAATGTTTTCAAATTTATTTAACCCTTTCCCTCATATAGACGCTTTATGACTTCTCTGCAGCAGACAGCTTTTTGAAAACATTATTATTAAGTGACAAAAGAAGAAATTGCACAAAACATGCAATTTATCCTTTTGTCACAATGTTTTCCACTTTTAGTCATAGGTTATCCATTCAGTTATAGAGATTTTCCATTATTTGACAAAATATGTTCAAAGTTGTCTGCTGTAGAATTGTCGTATGAGGGAAAGGGTTAACAATTAAGCTATCTTTTAAGGAGATTTTTCAGGTTTTTGTCGCTATGTTTCCAAAGTCGTTTGCTGCAGATTTGTTGTATGTGGAAAAGGGGTTAATCAAGATCTCCTTGATAAGATGTGTTTTTCATGAATTTGATTATAAATTCTGAGATAATTGAACTAAAACCAAACCCCATGATGTTAGAACTCAAAAACGAACTAAATTGTTAATCTTGGACAGGAAGGGTTTAAAAGACCAACCCTTTCCAACATATAGACACTTTTTGATGCCTCTGCAGCAGACCACTTTTGAAAACATTGTGTCGCTGTGATATAACTGAAATATTGTTGGAAGCGGCGTAAAACCCCAATAAATAAATAAATAAATAAATAAAACATTGTGACAAAAGAAGAAATTGCTCAAGATGTTCAATTTACCCATTTGCCACAATGTTTTCGACTTTTTACAATAATTAAACTATTACATATGGAGCTTTCCCAGTTTTTTTGCCTAGAGGTTTTCAAAGACATCTCCTGCAGCTTTGTTGTATGTGGGAAAGGGTTACCTTGGTACTGGACAGGTGGAACATTGCGTTTTTCACACACTTTCAATCTTATCATCTTATTTTGTTTATTTCTTTTGCCTCTCATAATTATAGAAGTTGATTCAGAGTCTTAACCGTTTTACAGATGAGCTGATGCATCTGCAGCAGATGACTTTCAAAAACATGGTAGAAAAGGAGAAATTGCTCATAGTCAGCTTTATTTATCCTTTTAACGCAAAATGTTTTAAATTACTATTTTCAATAGAAATACATGTATTTAGATTTTCCATATTTTTTGCCTACAATGTTTTTAACCTTTTCCAAAATATAAACACTTTCTGAGGACTCAGCAGCAGAAGACTTGAAAACATTGTGACAAAAGAAGAAATTGCTCATAATGAGGTTTTCAACTATATTACTGTAGATATAATATACATTTTCATTTAATCCTTTCCCTCATATAGACTCCTTTTGCCACAATGTTTTCCACTTTTTGTCATAGGTTATCCATTCAATTATGGAGATTTTCTATGTTTTGACAAAATACGTTCAAAGTCGTCTGCTGCAGAATTGTCGTATGAGGGAAAGGGTTAAAGAGATTTTTTACAATTTTTGCCTACATGTTTTCAAAGTAGTTGGCTGCTAATTTATTGTATGTTGGAAAAATGGAAAGGGCTAAAGTTGTTTGCTGCTAAGTCATTTTATGTTCAATTAATATTTTTTACGAATCAAATTTATAATTATTCTGTTGTAAGAGGTTGAACGGGTAACAGCACTCATCATCTTGAGACGTGCGGGTCATAATGCCAACCCTGCAACCCAGAACAGCAGTACTACTATTTTTAAAGTCTTTGATAATTGATCCAGCCAGGGATTGAACCTGCGACCTCCCGCACCCAAGGGGTGGATGCTCAACCGCTACACCACCAAGGCAATACAACTTAAGAGTGCATTATTTCTCAATTACTATTTTTTTGTAACTGTTTTTCGAATCTTACTTTCTATTGGTTCATTTAATCCTTACATTTTTAGCTCACCTATGCACGAAGTGCAAGGTGAGCTATTGTGATCACATTTTGTCCGGCGTCCGTCCGTCGTGCGTCGTCCGTCGTGCGTCGTCAACATTTGAGCTTGTTAACACTCTACGGGCTACATTTTGCATCCAATCTTCATGACAGTTTATCAGAACGTTCATCTCCATAAAATCTTGGACAAGTTCGAAACTGGGCCATATGAGGTCAAAAACTAGGTCACTAGGTCGAATTGAAGGGAAATCTTGTTAACACTCTGGAGGCCACATTTTCAACTTGACCATGTTGAAACTTTATCAGAATGTTTGTCTTGATGATATGTAGGTCAAGTTCGAACATGGGTCACATCCGGTCAAAAAGTAGGTCACTAGGTCAAATTGAAGGAAAATCTTGTTAACACTCCAGAGGCTGCAATTTTTGCTTCAGCAGTTTGAAATTTTGTCAAAATGTTTGTCTTAAAAATATCTAGGTCAAGTTCGAATATGGGTTATGCCGGGTCAAAAACTAGGTCACTAGGTAAAATTGAAGGAAAATCTTGTTAACACTTTTGATGCCGCATATTTTGCTTCAGCAGCTTGAAATTTTGTCAGAATGTTTGTCTTAAAGATATCTAGTTCAAGTTCAAATATGGGTCATATTGGATCAGAAACTAGGTCACTAGGCCAAATTGAGGGGAAATCTTGTTAACTCTGTAGAAGCCGCATGTTTTGCTTCAGCGGCTTGAAATTTTGTCAGAATGTTGAGCTGAATGATATCTAAACCAAATTTGAATATGGGTCATGCCGGGTCAAAAACTAGGTCACTAGGTCAAATTGAAGGAAAATCTTGTTAACACTTTGGATGCCGCAATTTTTGCTTCAGCAGCTTGAAATTTGGTCAGAATGTTTGTCTAAATGATATCTAGGCCAAGTTCGGATATGGGTCATGCCGGGTTAAAAACTAGGTCACTAGGCCCAATTGAAGGGTAATCTGGTTAACACTCTGGATACTGCATTTTTAATTTCAGCATGATAAAACTTTATCAGAATGTTTTTCTTGATGATATGTAGGCCAAGTTTGAATATGGGTCATGCTGGGTCAAAAACTAGGTCACTAGATCAAATTGAAGGAAAATCGTGAACACTTTGGATGCCGCATTTTGTGCTTCAGCAGCTTGAAATTTGGTCAGAATGTTTGTCTGAATTATATCTAGGTCAAGTTCGAATATGGGTCATATTGGATCAGAAACTAGGTCAATAAAGGAAAATATTGTTCAAACTCCGGAGGCCGCATTTTTACTTTGAGCAAGTTGAAACTTTGTCAGAATGTTGTCTTGATGATATCTAGTCCATGTTGGAATATGGGTCATATCAGGTAAAAAAATATAGATCACTAGGCCAAATGAAGGAAAATTTTGTTAACACTGTGGAGGTTGCATTCAGAATAATTGTCTTGATGTGTTTTGCATTGCAGTACATTGTATAATTAAGGTGAGCGATCCAGGGCCATCATGGCCCTCTTGTTTTTGATAAAAGAAGTTAAATTACCCTCCTTGTAACCTTTCCTCGTTACTTTGCAATGTAATTTTCAAATTATTACGTTTCACTTAATTGATGCAGCTAGATTAAATATATTCTGTTTCAAGTTAAGGGTTTCCCACATTCCATAAATATGCACCAGACGACTTTTAAAACATCGAGGCAGAAACTCTGAAAAGCTCGATAAATGTTGGTAAAATTACTGTTCAAAAGAGTTGAAAGTGTTGTGGCAAAAGAAGACATTTCTGGTTTTTGAGCAATTTCTACTTTTGTCGGAATGTTTTCAAAAGTCGTCTGCTGCAGAGGTGTCAGAAAGCGTCTTTATACATGGGAAAGGGTTAATAGATTGAAATGGCCATATATTATGAGGGATTTGGTATGAACTCATATCAGTTACGATTTGTTTGCCTTTCTTCTGTATAAGATATTGATTTTGGCCTTAATGAGTTAACCCCTTTCCTCGATACAAGTCCGCGGCAGACGACTTTAAAAACATCAAGGAATAAAATATGTACAACCTCCATTAATGAAAGTTTTACAGATGATTAAATAACATCTTAAATATCATGACTAAAGGAGAAATTGCTCATAATATCCAATTCCTCCTTTTGCCACAATGTCTTTAGAATATGTCGGCTTCAGATATATCAAAAGGCAAGTGGGAAAGGATTAACTTGTTTCCTGATACACCTCTCTGGAAGCTTGTGTGCTGCAGATGACTTTTTAAAACAATTTGATAAAAGGAGAAATGATTCCAAATAAACTTTTCTTTTCTTTAGCTCATAATTATTTCACAATGTAAATCTGTATTATTGAATTATTCTTTAATGCGTCCCAAGATATTCCAGTCAATTTATGAGATGCTACCGAATTGAACAAATTTAAAAATCGCGTATATCGGCAAAAGGATTGATTATACAATGTATAAAGGGGTTCTTGTATATTTGGTCTGCCAGCCTGAAGAAATTACTTTTTATATCAAGGAAAGTTTTGACAAGATGAAAGTTGTCAAATTGGTTTTTGATCTGAAGTAAATGGCCCGGACGTACCATGGGTGAACTAGATGAATATTATCATAACCCTTTCACATGTGCAGATGCATTTTGACATATCTTCTGCAGGCAACTTTTGAAAACATTGTGATAAAAAGGAAATATTGCTCTTGATAAGCAATTTCTTCTTTAGTTACAATATTTTGAACACTCTCATAATTATTGTTATACTTTCAGTTTTATAGTGATTTTCTGTTCCATATTTTTGCACAGACATTTTTCACAGTGTTCTGTTCCATATTTGTTGTTTGTTGGAAAGAGTTAACCTATAAATTTATGAATAATGTGTTTTTTTAAAACATTCTTTTCATACAATTTCGAACACATAAAATTTATGAAAAATGTTTTAAATTCTTGTCCCTACACAGACAACTTTTGATGCTTCTTAAGTAGAAGTAGACTTTATCAAAACAATGTTGGAAAAGGAACAAAATCTCTTTTCCCCCTTACAACAATACACAATGTTTTCAGCACCCGGGCCCATCAGATTATGATAACTTTGTGACGAGCCCAAATAGCTCAGTCAGTAACATTACATGGGCTGTGAGTTCAAACCCATGCAAGGCCAACATTCTTTCATATGTTTGATAAGAAGTCTGTGCGTCATTCGTCTCCCGCTAATAGGCGGAAAGCAGCCAGACTTGCTTGTAAACGACTTGTGTGGAAAAATGATGTGAGAAGGTCAGGACACATTGTAATATGACTGAACAATTGTTTAAAACAGAGATGGGAAATTTAATCAGAAATTGATTTTATGAACAAATTGAGAGACTTTTCCTTTTTTGTCTATGTAAACAAAATCCCCTCTTCCATACAAATTTAAGGAATCCGCCGTGGTCGAGTGGTTAGCGTCGCGGCACGACGATCATGGTGGAGTGCCCTTGAGCAAGGCACATTTTCTAGCCTAGTACTGGTTTGTTTACCCAGGGATCATGAATAAGTGAACTGTCGCCATGATATAACTGAAATAATGTTGAAAGCGGCGTAAAACCGCAATAAAACCATACAAATTTAGGGGAAATATTCAAAACAGTGTGAGAATTTGCATGATCCCCCCTCCAAGAATAGACACTGGTTAAACCTCAATTGATTCTGTTATTTGGGTGTTATGTATCTGCACTGTTTATCAAATATCTGAAGACCTAGTATTTTCCCGCTTTAAAAAAAAAGAAGCAAATTTCCGGTCTTTCGGAGGCCTGGTATATCTGATAAACAGTGCAGTTACAGAAGCTATACCCTTCTGTAAAAAAAAGTTGTACCTGAACATTTGCCACATACAACAAATCTGCAGCAGATAACTTTGAAAAGATCAAAGCAATTAATATGGAAAATCTCTAATAATTATTGAATAGAGATTACGTGCAATTTCCTTTTTTTTGCTGCCAAAGACTTCTGCCGCAGATGAGTTTGACCCTTTTCCACCAATAGACACTTTCTGCAGCCTCTGCGGTAGGATACTTTTGAAAACATTGTGTCAAAAGTAGAAATTGCTCATGATGAGCAATTTCTCCTTTTGCCACAATGTTTTCAACTAATTCTATCCTAAAATTAGACTTTTATATACAGAGATTTTCCATCTTATTCTCCATATGATTTCAGAGTCCTCTGCTGCAAATTTATTGTATGTGGGAAAGGGTTAAATAACTCTGCATGTGGGAAAGTGATAAGTTGCTTTTTAGATTATGAATTTATTAGCTGTAAATTGAGTTATTTCTGCATGGTTGAAGGGAACATGATTTTCTATGCATGCACACGACTTTTGTACACAGTATTTATTGAGTTTTTTGAAGTGCGATACACACCTAGACTGCTAGTTTGGTGAATTTATTGTTTGCAGTTTTTAGTAAAATATATAAATTCTTATAACAGTTTCAACCAACCCTTTCCCACATACAAGATATCTGCAGACGACTTAAAAATGATCTGGAGATAAATATGGAAAATCTGTTGTTATAAATGTTTAGTTTTAGAATAGAGTTGAAAACATTGTGGCAAAAGAATAAATTACTCATTATTATGAGTAATTTTTATTTTTCCCAAAATGTTTTCAAATGTCGTCTGCTGTAAATGCGTCAGAAAGTGTCTGTATGAGGGAAAGGTTAATTCTGTCTTTATCTAGACAATTGGGTATGGATGATATTTTTCTCTGTAAAGTTGGGGTCTGTCGGTCTAGCTGCTGTTTGTTTGAATCCCAGTTTTGTCATTTCTTCTCATGGTTGTCAACTATATTCATTTGATCGGATTAGATTTGCTTACGGTACAGAAAGGGTTTTTGTAGATGTACTTTGATTTCAACTTCGTTAAAAGTAATTGATTGATTGTGTTGCGATTTATAAGGCATTCAACAATTTTTCAGTTATATCTCGATGGTTCCTGGGTAAGTTACCAGTACTACTGGTCCATTTATCCTGACACCAGCCAGTCAGTGGTAATGCTAACCCAGCACCCTTGAGCACAAAGGAGGGCAGCCATTACTACCATTTATAAAGTATTTGGTTTAATCCTTTCCATCATATAGACGCTTACAGACGCCTCTGCAGCAGACAACTGACTAATAGTGGAAAACATTGTGGCAAAAGGAGAAATTGCTCGTTTTGAGCAATTTCTTTTTTTGTCACTATGTTTTCAAAAAGCTGTCTCCTGCAGAGGCGTCAGAAAGTGTCCATATGAGGGAAAGGGTTAATAATGACACTTAACCCTTTCCCTCATACGACAATTCTGCAGCAGACGACTTTAAACGTATTTTGTCAATAAATAGAAAATCTCCATAATTAAATGGATAACCTATGACAAAAAGTGGAAACATTGTGGCAAAAGAAGAAATTGCACGTTTTGTGCAATTTCTTCTTTTGTCACTATGTTTTCAAAAAGCCGTCTGCTGCAGAGGCGTCAGAAAGGGTCTATATGAGGGAAAGGGTTAAGCGATATTTGGAATATTTCGTAATAGTGTCTTGATAAAGCTGCCAAATTGTTCATGTTTCAGACATTTATTTATTTTAAAAAAGTTCATAGTATTTGATGGTTTCCCAGCTGTAGCTTTTCCGGGGACTCATAACAGAAAATACAAAAATACACGGGAAAAACCATGGAAAAAACCAAGGAATTTAATGTTAAAATGCGGAAATGCTGGAAATGTGTCCGAATACTCCGGGGTCCCGGAACCATTCCAGCATGTCCATGGAACCGTTCCGTGGTGTCCATGGAACTTTTCCAGGTTGTCCATGGAACTTTTCCAGGTTGTCCATGGAATTTCCGGGTTTTCCACATAAATGTCCTGGAATTTCCATGGAAAGTGTCAGATTATCCCTTGAAAGTTGTCCGAATACTCCGGGGATTTTCCATGGAATTTGGTAAGTCTCCCCGGAAAAGCTACAGCCGGGTAATATCATGCTTAAAATGTTTTTCGTTTTTATATTACATTAGAATTCCAATTAACTTCTAATTGATTATACATATTTAACCCTTTAACATACAACAAATCTGCATTAGACGACTTTGAAAACATCTAGGCAAAAACATGAAAAAAACTGAAGGTATAATTATTGAAAAAAGTTGAAAACAATGTCGCAAAAGGAGAAATTGCTTGTTTTTCAAAATTCGTCTGCTGCATAGGCATCAGAAAGCGTCTTTATTAGGGAATGGGTTAAAGAATGGTTTATCTGAAATGTAAATGGCATAAACTATCCCATACCCCCACCGCCGCCTATTATATCAAGTTTTCAATCAACATTTTATATCTCAAAATTTATACAAAATATGCAATATTTTTTCCTTTTAACAGATCTTCAATTGTGAGTCTTCCATTTTCCGTGAGATCCGGAGAATCTGTGTCGTCGACGATACAAGCAGTAAAGTTACTACGGAGACTCTACCATGTTGAACCAGATACCAGACAGAACCTTGTTCTCATGGTAACAAGGATAAGTTTTCTCTCGTTATATATCTGTAACTCAAATGGCACATGATAATGTATGTGCTGAAGGATTAAAGCTAGTTGGAAAAGCAGCCAGTTGATTTGAAAGTATGTTGTGTGGAGTATTGGTGTGTGAAAGCTATGAAACACATGAGTTGATGAACTGACCGCTGTGATATGACTGAAAAAATTGTTGAAACAGGCGTTAATCAATCAAACCCATGTTAAAACTTGTAAACTCACAATATCATTTTTTCACCTTACCCAAATCTGTAGCAGATGACTGTATATCTAGACAAAATACGCTATAAATCAAAGTATATTTAATGGACAGAGATGAGAACATTGTCGTTAAAGGACAAATTGCCTAAGCATGTTTTAGAAAATCTTCTTCAGCAGATGCTTCTAACTGTGTCTACATTTGGGAAAGGTTTAACCCTTTCCCTCATATGGATGCTTTCTGATGCCTCTGCAGCAGACGGCTTTTTGAAAACATAGTGACAAAAGAAGAAATTGCACAAAACGTGCAATTTCTCCTTTTGCCACAATGTTTTCCACTTTTAGTCATAGGTTATCCATTCAATTATGGAGATTTTCTATGTTTTGACAAAATATGTTCAAAGGCGTCTGCTGCAGAATTGTAGTATGAGGTAAAGCGTTAAAGAGTTCTATCATTCGTACAAAGCGGGAATTCTACAGTTATAAACCAAAATGTTGAACCTACGCACTCATCCTGTTATTTATGTCCAAAAGATTCAACTAAATTGAAAAATACATCTTATTTGCAACGTGAACAGAATTGTATGATTACATGATTACCCACATGCAGACGCTTTCTTACGCCACTACAGCAGACATCTTTTGAAAACAATTGTTGCAAAAGAAAGTCGTCTGCTGCAGATTTGTTGTAAGTGGGTAAGTGTTTAACTATTATTGTCCATGTATTATTATTCAGGCCCGTTGTTTTCGGCGATGGCTCAACAACGTATTGCATGCCAAGGCGAGGAATTTACAGATCACCGAGGCTGCTCACAGGGTCAGTCCCGTTACGTATGGTGTCATGATACGGAAGTAAGTTGAACACCTTTCCTTGTATACACACAACTTTTTGAAAACATTGTGGTAAAAGTAGAAATTGCTCATTAATTATATTTCAAGATTTTCCCAAAGCATTAAATTATCTGTTTTAGTTGTTGAATTTTAAATCAAAGCTCATTTTTAGCTCGACTATTCGAAGAATATGAGAGCTTTACTACTCGCCCCGGCGTCGGCGTCCGGTTAAAGTTTTAGGGCAAGTTGGCATTTTCATTCATAATTATTTGTGCTAGGGCTTTCATATTTGGAATATAGTTACATCTTATACCTTTCTTCACATTGAATGCTGAAGATGCTGAGTTTGACCTTCTTTTTGGGGTAAAAAACATGATTTTGTGTGGTTAAAGTTTTAGGGCAAGTTGGAATTTTATTTTGATTTTAACTTTTTCTCAATAAGTACTTGTGCTAGGGCTTTCATATTTGGAATTTAATTACATATAATACCTTTCTTCACATTGAATGCTGAAGATGCTGAGTTTGACCTTCTTTTTGGGATAAAAAACATGATTTTGGGTGGTTAAAGTTTTAGGGCAAGTTGGAATTTTATTTTAATTTTTAATTTTTCTCAATAAGTACATGTGCTAGGGCTTTCATATTTGGAATATAATTACATATAATACCTTTCTTTACATTGAATGCTGAAGATGTTGAGTTTGACCTTCTTTTTGGGGTAAAAAACATGATTTTGGGTGGTTAAAGTTTTAGGGCAAGTTGGCATTTTCATTCATAATTATTTGTGCTAGGGCTTTCATATTTGGAATATAGTTACATCTTATACCTTTCTTCACATTGAATGCTGAAGATGCTGAGTTTGACCTTCTTTTTGGGGTAAAAAACATGATTTTGTGTGGTTAAAGTTTTAGGGCAAGTTGGAATTTTATTTTGATTTTAACTTTTTCTCAATAAGTACTTGTGCTAGGGCTTTCATATTTGGAATTTAATTAAATATAATACCTTTCTTCACATTGAATGCTGAAGATGCTGAGTTTGACCTTCTTTTTGGGATAAAAAACATGATTTGGGGTGGTTAAAGTTTTAGGGCAAGTTGGAATTTTATTTTAATTTTTAATTTTTCTCAATAAGTACATGTGCTAGGGCTTTCATATTTGGAATATAATTACATATAATACCTTTCTTTACATTGAATGCTGAAGATGTTGAGTTTGACCTTCTTTTTGGGGTAAAAAACATGATTTTGGGTGGTTAAAGTTTTAGGGCAAGTTGGCATTTTCATTCATAATTATTTGTGCTAGGGCTTTCATATTTGGAATATAATTACATATAATACCTTTATTTACATTGAATGCTGAAGATGCTGAGTTTGACCTTCTTTTTGGGGTAAAAAACATGATTTTGTGTGGTTAAAGTTTTAGGGCAAGTTGGAATTTTATTTTGATTTTAACTTTTTCTCAATAAGTACTTGTGCTAGGGCTTTCATATTTGGAATTTAATTACATATAATACCTTTCTTCACATTGAATGCTGAAGATGCTGAGTTTGACCTTCTTTTTGGGATAAAAAACATGATTTTGGGTGGTTAAAGTTTTAGGGCAAGTTGGAATTTTATTTTAATTTTTAATTTTTCTCAATAAGTACATGTGCTAGGGCTTTCATATTTGGAATATAATTACATATAATACCTTTCTTTACATTGAATGCTGAAGATGTTGAGTTTGACCTTCTTTTTGGGGTAAAAAACATGATTTTGGGTGGTTAAAGTTTTAGGGCAAGTTGGCATTTTCATTCATAATTATTTGTGCTAGGGCTTTCATATTTGGAATATAGTTACATCTTATACCTTTCTTCACATTGAATGCTGAAGATGCTGAGTTTGACCTTCTTTTTGGGGTAAAAAACATGATTTTGTGTGGTTAAAGTTTTAGGGCAAGTTGGAATTTTATTTTGATTTTAACTTTTTCTCAATAAGTACTTGTGCTAGGGCTTTCATATTTGGAATTTAATTAAATATAATACCTTTCTTCACATTGAATGCTGAAGATGCTGAGTTTGACCTTCTTTTTGGGATAAAAAACATGATTTGGGGTGGTTAAAGTTTTAGGGCAAGTTGGAATTTTATTTTAATTTTTAATTTTTCTCAATAAGTACATGTGCTAGGGCTTTCATATTTGGAATATAATTACATATAATACCTTTCTTTACATTGAATGCTGAAGATGTTGAGTTTGACCTTCTTTTTGGGGTAAAAAACATGATTTTGGGTGGTTAAAGTTTTAGGGCAAGTTGGCATTTTCATTCATAATTATTTGTGCTAGGGCTTTCATATTTGGAATATAATTACATATAATACCTTTATTTACATTGAATGCTGAAGATGCTGAGTTTGACCTTCTTTTTGGGGTAAAAAACATGATTTTGTGTGGTTAAAGTTTTAGGGCAAGTTGGAATTTTATTTTGATTTTAATTTTTTTCTCAATAAGTACTTGTGCTAGGGCTTTCATATTTGGAATTTAATTACATATAATACCTTTCTTCACATTGAATGCTGAAGATGCTGAGTTTGACCTTCTTTTTGGGATAAAAAACATGATTTTGGGTGGTTAAAGTTTTAGGGCAAGTTGGAATTTTATTTTAATTTTTAATTTTTCTCAATAAGTACATGTGCTAGGGCTTTCATATTTGGAATATAATTACATATAATACCTTTATTTACATTGAATGCTGAAGATGTTGAGTTTGACCTTCTTTTTGGGGTAAAAAACATGATTTTTGGTGGTTAAAGTTTTAGGGCAAGTTGGAATTTTATTTTAATTTTTAATTTTTCTCAATAAGTACTTGTGCTAGGGCTTTCATATTTGGAATATAATTACATATAATACCTTTCTTCACATTGAATGCTGAAGATGCTGAGTTTGACCTTCTTTTTGGGGTAAAAAACATGATTTTGTGTGGTTAAAGTTTTAGGGCAAGTTGGAATTTTATTTTGATTTTAACTTTTTCTCAATAAGTACTTGTGCTAGGGCTTTCATATTTGGAATTTAATTACATATAATACCTTTCTTCACATTGAATGCTGAAGATGCTGAGTTTGACCTTCTTTTTGGGATAAAAAACATGATTTTGGGTGGTTAAAGTTTTAGGGCAAGTTGGAATTTT
Source organism: Serripes groenlandicus (assembly GCA_031761405.1). Taxonomy (NCBI): domain Eukaryota; kingdom Metazoa; phylum Mollusca; class Bivalvia; order Cardiida; family Cardiidae; genus Serripes; species Serripes groenlandicus. Next base: position 18,847,713 of record JASEVX010000011.1, read on the forward strand.
ATTTTAATTTTTAATTTTTCTCAATAAGTACATGTGCTAGGGCTTTCATATTTGGAATATAATTACATATAATACCTTTCTTTACATTGAATGCTGAAGATGTTGAGTTTGACCTTCTTTTTGGGGTAAAAAACATGATTTTGGGTGGTTAAAGTTTTAGGGCAAGTTGGCATTTTCATTCATAATTATTTGTGCTAGGGCTTTCATATTTGGAATATAGTTACATCTTATACCTTTCTTCACATTGAATGCTGAAGATGCTGAGTTTGACCTTCTTTTTGGGGTAAAAAACATGATTTTGTGTGGTTAAAGTTTTAGGGCAAGTTGGAATTTTATTTTGATTTTAACTTTTTCTCAATAAGTACTTGTGCTAGGGCTTTCATATTTGGAATTTAATTAAATATAATACCTTTCTTCACATTGAATGCTGAAGATGCTGAGTTTGACCTTCTTTTTGGGATAAAAAACATGATTTGGGGTGGTTAAAGTTTTAGGGCAAGTTGGAATTTTATTTTAATTTTTAATTTTTCTCAATAAGTACATGTGCTAGGGCTTTCATATTTGGAATATAATTACATATAATACCTTTCTTTACATTGAATGCTGAAGATGTTGAGTTTGACCTTCTTTTTGGGGTAAAAAACATGATTTTGGGTGGTTAAAGTTTTAGGGCAAGTTGGCATTTTCATTCATAATTATTTGTGCTAGGGCTTTCATATTTGGAATATAATTACATATAATACCTTTATTTACATTGAATGCTGAAGATGCTGAGTTTGACCTTCTTTTTGGGGTAAAAAACATGATTTTGTGTGGTTAAAGTTTTAGGGCAAGTTGGAATTTTATTTTGATTTTAATTTTTTTCTCAATAAGTACTTGTGCTAGGGCTTTCATATTTGGAATTTAATTACATATAATACCTTTCTTCACATTGAATGCTGAAGATGCTGAGTTTGACCTTCTTTTTGGGATAAAAAACATGATTTTGGGTGGTTAAAGTTTTAGGGCAAGTTGGAATTTTATTTTAATTTTTAATTTTTCTCAATAAGTACATGTGCTAGGGCTTTCATATTTGGAATATAATTACATATAATACCTTTATTTACATTGAATGCTGAAGATGTTGAGTTTGACCTTCTTTTTGGGGTAAAAAACATGATTTTTGGTGGTTAAAGTTTTAGGGCAAGTTGGAATTTTATTTTAATTTTTAATTTTTCTCAATAAGTACTTGTGCTAGGGCTTTCATATTTGGAATATAATTACATATAATACCTTTCTTCACATTGAATGCTGAAGATGCTGAGTTTGACCTTCTTTTTGGGGTAAAAAACATGATTTTGTGTGGTTAAAGTTTTAGGGCAAGTTGGAATTTTATTTTGATTTTAACTTTTTCTCAATAAGTACTTGTGCTAGGGCTTTCATATTTGGAATTTAATTACATATAATACCTTTCTTCACATTGAATGCTGAAGATGCTGAGTTTGACCTTCTTTTTGGGATAAAAAACATGATTTTGGGTGGTTAAAGTTTTAGGGCAAGTTGGAATTTTATTTTAATTTTTAATTTTTCTCAATAAGTACATGTGCTAGGGCTTTCATATTTGGAATATAATTACATATAATACCTTTCTTTACATTGAATGCTGAAGATGTTGAGTTTGACCTTCTTTTTGGGGTAAAAAACATGATTTTGGGTGGTTAAAGTTTTAGGGCAAGTTGGCATTTTCATTCATAATTATTTGTGCTAGGGCTTTCATATTTGGAATATAGTTACATCTTATACCTTTCTTCACATTGAATGCTGAAGATGCTGAGTTTGACCTTCTTTTTGGGGTAAAAAACATGATTTTGTGTGGTTAAAGTTTTAGGGCAAGTTGGAATTTTATTTTGATTTTAACTTTTTCTCAATAAGTACTTGTGCTAGGGCTTTCATATTTGGAATTTAATTAAATATAATACCTTTCTTCACATTGAATGCTGAAGATGCTGAGTTTGACCTTCTTTTTGGGATAAAAAACATGATTTGGGGTGGTTAAAGTTTTAGGGCAAGTTGGAATTTTATTTTAATTTTTAATTTTTCTCAATAAGTACATGTGCTAGGGCTTTCATATTTGGAATATAATTACATATAATACCTTTCTTTACATTGAATGCTGAAGATGTTGAGTTTGACCTTCTTTTTGGGGTAAAAAACATGATTTTGGGTGGTTAAAGTTTTAGGGCAAGTTGGCATTTTCATTCATAATTATTTGTGCTAGGGCTTTCATATTTGGAATATAATTACATATAATACCTTTATTTACATTGAATGCTGAAGATGCTGAGTTTGACCTTCTTTTTGGGGTAAAAAACATGATTTTGTGTGGTTAAAGTTTTAGGGCAAGTTGGAATTTTATTTTGATTTTAATTTTTTCTCAATAAGTACTTGTGCTAGGGCTTTCATATTTGGAATTTAATTACATATAATACCTTTCTTCACATTGAATGCTGAAGATGCTGAGTTTGACCTTCTTTTTGGGATAAAAAACATGATTTTGGGTGGTTAAAGTTTTAGGGCAAGTTGGAATTTTATTTTAATTTTTAATTTTTCTCAATAAGTACATGTGCTAGGGCTTTCATATTTGGAATATAATTACATATAATACCTTTATTTACATTGAATGCTGAAGATGTTGAGTTTGACCTTCTTTTTGGGGTAAAAAACATGATTTTTGGTGGTTAAAGTTTTAGGGCAAGTTGGAATTTTATTTTAATTTTTAATTTTTCTCAATAAGTACTTGTGCTAGGGCTTTCATATTTGGAATATAATTACATATAATACCTTTCTTCACATTGAATGCTGAAGATGTTGAGTTTGACCTTCTTTTTGGGGTAAAAAACATGATTTTGAATGGTTAAAGTTTTAGGGCAAGTTGGAATTTTATTTTAATTTTTAATTTTTCTCAATAAGTACTTGTGCTAGGGCTTTCATAGTTGGAATTTAATTACATATAATACCTTTCTTCACATTGAATGCTGAAGATGTTGAGTTTGACCTTCTTTTTGGGATAAAAAACATTATTTTGGATAGTTAAAGTTTTAGGGCAAGTTAGAATTTTATTTTAATTTTTAATTTTTCTCAATAAGTACTTGTGCTAGGGCTTTCATATTTGGAATATAATTACATATAATACCTTTCTTCACATTGAATGCTGAAGATGCTGAGTTTGACCTTCTTTTTTGGAAAAAAAACATGATTTTGGGTGGTTAAAGTTTTAGGGCAAGTTGGAATTTTATTTTAATTTTTAATTTTTCTCAATAAGTACATGTGCTAGGGCTTTCATATTTGGAATATAATTACATATAATACCTTTCTTCACATTGAATGCTGAAGATGTTGAGTTTGACCTTCTTTTTGGGGTAAAAAACATGATTTTGGGTGGTTAAAGTTTTAGGGCAAGTTGGAATTTTATTTGAATTTTGAATTTTTCTCAATAAGTACTTGTGCTAGGGCTTTCATAGTTGGAATTTAATTACATATAATATCTTTCTTCACATTGAATGCTGAAGACGCTGAGTATGACCTTCTTTTTGGGGTAAAAAACATGATTTTGGGTGGTTAAAGTTTTAGGACAAGATAGATTTTATTTTAATTTTTAATTTTTCTCAATAAGTACTTGTGCTAGGGCTTTCATATTTGGAATTTAATTACATATAATACCTTTCTTCACATTGAATGCTGAAGATGCTGAGTTTGACCTTCTTTTTGGGATAAAAAACATGATTTTGGATAGTTAAAGTTTTAGGGCAATTTGGAATTTTATTTTAATTTTTAATTTCTCTCAATAAGTACTTGTGCTAGGGCTTTCATATTTGGAATTTAATTACATATAATACCTTTCTTCACATTGAATGCTGAAGATGCTGAGTATGACCTTCTTTTTGGGGTAAAAAACATGATTTTGGGTGGTTAAAGTTTTAGGGCAAGTTGGAATTTTATTTTAATTTTTAATTTTTCTCAATAAGTACTTGTTCTAGGGATTTCATATTTGGAATATAATTACATCTAATACCTTTCATTCATGATTTTTAACTTTAATATCGAGTTATTGCCCTTGATTGACTTTTAAATGTATGTAACTGTTCAGTTGCTTTTACATATAGAGTATATATAATTTAAAAGTACTTAAGTGCAATATAATGAAATAGTGCTTTATGTGAATAAGAGGCATATAGTCGAGCGCGCTGTCCTCCGACAGCTCTTGTTATACCACCACTTTGTTGTTCTAGAATGGGCATTTCAATTTCACTCATCTTACAGAAACTTACATAAAACTTAACGGAACTATTTACCATCTTGTGTAGTTGCGCACCCATGTAAAATACATTTACATGATTTTTATATATGATTTTAAGGGGAGAGATTTGCTATCGGACAGCTTTGTTAGCGCAATACTTTGCCATGTGGAGGGATCAGCTGCAAGATGCCCAGTTAAACAAGGCAATAGGGAGGCTGCAGAGGAAACACTTGCTGCGGAAGGGATTGAACGCCTTCAAATGGGCCATCAACAGATCCAACCTGCGACAGGGTATACTGCAGGACAGAATCTCAGGAATCCTGATAGCTTCTAGCTTTAAAAAGGTGAGGTCAAAGGTCAAGGTCATGTTTAAAAGTCAACTTGAAAGATCTACTAGACTATTGTCTTCATGTATGGTTGTATTTGTTTAAGTAATTTGGTTCAAAATTTCATTAACCCTTTCCCATATAAAACAATTCTGCAGACGACTTTGAAAACATCTAGTCATAAAAATGGAAAATCTTTATAAAAGAAGGTATAATTGCCGTAAGAAAAAGATGAAAACATTGTGGCAAAAGGAGAAAACATGGAATATCTTGATAAATTTAGGTATAATTACAAAAAAAAGAAGATGAAAACATTTTGGCAAAAGGAGAAATCACTTGTTTTGAAAATGCTTCAAGAAAGACTTAAAGGGGACTAGACTATCAAAGTACCTTTTTTATCCTTAATCAGATTATTTTCTTCCTCTACTTTTACCAAACATGGTTTGTATGCAAAAATGTCAAGGTCATTCTTCAAGGTCAAAGTTAAATCTTAAACATGTAGGTCTTGTTAGTTGTGTTTCTTTAAAGTTTCTAATGGAAAATATATGTTTACTACTGATGAAGGATTACGTTTTGCATAAATTTTGTGATTTGTCTAAATTATAATGTTGGTCTTTGACTCAATGCTGCTATTGACTGTTGCTAAGCATACAGTATTCTTGTGGAGTCCATAGTTTCCGTTCTACCCTTTCCCAAATACAGACATATATTGCCTAGATGTTTTCAAAGTCATCTGCTGCAGATTAGTTGTATGTGGGAAAGGGTTCATTCACTCTATGTATACTGTATTCCAGTGGAAGTTCAGAACCAGTGAAAACCGTAGACTACGCACGCAACAAGCTTTCTTACGATGGCGCCAATTTACCAAAGAGGCACAGAAGTGAGTATTGGTAGAATGTCCACTTATGTTGGGCATATTATAGAAAACAACATGTTTTGTTTTGTCAGCATAGCATATCCAGTCTGTATTTGAGTTATTTAAGCGGTAGTGTCTCCCCTTACAATTTTCGAAAACTCTTTCAAAAATATACCATTCCCATTCAAACTTGGTATAAAGTAAAGTCCATTTTTGGTCGTTTTGGGACTCATAAGACACTCAGGGATCATGCATATGTCTATTGCCTTGTTATAACTGAAATTTGTTTGAAATTGATGTTGAAACCCAATGCCTGAACATCAAAAATCAGTATTAGAAATGCTTTAATCTTTAGATTGACAAGAAGGGAAGTTAATAAACAGAATGTGTTGAGGCATAGGCTAATCTGTGTCTATACTGGACATACAATCTAGACTGTCTGTGGTTATATTGTGTAAAAGTGAAAGATGAAAATGTCCTGACAAATTCGAGTAACTAGAATTGAAGAAATATATCTTGGATAAATATCTAACTTTAATTGCATAAATGCATACCGGTAAATGTCGATGAAAATTATTGATTGAATATTTAATATTTTAGAATTAAGACACTATTTCCATTGTAAGTCTAAAAGTTTTTACTTTTGGGACTTTTTGGACTTCTGGGACGGTCTGGTTGCTTTAACTAAGTCCGTTTTCTTTTTCTTTGAGGGCTAATTTCCATCTGTATTCAAGTCCAATAATGAACTTTCTTCTGTGTGAAATCATTTCTATGTTGATGAAAATTATTGAGTGATCATTTTGATATTTTAGAATTAAGACACTGTTTCCATTGTAAGTTTAAAAGCGTTCACATTTGGGACTTTTGGAACTTATTGTATAATCTGGTAGCTGGAACTAAGTGTCTTCCTTTTTTTTTGAGGGCTGATTTCCATCTGTATTCAAGTCCAATAATCTACTTTCTTCTGTGTGCAATCATTTCTACCTTTAACTGATTTAAGGGTTTAATTATCTATTTATCTCACAAGGGTGTCATTTCATCCTCATCATTTCTTGGTATTAAACTTAAGATTCTTTCTGGTAAGGTAATATTATAGTCTGTCAATATAAGTAACGGTTTTGCTTTGTGGAAATGTCTCGGGGGGGGGGGGGGGGGAAACAACATAAAAAAAACCTTAAATGGTAAATGAAAGTATAAAACTGTTCTTTTCTTTATAGTTATTCAATGGCAATTTAATCTTTTACTGAATGTTTTTCTTAGCGTTTTTTAGATTCAATATGAAAAATATGTGAAGAAGAAATTACATAATTCAATCCGATCCCTTAATGTTTTCAAATTATTTTGCTGAACAAGACAGTGGTATTGAGATAGAGCATTGGCCTTTCGTACCAAAGGTCCCAGGTTAAAACCCTGTGATAAACTGGTTCTGCCTGTGGTATATTTCCACACAAAAGACACGAGTACTGATTTAAAAGTCCAGAAAGCAGACATCGACAACCGATGTGTTTAAACTAAACTAAACTAAGAATTAAAAGTAATTTTAAATTTAAAAGATAAGATTTGTCTATGCACACTAGTTTATTTTAGATCTCTTAATTTTATTTTATTTTGATTTTTATATTTACAGGATAAACAAAATGTAAATTGATTTTTTGCCTTATTTTTATTTTACAAATTTAAGCGGAATTATTTAGATTTTATTCACATTTGTCAACCGTTACCCCAGATTTAGCTACTTAGCAAACTACTTAGCAAATTTAGCAAATTTAGCCATTTTTCATGTGAAAAATATATTTTATTTCCCCCGTATGATTCTTCAGTTTTCTGACTTTAAAGGTACTCTAAGAAGAGCAGTATGCGTTTACTGTTACTTTTTGGTTTAGAAATTGAAAGCCAAATTGGTCAATATTTCTTTCTCAATAACTTTTAAAGTATTTATACAGTATTGCATTTAGAAACATTCTGACATTTTAAGCACAGCTTAATATGTAATGTTTTAATCCCCCTTTCCCACATACTACAAATGTACAGCAGACAACTTTCAAAATATCTAGGCAAAAATATTTAAGATCTCTTTAAATGCAAGTATAATTATCGAAAAGAGATGAAAACATGATGACAAAAGCAGAAATTGCTCATCTATGGCAATTTTTCCTTTTGTCACAATGTTTCCAATGGTCTTTTTCTGCAGAGGCATCAGAAGGCGTCTGTATGTGGGAAAGGGTAAATCGAGGGCTTGGCGTGAAACGGTTGTAACTAAAATTAGTATTTTTTTACCAAGGTTAAACACCTCGCCATAAAGTCTTTAATTATAATCGTTAAATCATTTTTCTTGGTAAACAATGCAAATTTAGGTGCCATTGCTCGTTCTGAGCAATGGCACCTAAATTTGCATTGTTTACAAAGTGGTCAAAATTGCCCCTAAACCAGGGTTTTCAAAATAGGTTTTTAGTTACAACCGTTTCATGCCAAGCCCTCGAAATGATATAGTAGGTCTTGCGATGTTTCTTTCTTGAAGTTGAGTTGTTTGGACTCAACATCTATTATTTATGGATCTTAACCCTTTCCCTCATACGACAATTATGTAGCAGACGCCTTTGAACATATTTTGGCAAAAAGTAGAAAATCTCTATAATGGAATGGATAACCTATGACTAAAAGTGGAAAACATAGTGGAAAAAGGAGAAATTGCTCATTTTGAGCAATTTCTTCTTTTGTCATTATGTTTTCAAAAAGCCGTCTTCTGCAGAGGCGTCAGAAAGCGTCTACCGTATATGAGGGAAAGGGTTAAACTATTTTAGTTTTTTAAGTGTGAAATATTTTACTTTAGATGTGTTGGGATTTTTTAAACTTAATCAGTTTTTTCACAATCCAGATTTTCATTTTGTTGTTTTAAATCTGCAGCAGATGACTGAACATATTTTGTCAAAAAATAGAAAATCTCTGTTATTGAATGGATAACCTATGACAAAAAGTAGAAAACATTGTGGCAAAAGGAGAAATTGCTTGTTTTGAGCAATTTTTTCTTTTGTCACTATGTTTTCAAAGAGCCGTCTGGCTGCAAAGGCATCAGAAAGCATCTATATGAGGGAAAGGGTTAATAGATATCTCAATAAATGAAAGTAATTATCAAAAAGGGTTGAAAACATTGTGGCGAAAGGAAAATTTGCTGGTCATGAGAATTTTTATTTTTTGCCACAATGTTTTCATATGTTGTCTGCTGCAGAGGATTCATTAAGCCTCTGAATGTGGGAAAGGGATTATTAATGATTTAGATGATTGTTTATGAACTTTGTAGCCTTGACAGATTTTTTAATAATTTTAATTCCATTATGTAAGGTTGGATGATCTACCAATTACCCCGATACAGAGGTAAAACCAACAGCACCATGTGTAGCCTATCTCATGCTGTCTTATATTATTATATGTTTATTCTTGCCACATAGAGCAAATAACTTTGAAAAGGCAAAAAATGTGGAAGAGCTCTATAAAAGTAAGAGCAATTATTGCATACAGTTGAAAACATTTTGTGGCAAAAAGAGAAATTGCTCATTATGAGCAATTTCACCTTTTGCTACAATGTTTTCAAAAGTCGTCTGCTGCAGAGGCATCTGTTGGCGTCTATATCTTGAAAAGGGTTAAAAAACACATTTTATATCTAGCATGTTATAGGCTATGCTGTCAAGTATGCTGTTCATTTGGTTGCATTTCGTGCGTTCATATATCAAAGGGAAAATGTTTCGTTTTTTGCATTTTTGTGGCCAAATATGACATGATTATATGAATTTATAAAATATTTTACATGAATATTTGAGAAAGCTAAATTTGATTACATCTGAAAGATTGAAATCAGTGAATTTGGTCACAAAACAACTGTCTGCATGTTTACACCGTGTTTGTGTTATGTACAGGTCAAGTATCAACAATGTTTTGTCAGTGTCTTTTTTGTGTGCTGCCTGCCTGATAAGGTAGACACGTGGGTATCACTGTGTGTCTGTCCATCTTGTCTTTCATTCTTTAACCCGTTCCCACATACAACAAATCTGCAGCAGACAACTTTGAAAAAATCTCAGCAAAAACACGGAACAGCTCTATAAATATAGGTTTTATAACTGTAAAAAGTTAAAGACGTTGTGGCAAAAGAAGAATTTCTCCTTTCGTCACAATGTTTTCAAAAGTCATCTCCTGCAGAGGCATCATAAAGCATCTATAAGTGGTAAAGGATTAAATTACTGTTGGGTAACATAACTATGTTTGTCTTCAAACACTTGTTACCTATAAATCATTAAAACTTCATAACAGTTTTAATACATTACTGCATGCTTTTCCTAAATTGGAGCCCATATTCATTAACCATTCTAGATACATTGTTATCATGGTTGAAAAAGATGCTTCTCATCCCTTACCATCATGCAACATAATTGCAGCAGACGACTTTGAAACATCTTGTTAACTTTAATCATATAATAGAGTTGAAAACATTTTGACAAAAGGAAAAACTTCTCATTTTGCCACTGTGTTATCTAAAGTTGTCTGTTGCAAAGGCGCCAGAAAGCAAATGAATATGGGAAATGGTTAACCCTTTCCCTCATACGACAATTCTGCAGCAGACGGCTTTGAACGTATTTTGTCAAAACATAGAAAATCTCCATAATTGAATGGATAACCTATGACGAAAAGTGGAAAACATTGTGGCAAAAGGAGAAATTGCTCGTTTTGAGCAATTTCTTCTTTTGCAACTATGTTTTCAAAAAGCAGTCTGCTGCAGAGGCGTCAGAAAGCGTCCATATGAGGAAAAGAGTTAATCTAACACAATATCTGATTGACCTTACCATCTTTCTTAGTCAATGAGATATTTTTGACAGGTTGTGGAGATTTTAACCCTTTCCCACATGCAACAAATCTGCAGCAAAAGACTTTGGATACATTATGGCAAAAATAGGAAAAACTATTTATTAATTAAAGTATAATTATTGAATAGATTTGAAAACATTATTAGCTATTTCTCCTTTTGCCACAATGTTTCCAAAGTCGTCAGCTGTAGATTTGTTGCATGTGGGAAAGAGTTTACAATCTTCACATCCTGACAAAACAATATCATGACAATTTTTTAGAATGGCTAATTAATCTGGGCCATGCAATTTGGTATACAGATTTCAAATTGTTCTGACGGCAAATCTGTAAGCACATGGCAATAATAATTATCGTTACTAATTTGGGAAATGGATCATTGCTGATCATCACACATCAGTTATTTGTTACATTGTTTTCTGTTGGCACTAAATGCTATTTGGAAAGAGTTTAACATGGAATTGTAATATGCATTAATTTACCACGTACATGTATCACCATATTTAACAGTACATCATTGATTCAGTATAATAATTCTAGACGGGTTAACCCTTTCCCTCTGCAGCAGACGACTTTGAACATATTTTGTCAAAAAATAGAAAATCTCTATAATTGAATGGATAACCTATGACTAAAAGTGGAAAACATTGTGGCAAAAGGAGAAATTGCTTGTTTTGAGCAATTTCTTCTTTTGTCACTATAATTTCAAAGAGCCATCTGCTGCAGAGGCGTCAGAAATAGGAAAAGGGTTAAAGAATGATGTGGGATATTTTGCACGGAGAATTGGTTAGTTTCTTAGTTAGTGTGTTGATTTAAAATTAGTTCTTTTTTGAGAAAAGCACAATGTCATTGTGAGTTTTAAATGGTATCAAATAATTAAGATTCCAAATAACCATATTCCTTGATGCTGGGAACGTTTTAATGCCTTGTTAGCTGAAGTATTTAACCCCTTCCCACATACAAAAGTTTAGTAGACGACTTTGAACATATCAAAGCAAAGTTATGGAAAATTAACCATATATGAAAGTATAATTGTTGAATAGAGATGAAAACATTGTGACAAAAGGAGAAATTGCTCATTTATGATATTGAGAATTGGCAACAACGTTTCATTTGAAACATTGTGGAAAAAGAAGAAATTGTTCAAATGCAAACAATGACTCCCTGTTGCTGGAATGGTATTTCCCCTGTATGAAAATCATAATTTCAAGATCCATACTGTTGACTAAATCTCAACATTTTTATCTTGATATTCCTAGAATTAGCAATAGACTTCCAGATGCAAAACTGGACAAGTCCTTTTTAAAAACTCTTTAGAATATTATATTTATACGGTAAGCATTTGGAGAATTTGCTCATTATGAGCAAATCCACCTTTTGCAATATGTTTTTGCATGTTGGAAAATGTCTATAAATTAAAATAATGTTACTGAAAAAGTTTGAAAAGTCATTGTTGAAAAGTTAGAAATTATTAGTTTTGAGCAATTTCTCCTTTTGCCATTATGTTTGCAAAAGTCATCTGCTGCAGAGGCGTCAGAAAGTGTCTGTTTCTATATAGAGTACTGGTTAATCACCCAGGGATCATGAATAAGTATTCTGTTGCCATGATATAACTGATACACTGTTGAAAATGGCTGAAATCCCCAAATAAAACAAACTCATATTTTGTATATTATGTTATATTTGTATAGAATCAGGACATTGAGAAGTCAAACGAACAAGAACCTGAAACTGAAGTTGTTCAAAGAGTGGTGTGAACGATATGCTACCAGAGTTAAACAGCACAGAGCTGATGCTAATTACAGGTAAGTTTATAAGCTCTTCTGTTTCGAGGAAAAAAAGTCCGGCTATTGTGATACCCTTGACGTCGTCTGCAACGTCACATAAAACTTTAACCTAACCTCATAAATTAAAAAAAAAAAGGTTATTATTTTCAAATGAAACTTGGTACACATGTTCCTAGGACAAATATGCATGTCTATACCAAATCACATAACTCTGGCTTTAATATCTATTCAGTAATGCCCCTTTTTTGACTGAATAATTACTGACAAAAATTGAAAACATTGTGGAAAAGGTGAAATTGCTTGTTTTGAGCAATTTCTTCTTTAATCAAAATGTTTTCCAAAAGTCGTCTGCTGCAAAGGCATCAGAAAGGCACTATATGTGAGCTGGGACTACTAATACGGGGAAGAGAAACGAGTGCGATGAGAGCCAATTGCTCTTCGTCTTTACAAAACTGTTTGTGTACGTAAACCACGATTAGCAGGTAGATAAACCTTGTACAGGTAATGCAGAATATCGATCGATAAGAACCACAAGCATATTATATATCGCTATATAGCTTGTTGCACTCGTTTCTCTTCCCCGTATTAGTAGTCCCAGATGTGAGAAAGGATTAAATACTGCTGAAAGTGGCAATTTATGCAAACAATCAAGCTTAAAGTACTATTAGTACTTTAACCCTTTCCCTCATACGACAATTCTACAGCAGCCGACTTTGAACTTATTTTGTCAAAACATAGAAATTCTCCATAATTGAATGGATAACCTATGACAAAAAGTGGAAAACATTGTGGCAAAAGGAAAAATTGCACGTTTTGTGCAATTTCTCCTTTTGTCACTATGTTTTCAAAAAACCGTCTGCTGCAGAGACGTCAGAAAGCGTTTATATGAGGGAAAGGGTTAACTGTATACAAAATGTATTGTAATTAGAAATGTTTTGTATTTAATGAAATGTTTTGTATTTTACAGATCTGTATTGATGTCCCACAATTGGTTGTCATGGAAATGGTTCACAGTGGTTACCAAGGAGAAAAAGGAGAGACAGACATTAGCTATGTATGGATTATACCGCTCATTATACTTTTTATGATACTGTGTAAAACTTATCATGCTTAATTCTTACAATTGCATCATCACAACTTTTAGCTCGCCTGTTTTTTGAAGAAAAAGGCCAAGGTATTGTGATACCCTTGGTGTCCTCATTGTCTGCTGAGTCGTCACAAAACTTTAACCGTAACCCTTTCCCTCATATAGACACTTTCTGACGCCTCTGCAGCAGACAGCTTTTTGAAAACATTGTGACAAAACAAGAAATTGCTCACAACGAGCAATTTCTCCTTTTGCCATAATGTTTTCCACTTTTAGTCATAGGTTATCCATTCAATTATAGAGATTTTCTATTTTTTGACAAAATATGTTCAAAGTCGTCTGCTGCAGAATTGTCGTATGAGGGAAAGGGTTAAAACATAACTAAAAAAACATTCAACATTTTGAAATGAAACTTGGTACACAGGCTCCTGGGAACAATACATATTATGTCTATACCAAGTCAGGTAACTCTTGCTTTAATAATTATTCAGTAATGCCCCTTAGAAAAAAGCAGACTAGCGCTGGCGTTCGCTTTCGGTGCTCTTGTTTGAAAAGTTTTTACTTTTTTAGGTCTTGGTGAAGAATTCATGAATAGCATCCAATTTAGACTAATGTTAAACTGCAGGAAAGTGCAGGCTGCTCTTGGTGAAATTTGATTTGGTGACTTCTAATTGGAAAAATTCACAAAAGATTATATTTAAGGGACAATTATCGAGAATTGTTAAATTGTCCATTTTATGTATACATAGTCTTAATTTGACAATAAATAGAAAACAAATTGTAGGCAAAGAAGAAATGACTGTCTCCTTGTATAGAATAAAAAAACAAAAAACCTTGCCACATTGTTTTTATGAGCTTGCATATACTGAATTAAGTATTTTTAATCTTTACTTGCAGTCAACTGTATGAGAGTACATTACAAAACAAAATGTTTGTACAAATGAAGATTGAGTTTACCAAGTACAAGAAAGCTAAAGATAAACACAGGTAGCTGTATAATTATGTTATTCTTCCTGATGTTTGTTTACCCTCACACTCGCACTCTATCAATCTTTGTATGTTTGTTAAATTTCCTAAAAGTGGTTGCAATTAATCTTTTATGCTTATCCAATTTGTCTTACCAGTGTGGTCACATACAAGAACTACCACTGTGGTTAAATACAAGAACTCTGCCACAGAAGACATTGAAAATATCAATCTTAACCCTTTCCCACATACAGACACTTTCTGATGCCTCTGCAGTAGACGACTTTCGAAAACATGGCGGAAAAACGAGAAATAACTCATAATGAGCAATTTCTACTTTTGCCACAAAGTTTTCAACTCTATTCATTAAAGCTGCTTTCATTTATAGACTTTTTATATATTTTTGTTTAAATGTTTTCAAAGTTGTCTGCTGCAAATGTGTTGTATGTGGGAAAGGGTTAAAATATTGAAAATTTCTACAATTGAAATCATAGTAAATGAACAGAGTTGAAAACATCGTGGCAAAAATTGCATGATGAGCAATTTCTCCTTTTGTCACAATGTTTTACAAAATTGGTCTGCTGCAGAGGCCTCAAAATGCCTCTATATGTGGGAAAGGGTTAAGATATTTAACCCTTTTCCACATACAACAGATCTGTAGCAGATGACTTTTAAAACAGCATTATTAGAATATGGAATATCTATAAATGCAAGTATAATTAGTGAATAGAGTTAAAAACATTTTGGCAAAAGGAAACATTGCTCGTTTTTGAGAAATTTCTCCTTTTGCCACAATGTTTTCGAAAGTTTTTTGCTGCAGAGGTATCAGAAAGCGTCTATATGTGAGAAAAGGTTGACATCATATCTCTTTAATTTGTTCAGGATTTTCCAACTGAAGGTGGCCATACAGGCATGGAAATTAGGCAGCCAGTTGTCCACGGTTGAGAGAGAAACCAACTGCAGAGTGGCTGAAGTATGCTGGATAAGGACCACTGTGAGGAACTCCTTCACCACCTGGAGGGACGCGCTGTTGACCAGGAGAGCTGTCCGCATGTCAGATGCTAACATTATAAAGTATGTGGTTATTTCACTGTCCCAACACTTTACATGAATTCGGAGATCTGATATATGCAAATAAGTATTTTAGCTAATAAAAAAAGAATTGATATGTTTTGTTTTTGTCACAAACAAAAGCCATGTGATGCATGAGAACCACGTAGTTTTTATTAATTGTTTGTTTCAATATTTATACTTTCATTTTAAGAGATTTTCTATATATTTGCCAAGATAGTTTCAAAGTTGTCTGCTGCAGACTTGTTGTACATGTAAGTGGGAAAGAGTTAACCAAAATAGGCAATATTTCTTGTAGTTGGTATGCACAATATGAGTTCTTTTATATATTTGATATATTGTGAGGAAAGAGAAGTTGCTTATGATTATAATTATGAATAAATGACAGCTATTGCTTTAAACACTTATTCGTCTCTATTTATTGTCTCTTATTTCATACAAACATAACTGTACAATGCATCTTGCATTCACTATAGCCTATTTAATGCTAGGACATCTTGCTTAACGCTTTCCCACATACAGACATGTTCAAACACCTCTGCAAAAGACGACTTTTGTCACATTGTTTTCAATTTGAACCAACTTTCCATTTACTGTGGTTTTTCCATACTTTCAAAGTCGTCTGCTGCAGAATTTATATAAGTGGGAAAGGGTTAGGGTTTGCCTTTTGGTCCACATTTCCGCAGTATTATAAAAGATATGAAATGTAATGTCTGATAGATTTTTCACATTATGACAAGTTGCCTCTGTTAAACAGGAGCAATGACTTCGATAACACTTTCCCACATAGACAATTCTTTAGCAGACGACTTTGAACATATTTTGCCAAAAAATAGAAAATCTCTATAATTGAATGGATAACTCATGACTAAAAGTGAATAACATTTTGGCAAAAGGAGAAATTACTTGTTTTGAGCAATTTCTTCTTTTGTCACTATGTTTTTAAAAAGCCGTCTGCTGCATAAAGCGTCTATATGAGGGAAAGGGTTAATGGCACTTTTTATACCCCCAAAAAACAAAGTTTTGGGGGGGGTATATAGGATTCACTGTGTCGGTCGGTCGGAAGCCATATTTTGTCCGGCCTATTTCTTACAAACCACTGGGTGGAATTCAATAAAATGTTACATGAAGCTTCTCTACCAAGAGGAGATGTGCATATCCTAAAGGGGTTACAATTGCATGATATTTTACAGAGTTATGGCCCTTTTACTTATTAAGTTGTTGGTCATATTTTGTCCGGCCTATTTTTTACAAACCACTTGGTGGAATTCAATAAAATTTTACATGAAGCGTCTATACCAAGAGGAGATGTGCATACCCTAAAGGTCTTACAATTGCATGTTATTTTACAGAGTTATGGCCCTTTTACTTATTAAGTTGTTGGTCATGTTTTGTCCGGCCTATTTCTTACAAACCACTGGGTGGCATTCAATAACATTTTACATGAAGCTTCTATACCAAGAGGAGATGTGCATACCCTAAAGGTCTTACAATTGCATGTTATTTTACAGAGTTATGGCCCTTTTACTTATTAAGTTGTTGGTCATATTTTGTCCGAAGCCATATTTTGTCCGGCTTATTTCTTACAAACCACTGGGTGGAATTCAATAAAATGTTACATGAAGCTTCTATACCAAGAGGAGATGTGCATACCTTAAAGGTCTTACAAGTGCATGTTATTTTACAGAGTTATGGCCCTTTTACTTATTAAGTTGTTGGTCAGTCAGAAGCCATATTTTGTCCGGCCTATTTCTTACAAACCACTGGGTGGAATTCAATAAAGTTTTACATGAAGCTTCTATACCCAGAGGAGATGTGCATATCATAAAGATTTTTCAATTGCATGTTTCTTTACAGAGTTATGTCCCTTTTGTTGGTCAGTCGGAAGCCATATTTTGAGTCAAGGTGCTGTTTTAGGGGTATTTATCACCTTCAGTGATATTTCTAGTTCCACTTAAAATTAAAGGAAATTTAAACATATTTGTGTTGCTTTAATAAGAAGGTTTTATTAGCTCGTCTGTTTTTCGAAGAATAAAGTTGGGCTGTTGTGATACCCTTGCCGTCTTCGTCTGCATCATCACACAAACTTTTACCTTGTCTCATTACTCAAAAACGTTCAACATTTTCAAATGAAACTTGGTACACATGTTCTTAGGAACAATTCGCATGTCAATACTAAGTCACATAACTCTGGCTTTAATAGTAATTCAGTAAAACACCTTTTTTTGACTTAGAAAAAGACAGACGAGCGATGGCTTTCCCTCTGCGGCACTCTTGTTTATGATTTTGTAATTGATCTATTTAAAGGAAAGCCTTCCTATTGTGGAGTGACAGATACAAGCACCTGATACAGAGAAGGGCAGATGTGGATCAGTTTGTACGTGCCAAGTTTCTGTCCAAGTCCTTCACTCAATGGAACATGTTTGTCAAAGTCATGAGACAGAGACGCGCAGCAGCTATTGAATGTATACACAATGTACTACAGAGGCGAGTCCTGCAGACGTGGATATGGTACACACATTACCAGAGGGATCTCAGGTTTGGCAATATTTTAGATACTCAAGTTAGGTAGATAGGCAATATGTTTATGTTTGACAAGATAGATATCTGTGTAAGCCATTGAATACATACACACTGTGCTACAGAGACGTGTACTGTAAACTTGTATATGGGCACAAATTGTACACTATCTCCATGAAAAGGCCTCGTTATGGAAGACATATATTACCGGTTGATATCTCATTTAGAGCAATGTTTCAACTACTCCAGTTGGGTAGTTAAATTTTGTCAAAATGTCAAAAACAATAGAGAAATAGAGCTAGTAACATCATGTAGATCATTAGTATTTAACCGTTCCCTACAGACACAAATCTGCAGCTGATTAGTTTTCTTTGAATACATCTAGGCGAAAATAAGGCAAATCTGTATAAATGAAAGTATGATTATTTTGAATAGAGTCGAAAACACTGGAAAAAAGAGAAAATGCTCATCATTAGCAAATTCTCTTTTTGCCACAATGTTTCCATGAGTCGTTTGCTGAAGATGCATAAAAAAACCACTGCATGTTGGAAAGGGGGGTTAAATGTAAGCATATTGCGCCAAAAGGTCAGTTCTATAGACAGTGGAATATCTTTTTAAAAGCTTCTTATCCCTTTCCCTCATATAGACACTTTCTGATGCCTCTGCAGCAGACGGCTTTTTGAAAACATAGTGACAAAAGAAGAAATTGCTCAAAACAAGCAATTTCTCCTTTTGCCACAATTTTTTACACTTTTAGTCGTAGGTTATCCATTCAATTATAGAGATTTTCTATTTTTTGACAAAATATGTTCAAAGTCATCTGCTGCAGAATTCGTATGAGGGAAAGGGTTGATTGCAGAATTTTCACTATTATTCAATTGTAAAGAGGATCTAGACTGAACATTTAATCATTAGATATGATGTTTTTAAGTACTCTGCTGGACAGTGTTTGAGATATATCAGTTAACACTGTGAGAAGATTGAATTTACTCTTCTACTTTTCTCACATTTTTGTTTAAATATCATCTGCTGAAGAGGCATCAAAATTGGTCTGTATCAGGAAAAAGATAAGTTTTAAAAGATTTACCAAAAGATTGTTGTTTGAAGGTCACAAAAAATCAATATTTTGATTATATTTTAGACGCCGCCTTCAGCTGTACATTAGGAAGACAGAGATGGAATCCCAGCGGAAGCATTTAGATCTCTGGAGGTCAAGGTTCAAGGTCAAATGTGATGAAAAAAGGGCTCAACAGTTCTGGTCAAACACATGTGCCAAGTAAGTAGTGCAGATGTTTTCTATACACATTTTGTAAAAATTCATCAGAGTTCACTGAATAATTTATATGGCTATAGTGAAAATTTTAAATATCTTCTTCACCAAAAGCATCTGTCCCATTTCCAAATATTTTTGTAGAAATGTTCACCTTAATGAAATTCTTTCAAACCATGTTGATTGGTTTAAAAATGTAGCCACTAAGCAGCGGGATTGTTTGCCTTAATATATGGCTAAAGCAAAAATCTTCTTCTCCGAAATTATTCCTTCAAGACATGTTGATTGGTCGAAAAACATGGCCACCAGGGGGCAGGGTTGTATTGACTAACTAGGCTACGGTGAAAACTTTAAAAATCTTCTTCTGAGAGTATAGGGCCGATTTCCAAATAATTTTGTAGAAATATTCCTTCAAGTCATGGTGGATAACGTGGTCGCAAGTGGTGGGACTGTTTCGCCTTAAATAGCTTAAAGCGAAAATCTCCTCCTGAAATTATTCTTTGTGTGACCATCGAAGAGATTACTTCAAGTTGATTGGTAAAAAAAAGATAATTAAAAATATTGTGATTGGTATGATAAATCACATTGCATTACCCAGGTGAGCGATCCATGGCCATCATTGCCCTCTTGTTAAATAATTATGTAGAAATGTTCCTTTGGTGACTCTACAAGATTCTATGAAGCAAATCTTGATTGGTTAACAAAAAATGGCCACCAGGGGGCAGGGCTGTTTTCCCTCATATCACTTTAGTGATCTAATTTTTGCCTAAAGGCAGTAGAGCGATACTTGTCCTCTTTGGCCTCTTCTTTTTCTTCAAGTCAGTGAATCTGATTTTTAGAAGTATTTTAAATATGTTTATAACACTATGATTTTTGTCAACAGGAAAGCATCCGATCACTGGAGAATGGTGTGTCATCGTCGTAAACTGGTCCGACTGCTGCATGATTCTGAACCACAGAGACAACTCACAGTACAGAGAGGTAACTACATCTAGTCCAGATTCATACATGCAGTTTTCATCTAAGATCCAAATGCATATGACCGCCTCCCTGGTGTGGTGGTAGAGCGTTTGCCTCTGATGCTTGAGATAGCGGTTTCAATTCCTGGCCGGGGCATACCAAATATTTTAAAAATGGTAGTAATGGCTGCCCTCCTTGGTGCTCAGTAATGCAAGGTTAGCATTACGATTGACTCGCTGGTGTCAGGATAAATGGACCAATAGTACTGGTAATTCGCCCAGGAAACACTGTGATATTACTGAAAAATTGTTGAAAGCATCGTAAAAACACCAATCAATCATCCACGTTCATAAACACTATATACTATATTTCACTTAGCTCCCTATCCCACAACAAAAAGAGTAAATCTGCAGCAGACGACTTTTGATACATGTTGGCAAAAGTATAATTATGAACACATTTTTGTAAAAGAAGAAATTGCTCATAATGCGTAATTTCTTCTTTGGCCACAATATTTTCAACTCAGTCTCTATTCGATAAGAATACCTTCATTTTCAGAGATTTTCCCTATTTTGGCCAAGATGTTTTTGAAGTCGACTACAGTTATTTTGAATTCCTTTTTAGCTTACCTGTTTTTGTAGAAAAAAAGTTGGCTATTGTGATACCCTTCACAAAACTTTAACTTTAATACATCATAACTAAGAAACCGTTCAACATTTTCCAATGAAACTTGGTACACCTGTTGTTAGGAGCGACTTTAACTTACATCATAACTAAGAAACCGTTCAACATTTTCAAATGAAAATTGGTACACCTGTTGTTAGGAGCGACTTTAACTTACATCATAACTAAGAAACCGTTCAACATTTTCAAATGAAACTTGGTACACCTGTTGTTAGGAGCGACTTTAACTTACATCATAACTAAGAAACCGTTCAACATTTTCCAATGAAACTTGGTACACCTGTTGTTAGGAGCGACTTTAACTTACATCATAACTAAGAAACCGTTCAACATTTTCAAATGAAACTTGGTACACCTGTTCTTAGGAGCGATATACATGTCTATACCATGTCACATAACTCTGGCTTAAATAATTATTCAGTAATGCCCCTTTTTCGACGAGTGTTGGCGTTTGCCCCATTGGTGCTGTTGTTCTACATGTATATATTCTTTGGTTGTAGTGTTTTTCATGAAGTGGTTGGCAAGGTTACAACAGATAGAGGACGAGAAACAAGAGGCTGGTGAAGTCAGACTGGTCCTAGATGGGTCTTTGTTAAGAACATGTTTTGATAAATGGCACACGGCCAGTCTAAAACTGGTGTTGATAAAACCCATGGTGCTTCGTTACAGACACACACTTGTTACTCAGTAAGTACTCAAATTTGACTTACAGACTCTTTCTGACGCCTTTGCAGAAGACAACTTTTTAAGAACATTCAGACGAAAGGTTTAAAACTCATCTCAATAATTATACAGAGGTATTCCATAATTTTGCTCTGAAGTTTTCAAAGTCGTCTGCTGCATATTTGTTCTACAAGAGAAAAGGTTATTTAACCTTTTTTCACATACAACATATCTGAACCAGATGACTTGAAAAACATCTAGGCAAAAAAAGGAAAAACCTCAATAAATGAAAGTTTTGTAACTGAAGAGTTGAAAGCAAAGTGGCAAAATGAGAAATTGCTCATGAAACAAATCTGGTGAAGAGGACATTGAAATCATCTCTTCAAAAATCTGTTATTTCTCTATTTATAAAAGCAAAAACATAGAATATGGTTAGAAACATTTTAGCAAAAGGAGAGCTTGCTCGTCAAAAACAGTTTCACTTTTTGCTGCAATGTTCTTAAATGTCATCTGCTGATGATGCGTCCAAATATTTCTGCACATGGGAAAGTGTTAATGCAATTTAAAGATAACTAGTTTTATTAATTAACTATGCATTATAATAGGTATATGATATAAGGAAAATTATATTGCAGTAGGTTACACAGTTTTGTATTTTATTGATGAAGCAGATGAATTTTGAAAACACTGTGATAAATTTCTCTGTTTGCCACAATGTTTTCAACTTTTTAGCTCACCTGAGCTTTGCTCAAGATGAGTTATTGTGATCGCCTTTTGTCCGGCGTCCGCCGTGCGTCGTGCGTCGTCCGTCAACTTCTTCTCCTCAGTAACCAGTGGGTCAATTTGGATGAAACTTCACAGAAAGCATCCTCTCAATGACCTCACCAGAATTCCTTCAAATTTTTGGGATCCATGCAAAATTCTGGTTTCCATGGCAACGAAACCGAAAAAACTTCAAAATTCTTATTCTCCCAAACTGGTTGGCAGATTTTCAAATAATTTTGTAGAAATGTTCCTTAGATGACCCTCTATCAGATTCCTTCAAGCCATGTTGATTGGTCGAAAAACATGGCCGCCAGGGGGGGCGGGGCTATTTTGCCTTATATGGTTATAGTGCAAACTTAAAAAATCTTCTCCTGCAAAAGTGTCAGGCCGATTTTCAAATAATTTTGTAGAAATATTCCTTGGGTGATCCTCTATCAGATTCCTTCAAGCCATGTTGATTGGTCAAAAAGCATGGCCGCCAGGGGGCGGGGCTATTTTTCCTTTTATGGCTATAGTGAAAACTTAAAAAATCTTCTCCTCCATAAGTGTCGGGCCGATTTTCAAATAATTTTGTAGAAATGTTCCTTGGGTGACCCTCTATCAGATTCCTTCAAGCCATGTTGATTGGTCGAAAAACATGGCCGCCAGGGGTGGGGCTATTTTGCCTTATATGGCCAAAGTGAAAACTTAAAAAATCTTCTCCTCCGAAAGTGTCAGGCTGATTTTCAAATAATTTTGTAGAAATGTTCCTTGGATGACCCTCTATCAGATTCCTTCAAGCCAAGTTGATTGGTCGAAAAACATGGCCACCAGGGGGGGCGGGGCTATTTTGCCTTTTATGGCTATAGTGAAAACTTAAAAAATCTTCTCCTCCAAAAGTGTCTGGCAGATTTCCAAATAATTTTGTAGAAATGTTTCTAGCGTGACCCTCTATCAGATTCCTTCGCCAAGTTGATTGGTCGGAAACTATGACTGCCAGGGGGCGGGGCTTAAATAGCTAAAGTGAAAAAAAATAATCAGGTGAGCGATTCCAGGGCCAACATGGCCCTCTTGTTTTCATTCTATTGATATTTTCCATATTTTGTCAAAATATTTTCAAAGTCATCTGCTGTGGATTTTGTTGTATGTAGGAAAGGGTTAGAATAAAGATATCTCTCTTTGTTATTCTAGGTGTTTCCAGAATTGGCGTCATTTTGTCAAACATAAAGCACACTGTTTGCAAAGTAGCAGCGAAGTCATCAAACTAAGATTGAAACACAAGTTCTCTGCTTGGAGGTAAGAAACACTAGTAGGTCATGTCTACCTTGGGTTGAGCCGAGCCCCAGTAGCTCTTTTGGTAGTGATGCGGGCTGTCAATCCAGGGGTTGTGAGTTCGAATCCCGGCTCGGCCAACTTTCTTTCCGACGATTGACATAGGTCAATGCGACATGTGTCATTCGTCTTCCACCAATGGGCTAAATCTATGTGGAAAAGCAGCCAGTTGCTTGGGAGGATTGTTGTGTGGAGTAGTTGTGTGAGAAAACCAGGAAATGCATGAGTAGGTGAACTGGCCGCCGTGATATAACTGAGAAATTGTTAAAAACGGCGTTAAACCCCAATCAGTCAATCTACCTTGGATTTATTGATTATGTGAGAAAGGCTTAATTAAATTAATTGACATTGAACCTGATATGGAAGGTCTGTCCCGTATACCTTTAAGAAACTGATGCTGCTTGGAGAACTTTCTTATTTTGACTGATGGACTGCTATGACTCATTCAGTAAAGATGAAGTTTGCCAAATGGGTCTTTGGGATGTTTGACAATAGTCACTTGTAAACTATAGTGATCTTCTTCTACCACTTGGCTAATGTGAGAAGGTATATAGTTACCATGGAAGGGATTTTTGTGTTACCCTGCGTAGCATCACAAACGTCCGTCACACTTTTTCGTCACACTTTCAATGAGCAGGTGTAGGTGACACATGTGCTCCGCGGAGCACTTCATTCTAGTTGTTGAATAATGGCTAACTTTGCCACCAATTAAGTGATGTATTGGTTAGAGCATCAACTTTGAGAGCAGGTTAAAGCCTTACCTACATATAGACACTTTCTAATGCCTCTGCAGCAGACGACTTCTTGAAAACATTGTGGCAAAAGAAGAAACTGCTCATGATGAGCAATTTCTCCTTTTGCCACAACGTTTTCAACTCTACTTAACAATTGAACTCTCATTTATGGAGGTTTTTAATGTTTTTGCCTATCTGTTTTCAAAGTCCTCTGCTGCAGATTTGCTGTATGTGGTCAAGTCCCTGTTTGAATATATCAGAGTCTTTAAAAGTGTATATAACTGCAATACCGTTTTAACTCATTTCCATGTACAACAAATATGCAGAAGACGACTTTGAAAAAATCTGGGTAATAATATGAAAAAGAGTCTATAAATAAATGTTTATTTATTGAATAGAGTTGAAAACATTGTGACAAAAGGTTAAATTGATTATTATGAGCCTTTGTCTTTTTGCCACAATGCTTACAAAAATCATCTTCTGCAGATGGATCCCAATGCTTGTGCATCTTGGAAAGGTTTAACCCTTTCCCTCATATAGACGCTTTCTGACGCCTCTGCAGCAGTCGACTTTTTGAAAACACAAAACATAGGTTATCCATTTAATTATAGAGATTTTTGATTTGTTGACAAAATATGTTCAAAGTCGTCTGCTGAAGATTTGTTGTATGAGGGAAAGGGTTAAAAAAAAAAAACCATTTATATTTTAGACGGCAGTACACCGTTCATCAGATTGAGAAGGAATACAACAAAAAGCTGATCACGCGACAAGCTGGTAGATGTCTTAATGCATGGCAGACGGTTATAAAACGCAAACACTCGGCCAAACATTTCTGTGAACATCATCTTCTAAAATCCTCTTTCTACTACTGGAATATGCTTGCTGTACAACAGCTTAGACAGAAAAAGTTGCAACATATGGAACAGGTTTGTAAAAATTAGGGATATTTGTACCTTTTCAGTGCGATATTGAAATTTTGTTGTCACCCAAAAAAATATGATTAAAATAGTACAACAACATGCTTGTTGCTTGTGAAAGTTTGAAATATTATTATTTCAGGAATTGTCGAAATTAATTCCGGTAACTTTGCTCATATCATCTATAAGACTCTAACCTTCCCCCACATTCAAATGGTTTCTGACACAACTGCGGGAGTTGACTTTTGAAAACTTTGTGGCAAATGCACATTTGTCACAACGTTTTCAACTCTTTTTAATATTTATTTTTCCATTTTTAGAGATTTTCGATATTTTTATATCTGCTTCAGATATTTTTTATAATTGGGAAAGAGTTGAATAATACCAAGTTTGGTATGGACAATGTTTTGCATCCCAAAATTAGATCACATTTCCCTTGACCATTGAATCTACTAAATTTTTTCAAATCTTTTTCTTGTAATAATTTTTCTTTTTATCTCTGTACATGATACAGGAGTCCACAATGAGTGCCTTACGTGAATATTTTGACCGATGGCGTGACAGAATGCATAACCAACAGACATCCTCAGAGACAGGTATGGTGTACATACAACAAGTCCAAGATGGCAACAGACTGAAAGCAATGTTCACCTTCTGGCGCCGACATTTCAGGGCTACTCTTATTGCTAGGTAAGAGTATGATTTAACCCTTTCCCACATACAGACGCTTCTGCTGCATGCAGACGACTTTTGAAAACATTGTGACAAATGGAGAAATCACTGAAGACAAGCAATTGCTTCCTTTGCTGCAATGTTTTAAACTCTATTTAGTAATTAAACTTACATTTATTTATAGAGATGTTCTATATTTGTGTCTATATGTTTTCAAAGTCGCCTGCTGCAGATTTGTTGAATGTGGGAAAGGGTTAAACCAACAAATCTACTGCAGACGGCTTTAAAAACTTCTTGGAAAGATCTTTTGAAAGATCTCTATAAATGAAAATATAATCATTGAAAAGAGTTGAAAACATTGTGGCAAAATGAGAAATTCATCCTCATAAGCAACCTCTCCTTTTGCTGCAATGTTTTCCTAATGCAATCTGCTGTAAATCCGTCTCCAGGTGATTGAAGGTTAACCCTTTCCCTTATACTTTTTTTCCTACAGTAAGGGATCAACACATCCTGTATTTGATCCAGTTATTGACTCATGACTGAGTTCCACTCATCAAATCTATTTTTTGTGGGACCGCCCCAATGGTGTAGTTGTAGAACATCTGCCTCGGGTGCAGGAGGTCACAGGTTCGATTCCTGGTCGGGTCATACCAAAGACTTTAAAAGTGGTAGTAATGGCTGTCCTCCTTGGCACTCAGGGTTGACAATTTAGCATTACAACTGACTCTCTGGTGTCAGGATAAATGGACCAGTATTATTGGTAACTTACACAGGAAATGCTGTGATATAACTGAAAAAATGATGAAAGCGGCGTAAAACACCAACCAATCAATCAATCTTATTTGTGTTGCCGGCCTTTGCAGGGTGACACATAGTGATCACTTCTTGGTGGCCCTCCAGCACTCTGTCTTTTACATGTGTTCCTTGGAATGCTCTGGTCCAGCCTAGTTATGATTAGTAAATCATGAAGCATTGTAACTTTCACCTTTATATAACTGAAATAATGTTGAAATGGCATAAAACTAAAAAAAAAAGATTCTACTAACAGCTGAAATCAAAGCACCTCAAAAGCTGAAAGTATTCCCTAATTATGAATTTTAATTCATAGTGGGGAAATGCTAAATTCCTCGTGAGCAATTTTCCTAAGAAATTGTCTGTAGCGGTATTAGAAATAATATATGTCTTAAAAAAGATTGATTCAAAATGAAAAATTTATGTTTAAACAGAGAGAACGAGAAAATTCGTACAAGAAAACTTGCCAAACAAGCGCTCCAAGAATGGCATAAATTTACCAAGAATTCCCTACAGGAAGCTGTACACAGGTTTGCTGCTGCTATAGGAATTGACATCGGAGGGGGAGGAGACAGTTTGGTGGAACGATTAGATGTGAATGATACATATAATAATGCAGGTTAGTGTTTTCATCTAGAATTACTCTACTTAAACTTTTACAACAAATATGAGCCGTGCCGCGAGAAAACCAATATTGAGGACTCTGGGTTAAGTATTGACCCGGATCATAGAAGGCATGCAGTGCAGACTAACCGGGACAGACACTTTTCACCTGCTGTGGATTTGTTTTGTTTCAGGAATCTTCTATAGCTGTATCCACTTGAGACGGAATGTGTTGGCCCGGATTAGCCTCCATGGACTGTGCAGGCTGATCTGGGTCAATACATCATGCATAGTCCATAATGTTGGTTTTCTCGCTGGATAAAAAATAATTATTGTGTAAAGATAAATACATTGTGGCAAAGGAGAAATTGTTTATAATGAGTAATGTCTCCTTTGGCCACAGTGTTGTACCTGATGCAGATGCATCGAAATATGCCTGCACTTTCAGCTTATATGAATCCTAGCATAACCCTTTCTCACCTGCAGACGCATTCTGACGACCTTTTAAAACATTGTTGCAAAAGTATAAACTGCTCATAATGAGAAATACCTCCTTTTGCCGTAATGTTCTCAACTCCATTCAATGTGTGTTGGTGGGAAAGGGTTAACAGACAACAACATACGATGTAAGTAATTCCTTAATTGCATTTTAGAAAATGAGTGGCTGTTAGATGGTCAATTCGAACCCTTGAACTTTGACCAAGACCTCACTGGAGACTCTGGAC
Organism: Serripes groenlandicus; assembly: GCA_031761405.1. Taxonomy (NCBI): domain Eukaryota; kingdom Metazoa; phylum Mollusca; class Bivalvia; order Cardiida; family Cardiidae; genus Serripes; species Serripes groenlandicus. The sequence continues at coordinate 18,875,549 of JASEVX010000011.1, forward strand.
AAAGCCCCAGGACACCTAGAACCCCTCTGACACCACAGACGCCCAGAACCCCAAGACTTGGCTCCTCCTATGGAACTCCACTTAAAAGGTTTGCTTTTATCCTTATTTAGTCTTAGCTTTCTTTATGGAAGGTTACCGGTATATATTCTGATCAATCGTTCTCCACTGTTGGGCTAAACCTTTTTATTTCGCCTCCCACGAAATTCTAGCAATTTCATTGGTTAAAGCCTGTCACGTCACTATATTTCTATAGGGGGTGAGTAAATTCAATATGGCTTCTATTCTCAGATCAAGCTGACTGGAAGTTTTTTTCAGTTGCCTATGTTAAAATAGATCTATATACTGTATAATATCTTGATATTTTTAACAGCGATTTGTTTACAATATATATATATCATAACGACTACGAAGTTGAATATCATGTAAAGTAACTTCCCTTTCCATAGAAAAAAAAAAATCAATGAATGTATAAAAATAATGCATGTCCTACGCTTGTTATTTTTTTTTTTTCCCCTTAGTGGGTCAGTAACAGACCATTTATAACTGATTTATTTCATCAACCACCTTTCATGAACAAAACAAATTGATATTGTTTCATTTCATTATTAAAGTGGGTTTAGTACTAGGAATTTTAAAAATACTGGGACCAAATACTAGGAAAATGACGTCGCGTCATCGGTTTGACGTCATAACGCTAGTGATTTGGCGCCAAAACCCGTAAATTTCATCTAGAAATATTGTAAATGTTAATGTAAATGAAAGAGTATCATTTTTTATGCCCCCACGGAATCTCCGATTCGGGGGGCATATAGTTTTTGGCCTGTCTGTTGGTCTGTCTGTCTGTCTGCACAAAAAAAACTTTAACCTTGGCCATTACTTTTGAACCATAACAGGTACGGCTACCATATTTCACATGTGTATTCCTTGTGACATGACCTTTCTGTCAGTACCAACATTTTTGACCTTGCGACCTTGACCTTTGACCTAGAGGTTGCCATTCTCGAAAAAAACTTTAACCTTGGCCATTACTTTTGAACCATAACAGATACGGCTACCATATTTCACATGTGTATTCCTTGTGACATGACCTTTCTGTCAGTACCAACATTTTTGACCTTGCGACCTTGACCTTTGACCTAGATGTTGCCATACTAAAAAAAACCTTTAACCTTGGCCATTTCTTTTGAACCATAACAGGTACGGCTACCATATTTCACATGTGTATTCCTTGTGACATGACCTTTCTGTCAGTACCAACATTTTTGACCTTGCGACCTTGACCTTTGACCTAGATGTTGCCATTCTCGAAAAAAACTTTAACCTTGGCCATTACTTTTGAACCATAACAGATACGGCTACCATATTTCACATGTGTATTCCTTGTGACATGACCTTTCTGTCAGTACCAACATTTTTCACCTTGCGACCTTGACCTTGACCTAGATGTTGCCATTCTCGAAAAAAACTTTAACCTTGGCCATTTCTTTTGAACCATAACAGGTATGGCTACCATATTTCACATGTGTATTCCTTGTGACATGACCTTTCTGTCAGTACCTTGCGACCTTGACCTTGACCTAGATGTTGCCATTCTCGAAAAAAACTTTAACCTTGGCCATTACTTTTGAACCATAACAGGTATGGCTATCATATTTCACATGTCAGTACCTACATTTTTGACCTTGCGACCTTGACCTTTGACCTAGATGTTGCCATTCTCGAAAAAAACTTTAACCTTGGCCATTACTTTTGAACCATAACAGATACGGCTACCATATTTCACATGTGTATTCCTTGTGACATGACCTTTCTGTCAGTACCAACATTTTTGACCTTGCGACCTTTACCTTTGACCTAGATGTTGCCATTCTCAATTTTTTTTTTAACCTTCCCCACTACTTTTGAACAATAACAGGTAATGCTACCATATTTCACATGTGTATACCTTGCGACCTTGACCTTTGACCTAGATGTTGCCATTGGGGGGCATCAGTGTTTCACAAACACATCTTGTTTTTTTTTGCTCATGAAAGGCGGTCGATGAAATAAATCAGTTATTTGGTCTGTTACTGACCCACTACTGAAAAATAGGGGGTATGTTGAATGTATAGGGGGACTCGGCTAACGCCTCGCCCCCTATAAATTCCACAGACCCCCTATTTTTCCGTAGTGGGTCAGTAACAGACCAAATAACTAATAATGGTTGGTTAGCGGAATAAATTCTGATCAATCAATCTCCACTGTTTGGGTTAACAATTTATTGTTTGGATGGCGATGCTGTTATTCTGTATAACACATTGAATTTGTGAGGTTAAATATTTTTAGTGATTTCTGTCCAAAATCAGCTTTTATTAAAAAAGTTGCTTATTCGTGAATTCGAAACATCGGCTTTGTTGAAAACCGGAAACTGTACATCATTCATATCACACTGGTTGAATACACACTAAATGGAAAGGTACCTCGTAATACATACCTGTTATCACTTGCTGGAGTAAGGTGTGAAAATATTGACAAAATAATTATACCCCCTTCGAAGAAGAGGGGGTATATAGGAGTCACTGTGTCGGACTGTCTGTCTGTCTGTCTGTCGGCCGGAAGCAATATTTTTTCCGGCCTATTTCTTACAAACCACTGGGTGGAATTCAATAAAATTTTACATGAAGCTATTATACCAAGAGGAAATGTGCATATCCTAAAGGGGTTACAATTGCATGTTATTTTACAGAGTTATGGCCCTTTTACTTATTAATTTATGGTGTAGGTCAAGGTGCTGTTTAGGGGGCATTTATCATCTTCAGTGATAGTTCTAGTTTCATCAGGTACTAGTACTGGCATTAACCCTTTCCCTCATATAGACGCTTTCTGACGCCTCTGAGGAGACGGCTTTTTGAAAACATAGTGACAAAAGAAGAAATTGCACAAAACGTGCAATTTCTCCTTTTGCCACAATGTTTTCCACTTTTTGTCATAGGTTATCCATTAAATTATGGAGATTTTCTATGTTTTGACAAAATACGTTCAAAGTCGTCTGCTGCAGAATTGTCGTATGAGGGAAAGGGTTAACAAGCTGAATTTTTTAAACAGCCGAATGAAACATGAAAGTCTATTTGTGAAAAACTGGTTTGAACCAAAGTTATCAACATTCAAGTTAGAAAGCAGTCTAGCCAAGACCTTTAATGTATTATTATAACATACTTTTAATTATCAAATCGGAGCAAGTAGCATATTTTTGGATGTCTAAAAATTCAAGACATTATTTGCGATGATTATGAATTTGCAATTATAATCGAAAAAAGAATCTAAAGCCAGTTACACCTGCTTTACAGTAAAGAGAGTCATAGCCAAACTTTAGTTAGTTACAATGCATTCTTTTACATACCATAATTCATTGTCTTCTGTTTAGAAAGATAGAAAATTAAATATTATAGAGTTTCTTTTAATAGCACATTCTAATTTTGATTACATGGTGGCAAATGTTGAAACTGCTCATGATGAGCAGTTTCTCCTTTTGCCACAATGATTTCAACTCTTTTCAATAATCATACTATCATTTATAGAGATTTTATGTATTTTGGACTTGATAATTTCAAAACCATCTGCTACAGATTTATTTTACACATACGTGGGAAAGGGTTAACAATGTTAGTAGTTGTTTCCCTCCTTGGTGCTCAGGATTACAGACATAACATTTATCCTTTCCCACATACAACAAATCTACAGCAGACGACTTTGAAAATATCTTGTCAAAAATATCGTAAACCTCTATAAATTTAAGTTTAATTATCGAATAGAGTTGAAATTATTGTGGCAAAAGGAGAAAGTGCTCGTTTTTTAGCAAATTCTCTATTTGTTACATGTTTTCAAAAGTCGACTGCCGAAGATGCGTCTACAAGTGGGAAAATGTGTTCAGACAGAAGCAGCATATCTGGAGAAAGTTACCACCAGTAGTTTATTTACCCAGAAACTGTTTTTGGTTAATTATATGAGTTAACCTTGTCCCATATACAACTATTATATGGAAGACAAATTTTAAAACACATAAGCAAACATGTGGAAAATCTCTATGCATGAAAGTATAATTATTTAATAAAAATAAAATCATTCTTGAAAAATTAAATTAATGTTGAAAAGGGGATAAAGCACATTTGAATTTGTCTTTATATTTGCTTGTCAGATTTCTTATTTTTTCACCCTTGTTATATTTTCTATGTATATTCAGATTGTTTTCTCCGTCTCAAAGTCGTCAGAGTTTGGGACAGTCTCAAGACTTTGATGGACCCTTGTTAAGTTCTAGTTTTCTGGATGCAAGATTTGAGATGGAACAGGCAGTGAAAACAGAAAGTCGCAGGGTTTGTATATTTATCCCATAACATGATAAAGGTAACTTCGAATGGCTTATGCGACAGACCGTTTCTAACAATTGTGAGAAAATAGGTATTGCTCAAAACAAGCGAGTTTTCCTTTCCAACAATTTTTCTAAGTCTAAATTAAAGTTGTACTTTCAATTATTCAGATGTTCTCATTAAGTCCTCACAAAAGAATTCTGTAGCAGACAACTTTAAAAACGTTAACCCTTTCCCTCATATAGACGCTTTCTTACGCCTCTGCTGCAGACAACTTCAAAAACGTTAAAGAAACATAAGGAAAATATCTCTAAAGTAAAATGTATATTTATTGGATACAGTTGACAACATTGTGGCAAAAGTCCTTTGCATCAGAAAGCGTCTGTATGTGTGAACGGTGTAAGGAGATAAATATTAACTATTTATCTGATTTATCTACTCTGAAAGAGAATTTTACTGCAGAGGCTGTTTCAGAAAATCTGTTAAATAGATGTCTTCTTTGAAAATACTGTTACCGCTTTGGCATTACTAGTTTTGTGTGCTTTGAAAGAATTTACATGGGGAAAAAAATTTGATTCTGTAGAAATTGTAGCTAAATCTGATCCAGTTTTTTATGTTTCAAGGGAAATGGAGAAATTATTTATTTCTAGCAATTTATCTTTTTCCCAAAAAGCTTGATTCAATGGGAATAAAAGACATCAATATGAGGAAAAAAGTTATTATGATCACTTCAGACTTTAAAAGTGAAATAACTGATGATAAAAAAAAGCATAAGAAATGCGGACCTCTGTCAGTAATCTATTCATTTTTGCTTTTTAAGGCCTCTTACACATATGATTGTTTAATCCACAGGAGATAGTAGTAACAGCCGTCACCAGGCTTCGTCATTGGCCACTCAGTAACTTATTTGACCAATGGAAGGACTACACTGCTAGGCAGCTGGAATTTAAGCAACTAACCACACAGATGAAATCAGTTCAGGAGAAGCTTGAATTGTCGGTGTTTTTCAAAGGCTGGGTTACCCACTATAGAAATACACAGTTGGCCAAACAGCACTATGTAAGTAGAAAATAATAAAATTAGATTTAAACATTATGTAAGTAGAAATTATGATTAAACATTACATAAATAGAATTTGAAAAAGTAAAATTAAACATTATATTTACAGAGATGGTAAAATTATGATAACGTATTACGTAAATAAAATTTTGATTAAAACCTGCTTAAGTAGATATTATTATGAGAGAGAAGAGTTTTCAACATCTGCAATAGAAGTTTTTAGTGTCCACTGCCCAATTTTTATCCCTTTCCCTCATACGACTATTCTGCAGCAGACGACTTTGTACATATTTTGTCAAAAAATAGAAAATATCTATTATTGAATGGATAACCTAAAAGTGGAAAACATTGTGGCTAAAGGAGAAATTGCTCGTTCGGAGCAATTTCTTTTTTTTCACTATGTTTTCAATAAGCAGATGAATCTTAACCCTTATCAACATACAAAAAATCTGCAGTAGACGACTTTGAAAACATCTGAGCAAGTGATGGAAACCCTCTAAAATGTAAAGTGTTATTACTGAAAAGAGTTGAAAACACTGGCAAAAGGAGGAATTGCCCATTATGAGAAATTTTACCTTTTGTCACAATGTTTTCAAAAGACGTGTGCTGCAGAGGCGTCAGGAAGCGTCTACAAGTGGGAAAGTGTTAAAGTCAGAGGCATTTTGCAGACAACACATGTGTACCATTGAACACTTGTGTAGAAGTTGAGCTAAGATGTTTTCAAAAGCAGATGACTCTTAACCCTTTACCACGTACACCAAATCTGCAGCAGACGACTTTCACATATCTAGTCGAAATTATGAAACTTTATTTATAAGGGATAGTTAAATTATTGGAAAGTGTTGAAAACATTGTGGCAAAAAGAGAAATAGATCATCATGAGCAATTTCTTCTTTTGCCACAACGTTTTCAAAAGTTTTCTGCTGGAGAGGCGCCAGAAAGTGTCTGTAAATTGGAAATACATATTGTGTAAACTGTTTAATTATTACAGGAACAAGTGATTCAACACAAGGGACTGTTAAGCCTGATACTATATAGAAACTCCAGGAAACACAAAACACATTTAAAGACCGTGGCTAATCAGCATTACGCCAGAACCGTTTTTACAACACTGTTTCCTGTATGGTTGCAGAAGGTAATTATTCTGTCTGTTGTTGATTTAAAATCTATTTGTGTCACACAAACTGGGTCTAATTTATTAACCTTTCCCTTATACAGACACATTGTGGCAAAAGAAGAAATTGCTCATAATGAGCAATTTCTCCATTTTCCACAATGCTTTCTATGATATTCATCCTCCACTGAAGGAACACCTTTTTGTGTCACCTGCATAGCATGGTAGGCACTTAGGGATTACTTTTTTTTTTGTCCGGCATCTGTCTGTCTGTTTTCAAATAACTTTTTTTCTACTCAAAGGATTTCATTGAAACTTCTGACAAATGTTTATATCAATGTGTGTGATATGTTCACAAAAGGGGGATAATCCAAATATTTTTTATATCAGAGTTATTGCCCCTTTTCTGTCAAAAATTAAAATGTTCTTACAAGGCCCCGGCAGGTGACACACGTGCTCCAGGGAGCACTCCATTCTAGTTCATTATTGGTTCCGCATTGTAACAAAGACTTGAGCATAAGACTGGAAACCAATCTAGTAGTGTCAAATGATATTTAAATAATGGTATTTTGACACTCCCAGAGAGGACTTCATGTAATTATTTGTATTATTATGTAGACACAAGAAAAACAGCACACGGAGAATATTCTACATCTGTGGACCAACATAACGGCAGAGGAGCAACAGCTTATTCCCAGGGAGAGATCATTCAAGTACAAACAAAACAGAAAACTGCTGCTGACCTGTTTCATGACCTGGCAGACACAATTCAGAAAGATTGACAAATTAAAGAGAGTGTATCACAAAATCTTACTTGAAAGGTATGTTATGTATATGAGTCACCTACCTTGATTGTGTGGTACGGAACAAAGAGGTCGCTTCTCCATCTTCTGTCTTTCCGTAACACTTTTACTTACTGATGTTTGAGCTGGGATTCAAACTCTCTATCCCTTGATTGACAGCCTGTGTTGCTACTGACTCAGCTACCAGGGCTCGGCTCTGATATTGGAGCCTATCTATTTGAAAAGAATCACATTGCCATTTCTTAACAGTTACAGTTCAGATCAGCCTATACATCTGCTCAGGGGATGGAAGATTTTACTAAATTTTGAGACATTTGCCTTAATGCAAACATCTATGTCTAGGTTGATTTAATGCTCTTTAAGCCTTTCCCGTCTTAAGATTTATCTTGAAACATCTGCTGAAGATGAATTTTGAAAACATGGCAAACGTAGAAACAGCTTATCATGAGTAAATTGCTCCTTTTGCTATGATCTTTTTAACTTCATAAAATTATTAGACTTACATTCATACATATTTTCCATATTTTAGCCAAGATGATTTCAAAGTCGTCTGCTGCAGATTTGCTGTATGTACCGTACAAAATTCAATTTGGACAAGCTTAAAAATATCATTATTACAATGCTAAATGTTGTTGCCCTTTCCCATATACAATGCTTTCTTGTGTCTCTGCAGCAGAGAACTTTTGAAAAAACAAAACATTATTGCAAAAGAAAAAATTGCAGCAATTTCTCCTTTTTGCCACAATATTTAACCCTTTCCGACATACAACAAATCTGCAGCAGACGACTTTGAAAACAAAGTGACAAAAACCTGAAAAATCTCCATAAAAGTTAGCTTAATTGTTAAATAAAGTTGAAAATAACCTTTGGCCACAATGTTTTCAAAAGTCGTCTGCTGCTATTGCATCAAAATGGTCTGCCGGTTAGAAAGGGTTAAAAAGGGTTTGGATATTTTTGTCAAGTCCTTTTCAAAGTCTTCTGCTGCATATTTGTTGTATGTCGGAAAGGTTTAAATATTGTAATAACATTAAATATGTATCTTTTTTCCACAGGTATTTTGGAGCCTGGTCAAAATGGGCCATTCAGAGACACAGAGAAAGAGTGAACTGTCAGGAGTTCAGAAACAAAAGAATTAAAACCTTGGTAAGTACTGTCAATCTTGTCTTAGGCAGTAACAAATCAAAATATGGCTGCTTTATATTAAAGAAAATGTTGTTTTTTGTTAATCTTTAAGTGGCTGCTGAACAGAGGTGACCATTAACACAAGTTTGACTGTATGCTTTAATGAACATCAATCAGCTCTCATTTGAATGTTTAGGACTTTATAAATAATTGGTAGTAATGGTAAATGATAAGTACCCAAGCTATGCTGTGATATATCTTAAATACTGTTGACAACAGCATAAAATTACCGTTCAAACAAAATGTATATAAAATAAGAATTCAGGAATAATGACATCATTTGTGGTCTATTTTTGTTTAAACTTAATTTGACATATTTTGCAAATACACTGACATGATTTGCAAAAGTAGTGACATAATATCAAAAACACTGATATAATTTGCAAATGCAATGCAACAATTTGCAAAAACACTGACATAATTTGCAAATAAACAAACATGGCAAATACAGTGCCACAATTTGCATAAACACTGACATGATATGCAAAAGCAGTGCTGTACTTCTAATTCCAATCTACTATGAAAGATTGAAAATCCCGTGGACTGTTTCTGGTACCATCACTTGTCAATTTGAGCTGTGCGACCAGTGTGATCTAGCTCTGCACTGTTTGCCAATTAGTCATAGAAGGTTTCAAAAAACTTATGTAAAGCAGTTTCCATTTGAATCCTAGGCATGAATATTCATCTCAAATACATTATCCTTAGTAATTCTGGAGTTCGGCTCAAGAAAGCAATTTGTCATTTGAAATGAATAAAATTTGGGAAGAATTTACTTTGCTGCAGTTCTGGCTGTTTTACCCCTTTCCCTAATACGACAATTCTGCAGCAGACAACTTTGAACATATTTTGTCAAAACATAGAAAATCTCTATAATTGAATGACTAAACCTATGACTAAAAGTGGAAAACATTGTGGCAAAAGGAGAAATTGCTCATTTTGAGCAATTTCTTCTTTTGTCACTATGTTTTCAAGAAGCCGTCTGCTGCAGAGGCGTCAGAAAGCGTCTATATGAGGGAAAGGGTTAAACACCCTGAATAGTGAGAGTTCCTATAAAATGGAATATGCAGAGAAAATAGCTCTTCCTTACGCATGTCGCATTGACTTAGCAAACGTCGGAAAGAAAGTTGGCCAAGCCGGGATTCAAACTCACAACCCCTGGATTGACAACCCACGTCGTTACCGACTGAGCTACCGGGGCTCGGCTGAAACATTGTTGAAAGTGGCATTAAACACCAAACAATCAATCAATCAATCAAATCTTAATCACTGTCTCCCATTTATGTTGTAGGTGTTCAAGCAATGGTGTTTACGACACAAACAGAAGACGGAGGTCGCTAGACGCTACGAAGATACGTGGCATAACTATCAGTGTAGGATCTTCAAGACATGGCTCCAATGGGCACAAGGTAATACCACTGTGTGTAAACCTTGTATTTTAACCCTTTTCCACATACATACGCTTTCTGAAGCCTCTTAGGCAGACAACTTTTGGAAAAATTGTGGCAAAAGAAGAAATTGCTCATAATGAGCAATTTCTCCTTTTTATACGCCCATTTTGAAAAAAAACGGATCGTATTATAGTTTTACCTGTGGCGTAAGGGCGGGCGGGCAGCGTCCAGTATGTTGTCAGCTAAATAACTTTAGAAGCCTTTGTCCAATCATCACCAAATTTGGTCAGAATGTGTATTGGCATAATATCTCGGACAAGTTTGAGAACTAGCCATATCACTTTAGTCAATTGAGAGTTATCGCCCTTTAATTATAGAAATTACCTAAAATTGACCTTGTCAGCTCAAAAACTTAAGAAGCCTTTGTCCAATCATCACCAAATTTGGTCTGAATGTGTATTGGCATAATATCTCGGACAAGTTTGATAACAACAAGCCATATTGCTTTAGTCAATTGAGAGTTATCACCCTTTAATTATAGAAATTACCTAAAATTGGTCTTGTCAGCTCAATAACAATTATCACAATACTTGGTCTCTACTTGATCTCAAAAAAACAGGACGGGCGTATTTTGTGACATTTGGCGCACTTGTTCCACAATGTTTTCTATTCAATACTTGCATTTTCATTTATGGAGGTTTTACCATAATTTTTGCTTAGATGTTTTCAAAATCTCCTTCTGCAGATAAGTTGTATATTGGAAAGGGTAATTACATTGTAAACCGCAACATACATGTTTCAGAAAACAAGTATGTTTATACTTATTGTAGTTCACCCTATAGTAGAGCATTTACATTTTGAATTATTGTTTGGAAAGAATTAAGAATTTTAAGTCCCTTTATGGTAGAACATTTGCGTTTTGAATTGTTTGGAAAGAGTCTGGTTTTATAGCAAATGATTCTCAGAATCTAGTTTAGTTTTTATGTCCCCAATGTGACAGGGATACACATTGAGATCACTTGTCTGTCTGTCTGTCTGTCTGTCGGTTAGTCATGCTTGAACTTACTGACATATCTCCTGGTGACACATTTATTCCTTCGAACACCTTGTACTAGTATTATAGTTACCAAAGACGCATTAAGTGTTTCTGTTTGGTAATTTCTTTGATTTAAAAGGTTATATTTCATTCATATTTTCATCTTTAATTCTGATTAGACCAAAGAAAGCACAAACTTCTTGCTTGTCAAGTGATACAGACTAGAAACAAGAACCTGGTGACTCAGATGTTCACTGTTTGGAAAGCGTCTACAGAGAGACAGATTGAGATGCAACGCTGGTTCAATGTGAGATTATCTAAAAGGTATGTTAGAGAATGGAACGGGTGTTGTTGTATGTGTACCTTTGTAGGGGATAGGTTCATATACTTACATCATTTGAGCATGTCCATACTTTGTTTTATTGGGGTTTTACATTTTTTTACAACATTATTTCAGTTATATCACGGCAACAGTTCACTTATTCATGATCCCTGAGTAATCAAACCAGTACTCGGCTAGAAAGTGTGCTCAACAATGATCAATCCAGACCTGGGACGCCCAGTTCCAAACCTCCCCACGCTAACCCACTAACCACTAATGCATTTTTTGCATGTTCATGCATTTTTTGCATGTTCATGCAAAAAGGTACAAGTTGGCATATCTGTACCATGCAGGTTCAGATTACCATGTCCATCTGCTCAGTTTTATCAGAATCTTACAACAAGCTTGTATAAGTCATATGTGAACTGTGAATATCTTGATCAGACTGTGTGGATGCTGATCTGGATATAAACTGTTCACAAAAGCCAACATGTACCATTTCATTTGTTCATGCTGATTTTTTAAAATTTTAGACAATTTTTGTGTCACCCTGCATAGCATGGTAGGCACTTAGGGATTACTTATTTTTTTTGTCTGCTGTCTGTCTGTCACACTTTTTCGTCACAGTTTTAATGAGCATGTGCAGGTGACACACATGCTCCGCGGAGCACTCCATTCAAGTTTCAAAGAGGCTTGCATGATTTTGAAGGTTGCCAAATTTTAATAATAATCTTTTCAAAAATAAACCTCACTATGTTTTACCCATTGCTTAATATTTATATCATTATTTACCATTTGAAAGGCCTCATTTATTGATAAGATTTAAAAAAGTAGTGTGTCAGGTAAAGTGTTGGTGAAATGATGTTGAATTGAAGTTGCATTATTTTGCAAGTATTCAAAGTTGTTGGTATTTTTTCAGAACTCTTCAAGCCTGGCATGAAGTTGCGGTTTGGCAAAAAGATCTCAGAAACAGAATGCTGCAATGTCGACTTATGTCCTATAAAATACTGGTTTGTATTGGTTCCTTTATTCACTATTTAAATAATGGTAATATCTCCTTTACTCACAATGCTTTCAAAAACTATCTGCTTCAATCAGCTGTATGAGGGAGAGAGTTAAACTTTAACTCATTCCCACCTGCAGGCAATCTCTGTTATATTGTTGATGTTTATAGACACAAGGGGAGTAATACCGGTAGATGTTTATTTTTAAAATAGTTTAGGGAAATTGGTCTGAAGAAGAGTTTTTAAAACTTCTCCTCTTCAGGTACATTTAATTTTAAGAGTGTAAGAATTCAGATTGAATATCTTTTTTCCCAATAAAGACAACTTTTTAAAACGTATTTTTGAAAATATGGTAGAAAAAGGATAAATTCCTTAAATCAATAGAATGGAGTGCTCCACAGAGCACGTGTGTCACCTGCACCTGCTCATTGAAAGTGTGACGTACAGACAGACAGATGGACGGACAGACAGATGCCGGCACTATATTTTCAAATGTCGTCTGCTGCAGAGGCTTCAGAAAGCATCAATAAGTGGAAAAGGGTTAACAGTTGAGAATTTTTTAATTTTACAGGCCAGGCAAGCCTTTCAGCACTGGCATGCCAGTTATTGTAGAAGGCTCGATAATCGTAGACTTCATGATCAAATTGTGGAGAAAAGAATTCTCAGAATTGCCAATAAATGGAGGAGAAAGGCTCAGAAAACAAGGGGAGAGTGGCTGAAACAGAAATTAGAGCAAAGACTGGTAAGTGTGTGCTTTTGAGAACCTTGTGGCACAAGGAGAAATTGCTCCTTATATGGAGCAATTTCTCCTTTTGCTACAATGATTTCAACATTATTCAATTAATACATTTTTTATACGCCTGTTTTGGGCGGCGTCCAGTATGTTGTCAGCTTAATAACTTTAGAAGCGTTTGTCCCATCATCACCAAATTTAGTCAGAATGTGTATCGGCATAATATCTTGGTCATGTTTGATAACTAGCCATTTCGCTTACGTCAATCAAGAGTTATCGCCCTTTAATTATAGAAATTACCTAAAATTGGTCTTGTCAGCTGAATAACTTTAGAAGCCTTTGTCCAATCATCACCAAATTTGGTCAGAATGTGTATTGGCAGAATATCCTGATCAGGTTTGATTACTAACCACGTTATCTTAGTCGCTCCACACTTGTTTCCCTTGAAATGGCCAAAACTATATCAACAGTGTCCGCTCTCTATATTTGCCTGACGTACAACCAATTACCACTATACTTGGTCTCAAAAAAATAAGTAGGGCGTATTTTGTGACATTTAGCGCTCTTGTTTTGTTTGCTATAATACGCCATATCATTATAACACCTGTGGGGGAGGGTAGTGTCCACTCTAACCGTTTTCATCCGATCCTCACCAAACTTGAGGAACATGTTTGTGGATAAAATGTTTTAGTCAAGTTCAAAAACCAGCCTAACAAGACACTTTTGGATTATGGCCCTCGAATTATCCAAGATAAGCCAAATTTTAATTAGCCATGTCTGCTGTCTAGGTTGAAAAGTGTCATCCGATCTTTACCAAACTTGGTAAACATGTTTGTGGGCATAATGTCTGCGCCATCTTTGATAAATAGATAATATTATGTCCCTGACTTAAGATATGAACTTTATCTGACGAGGTTGGGACAATTATCCTTTCTCACAGCCGAGTTAGATAAAGTTTATGTCGAGAGTCGGGGACGTAATATTCTATTTATCTTGCATGTAAAATTAGGTGAATCTACACTCATTCTATCTGGATTTAAGAGATAACATACACAATACACAATAACAAAAGCCCATTCATAAATGACGTCATCTAAAATAGAATGACGTAACGCATGTGCATAAATACGTGCCGAATTACATTGTGTACACATGTCATACGGAAGCTAAAGAGTGCCGAATGAAACAGAAAATCCACAGGAGTCGAAACGTGTCTGTCCGGTTTAGCCTGCGCTGCATGCTAAGGCTAATCCGAGTTGATACTTTTCGCAGTAAAAAAAAAATGGTTTTCTGATGGAACAGCTCGCTTATATTTCAGAAAAGTAGTTCCAGCAATTACGTCATTTCTAAAAATGAGTATACTGATAAACATAAAAGTTGATCATACCAGTGTTATATATCCCATAATCTCCTCATTGCAAGATAAAAGGCATTTTTGGATTATATCCCATGAATTATCCATAATTTGTCAAATTAGCCTTGTTTGCTCGCTTAGTCTTTGTTAACCCTTTCCCTCATATAGATGCTTTATGACGCCTCTGCAGCAGACAGCTTTTTGAAAACATGGCGACAAAAGAAGAAATTGTTTAAAACGAGCAATTTCTCTTTTTGTCAACCATGTTTTTTAACTCTATTAAATTATTGTTTTTTCATTTTAAGGGATTCTCCCTGTTTTTGCTTAAATGTTTTAAAAGTCGTCTGCTGTAAACTGTTGTATGTGGGGAGGGTTAACATATAAAAGACACTTATTGGAGTTCAGAAATTTGACTTATGTCATTTTATTTCCAGATGCAAAGACATTTAGAGAAGTGGAAGCTTGCCTTCAGCAGGAATCAGGACAGGCTAAATGTATTGGACGAGTACGTGTCAAATAAAAACTCTGTCATTCTCTCTCAATGTTTGACGACATGGAGAACTGAACTCATGGCTCTTCAAGCAGGAAGAGTGTTTAACATAAAACTGATGGTAACATTCGTAGAGAACTGGAAACTAACTGCCCAAGGTATTTTAAAATTACTCAAGAAACTTTATCTGATCCTGATATGCATTATGATTTTGTGCTACGAAGTATGAAGTTAATCAAATTTGACCCTTTCCCACAGACAACAATAAGCAATTTCTCCTTTTGCCGCAATGTTTTCAAAAGCTGTCTGCTGCAGAGGCGTGAGAAAGCATCTACAAGTTGGAAAAGGTTAAAAGATTAATTAGTCTCAGATGATTCTTTTGAGTATCCCAACATAGCATTTGGAGTACCATAAATAATTTAACCTTCTTTTCCCAAATACAACAAATCTGCAGTATAATGTACAACAGTAAACATCTAGGCTTTATTACGGACAATCTCTATAAGTGAGTGTTAATTCCCTTCCTTTGCCACAATGTTTTTACGAGTCGTCTGCTGCAGATATTTCAAAATGCTAGCAAATGCTTTTTATTGTGGAATTTATTGAGATTTTTCAGATGTTTGCCGAGATGTTTTCAAAATACATCTACCTATGGGAAAGGGTTAATGACAGGAAATGCACTCCTTATTTGATGCTCTGATTGCGCCCCTTATGAAGATCTCAGAAAACAGTTGTTTTGATAAGTTTGATTCACTGATATTTAATTAGTTACAGTTAATTTGTTTATATTGTAACCCTCAGCACGTTTACCATGTTTTCATGTAGAATATAAGGAAATTCATACTTAGGTTGGACTATTGTTTGATTTCGTGTTCTATTTACCCTTTCCCTCATATAGATGCTTTCTGACGCCTCTGCAGCAGACGGCTTTTTGAAAACATAGTGACAAAAGAAGAAATTGCACAAAACGTGCAATTTCTCCTTTTGGAAGACAGTGGTGCAGAGGTAGAGCGTCGGCCTCTCGTATCAAAGGTCCCTGGTTCGAGTCCCGTGATGAGCGGGTCCTGACTTTGGGATTTTTCCACACAAACGGCGCGAGTACTGGTGAAGTCTCCAGGAAGCAGACATCGAGCGTGATTAATCTAAGCCCAAGGCTTGTTTCGCAATCGATGTAAAATAAATAAGTTTAAACTAAATCTCCTTTTGTCACAATGTTTTCCACTTTTTGTCATAGGTTATCCATTCAATTATGGAGATTTTCTATGTTTTGACAAAATACGTTCAAAGTCGTCTGCTGCAGAATTGTCGTATGAGGAAAGGGTTAACCGATATTGGAGATGCTTATAAAGCTACCCTTTCCTCCCATGTAGACACAATTTGTCTCGTCTGCAGCAGACGATCCTTTGAAATTATTTTGGCAAAATGTGTAAGTGCCCATAACAAGCAATTTGAGGTTTTTCGCAACAGAATGTGTTTATTTAAACATTTCCCACATACAAACACATTCTGACTCCTCTGCAGCAGATTACATTTGAAAAACATTGTGGCAAAAGAAAAAATTGCCACAATATTTTCAAATCATTTTAACAATGAACCTTTCATTAATGACGTTTTTCACATGTTTACCAAGATGTTTTCGAAGTCGTCTGCCACAGGTTTGTTGTATGTGGGAAAGGGGGTTAAGAAGGATAAAATAGTAAGCTAGATAAGCATGAAATATGTTTTCAACAGCTCATTTGACTTAAACACTTTGAGTTAAATTAAAGTAACCCATTGAATAACTCATGAATTATGTTTGATATATTTCAGCGTGCAAACAGAGAAGACAGGCCTTACTTTCCTACCAATCCAAGAAACAGAACCACACACAGAAAGTTTATTTCTTATACTGGTTTAACGTTGCCAAGGCAAGGAAGTCTATTCGAGGACATGCCAACTTGAAAATGCAGCTCTCGTTAGTATCTTTATTATTCCAGTCCATTGAATGAGAGATACTATGACATGTCTATCCATTGTTAATTGCTAAAAGCCTATTCAAATCTGGTCCCCGGTACAGGCTCATTTTGAGCTTTCTGCAGCATACATTTTAAATTGAAGTGCTTTCCCACATAATGACGTATACTGACACCTCTGCAGAAGACTGCTTTTGTAAACATTGTGGCAAAGAGAGAAATTGATCATTATGAATAATTTCCCCGTTTTGCGACAATGTTTTTAACTGTATGAGTTAATTATACTTCCATTTATTGATTTTTCATATTTTTGCCTAGATGTTTTCAAGGTCATCTGCTGTAAATTTGTGGTATGAGGGAAAGGTTTATAGAGTCAATTCTTCATGTTTTAATGCAAAATTCTTTGTTTTTTGTGTAGCCTGCATTGATAGGGAAACATTTAGGAATCACTTCTCTGTCGTCTGTCAGTCTGAAGCATATTTGCTTACCGACATAATGGCAAATGACTACTTAATTATTACTTTTTCTCATAATTAAATTTATCTTGTTTGTGTTGTTTGATGTCGGGATCTATTCTGTATTGCCTGTCTTTGCTGTCCAGCTTTTAACTTTATTTTTGCTTCTATGAACTGATTATTATCTGAGAACCCTTATCATGTAATAACATCTTGGAAGTCTTTAAATATTGGATAAATGGGACAAATTGCAATTACTTCTGTTGCCAAAAGTTTTGAACTTACAGTAAGTCCATAATTACAATTTCTGAGAGAGATATTTTTGACCTTTTTTAACTAGATATTTTCAAAGTTGTCGGCTGCAGATTTGTTGTATGTAGGATAGGGTTATTTCAAGCACTCTTGTCTTATTTTCAGTGTTTTCAAAGCATGGCTCCTGTATACAAGAAAAGAAATCAACCTACGGAGATTGGAGACCACGTTCACCAGGAAAAAGAACCAGAAAACCTTGCAGAAATACTGGTACATAACGAAAACCAGATTCCATTACTGCGCGGAATTGACTGAAATATCAGACCGAGTGATACAGGAGAAGAACAACAGGTTGATGAAGATGGCATTATCTCACTGGGACTTCCGACTAAAGGTAATGCATCCTACTTTACCATGATTTTCCTTTAACCCTTTCCCTCATACGACAGTTCTGCAGCAGACGACTTTGAACATATTTTGTCAAAAAATATAAAATCTCTATAATTGAA